>CAWUFW010015888.1:0-336511 GCA_963921515.1 Calotriton arnoldi | reverse complement strand
CTGCCACCCCTGGGTAGGGGTGGTGGTGCGCATTCAGGCCCCTGTGTGCATATGTGGCATTGGTGATGGGCATCCCGCCCCTATGGTGCTGCTGTTGCTGGTGTAAGTATATTCAGCATCCCCGTGTGTGTGTGTGATGTGTCGTGTACGTGTTGTATGTGTTTTGTGGTTGGTGTCTGGCTTACCTTCTGCGCCGTACGCGTCCGTGCCTGTTCCGGTAGTAAATGTAGTATATTGGTATGATCGGGACGAAGGGATTCATGGTTGGTTCGTGTCGTTCGTCCTTCTCGTTGCTTCGCATCGTCCTCGTCGCTTCGCGTCGTCCTCGTCGCTGCCGTGTTCGTCTCGTAGCCGTGGATCGTGTTGTGGCGCGAATCGGAGCTTATGTGCGCCTCTCCCGGATGCTTTGACGTGCCGTGCGTAGCGACGGGTTCGGCGCGTACGGAAAGCGCATCGTACTTGTCCGGCCGGACGGGGCTGCATTTTCCCTTCCGTGCGACTCGATTCGGCGTTTCCGGATTCGCCTCGGTCGGAGAACAGGACCTGGTTTGGGTGAGTACGGCTCGGCCGGATTTTTTGCTGTTGTGCGCATCGTACTTGCTCGTTCGGTGTGCTGTACGGATCGGTCGGGAAACAGGCTTTCGCATGGCTTTTTTCCCGACCGAATGGTATTGGGTGCGCCTCCGACCGAGATCGGAATCGGCCCCTTTTTCTTCTCTTCATTGCTTTGAGTGGTAGAGAGGCCGAGACAGAATCATAGGAAGGTGGATATTTTAAAAAGGATTGATATCCAGGCTTGTAAGAAAGGAAGGAATACCTTAACAAATGTAGATGTTGTCATTGAGAAAGAAAAGTGACTTACTACTTGTCCCTGCAGCCACTTGATCCCTCTCCACAGGATGGTCCTTAACCTCTTCCACAGCCTGGTGTACTTGAGGTTCTGGACAAAAACATAACACATTTATTTAGAATATCCATGCACACCAGAGTTTTCACACAAGTTAAAAAACAATATCTAAAGAGCGTGAAATTATCACTAGCCAAAGTATCACTTTGAAATGTTTATTTGCCATTTAAAAAATTAAGTATTAAACAATTTATGCTATAAAATAAATGTTTAATAATGGAGGAAAACGGCTAAGAAAGGATCAGAGAACACAATGCTTAAAGGAAGGGAATGTAAAGTAGATATGTGAAAGACGGGTAAGGGAAAGTTTTCTGCCACAGTAACAAAAAAGGGGGAGGGGGTAACATTACAGACAGAAGGAACTCAACAGCAGAAATAGAAGGAATATAAAACAAAACAAAAAGATGTATGCAGGGTTCTTGGAAATTAAACCAGATAAAGGGCAGTTTGGAAAATGGAAAATACAGAAGGCCATAATGGATAGACTCAGACAAAATAATAAACATGATTTATCAGCACCAGCTGGAGTGGAAGTTGTGGCATTAGCCAAGGCCTGGGCTCTCTATGCAATGGTGGAGGCAGTGAACTTCTGGACCCTATGGTAATCTTTTATTGTCCTGAAAGGAGGAAAGATAAAGAAGGCACTGATTAGTAGTCCTCTCTACTAAAGGGCATTTTACAGGCAAAAAAATCTACTGCAGGACTAAAAAATCCTATACCTCCCTTTCGTCTCACCTTAAAAATAATTCCATGTCCTACATATTGTTATCTACCAATGATATAACTCCTTCATTCGAGATATCATTAGTAATGGCATCAATGGTGTCATTTAACATGCCATGAGTGAGGCAATAAGTGAGGTCATAAGTAGTGCATGGCTGGCATGCAAGTTATAGTTAGCTTAGTAAACTATACCGGGTGAATTTTAATAGGTTATTGATGTAATCCAAAGAAGTCCAGAGGTAGCCATGAGGTAAGTTATAAGTAAGAGGTTTATTAGCTTAGTTAGAGGATGGTAGCTACAGGATGGTAGTTCATTAGTTGAGCCCCACTAGGAGCAGCATCCTTGCTGCTCAGCCCAAACACTCCAACTGTCTCTTTCTCCACTCCACCAGGCACTCCAGCATTCCACTCCCTCATCAAGCATTCTAACATTCCACATACACATCACATTCATACTGGCTGAGCAGCAGGGAATGGGTAACCAGGGAAAGGATGCATTATAAGAAGTAAAGGTATAACACATCCCCTTCCCTTGGGAAAACAAATAATGATTTCTACAACAATGCACAATAAAAGTACAGTGCGAAAGAGAAATATACAATATACAAATAATAATTGCAAATTTGAGTTCTTTACAATAGAAGTACAGTACGAAAAAGAAATATGCAATATACAAACAATAACTGCAAATTTGAACGAACTCAGGATAGAAGGGATTTGCACTTTCCAACAATACTGAATAAAAATAGAAATAATACTGGTAATATTGTGCAGGACTGGGGGAATGGAGGACACCAATGACGTGTAATACCCTCACCACTCACCCCCTTCTGCACACCACACATACCTGAGACATGCAATTTCAGGTAAATACACAGCAAAGGGTAAACTCACCCATATGTAAAACAAAAGTATAGGGTGCACGACCCCTCAACGCACTCCTAGGTAAAACAAATGTATAGGGTGCACCACCCCCCAACCTGCTCCTAGGTATAACAAATGTATAGGGTACACGACCCCTCAACGCACTCCCAGGTAAAACAAATGTATAGGGTACACGCCCCCTCAATGCACTCCCAGGTAAAACAAATATATAGGGTACACGACCACTTAGCGCACACTCCTAGGTAAAACAAATGTATGGGGTACACGACCCCCTCAACGCACCCCTAGGTAATACAAAGCAACCAAGTTTCACAAAAGCACAACACACACACCATGCAAGACCAGGTACGTAAGCGATCACAGTCAAAACAATATAACAAGTAAGGAAAAAAAAAAACACCAAATAGCAAACATACCAGCAGGTTTTACATTCAGGTAGCAAAAGATACTAAATAGCACGTTTGAATTTTAAAGTCAGAAGATGCACTGTAAAAAAAATACGGGGTACAGTATACATATGCTCTAAATAAGTGGAGCAAGACAAACATGGCAGCAAGATGAGCACAGCATAAATAACAAGATGGCAGCAAATAAAGCATGGCAGAACAACATGTCAACAAACAGCAAATACATTGTGAGATAAAAAAAAACAATTAGAGCAGTAAACATGTTCAGGATAAAATGGCCTCTATCCAGAGTGCAGTTCCACCAAGGCAAAAAAAGGAATCAATGTCCTGCCTCCAAAGCGAAAAAGAAATCACTGTCCTACCATCTCCGGAAATAGAAGCATGACAGTTCAGTGATGATAGTTGTGACAATAGGTGGAGGTCTCGCAACGTTCTAAATAACGCACATATGGGCCGATTCCGATTCAGGCCGGAAAACATACCGACTGACTCGGTACGGTAATGTAGTCCGACCGACACGTACCGGCGCTGCCCGATCCGCGTAGTACGATGCAATGCATGTGAATTACGACCGACTCATACGGAACACAAGCCAAACGACCGAAACGCACGGAAACCAGCTATCCGGCCGGAAAATATACGCGAATCGAACCGACCGACACGCACCAGGAATGAAGTCGACAGAAACGTACCCGCGAACTCCGACCCGCACAGTACGATGCAATGCGTGTTAAACCGGCGGAGTCGCACGGAGCTCAAGCCGTACGACCAACGCGCATACAAAACAGGGAGCCGAAGCAGCCCAATACTCCGCGACCGACGCGTACGCCGCACATGAAACCCAGCAGAAAGACAGCTTGAAAGACTCGGAGAAGCTCGCACGAGCCAACTGCAGCGTCCTACTCGGTCAGAAGAACGTCTCCTACATGCCTAAAAACTACAAAGGAAAAAATACAAAAAAAGGGCCAAACAAGCAATGACAAAGTCAATAAATACAGGGGAAAAAAACATGGAACAAAGACACACCCACAACTCCACCCATATAAAGGCCACAAATCCCTACCATGATCCTTTGCAAATTCAACTGACCTGCCAGCACAGAACACCATCAGACAGCAACCACAGACACACTCACAACTCATCCATCACACAAGCCACACACCATTAGCACCTCCCAAATAGCACCCTCACATACACCCAGCAAAACCGACACTCACCCACCCTCACTTGCACACTCACACACACATCAATCCCCACCACCACCCATCACCATGCCCCCAAAGAAGAATCCAAAGTTCCTAGACAGTGAATTGGAAGTCCTGGTAGATGAAATCCTCAGGGTAGAGCCACAGTTGTTTGGTACATTGGTCCAACAGACCCCATGTCGCAGAAAACCAAGATGTGGGAGAGGATCGTCGACAGGGTGAACGCACAATCACCATGTTTGCGCACAAAGGAAGACATCCAGAACAGGTGGTATGATGTGCGCAGGAGGGTCAAGGACCTACTCAAGAAGGATTATGCCTTGAGTCATCGCACTGGCAGTGGCCCTCCTGCCAAACCAGTATACCTCAGGTCCTGGGAGGAGAAGGTGCGGGCCATCCTACCACCAGAGAGCGTACATGGACTATCAAACATCCCAGAGCCTGGTGAGTGCACAACCAATATACCCAATATTGTGTGACAATACACACACATCACTGTCAAGGGGATAGTGAAACCATGCACCGTTAGCAAAGCCACAGTAACCAAAAGATAATCATCCCAAGATGTGTATGTTAGTTAGACAAACACAATACCTGCCATCTCATAGTGATATGTAACTGTGTCATGACATGTACAAACCTAACAACAAATAGAGCAAGGCAGTGGCACAAATCTAACCAACAAACACTGTCAGACATTTTGCCACCACTAGAACACCACCTCACAGGGAAGCTCATTGAAAGGAAGGAATTGTGTGTATGCTGGTGAAGTGAGTGTAGCCAATAGCATGATGGGAGTTGTAGTCACAGATATTGGTCACCCTCACAATTGGCCCATCAACACCACTCTGAACCATGCTCACATCACAGGGAGTGGAAAAGAACTGACAAGATGGCTGACACTGGGTACTGCTGTGGGGAGCACAAGGCCCTGCTGGGAACTGTGCACCAACCAACAGCAGGACACCACTGCCTGACATCCTGAAAGCCAACTTGCACTCCCTGGAATGGAAGCACGTTCCATGGTGGGATATCTGGCTGGGTGGGAAGGAGGACTGACAGCTCTGACCATAGTTACCAGCAGCTTTTCTCACATACCCCCTTAACACAAACTCCACACAACTCACCTGGGAGAATGCATTGCCTCACACTCTAATTAAATATCCCACAAAGAACTACCACACTGGGTTATGCTGTGTGAAGCACAGGGACACTTTTGGGACTTGTAGCCAAACAAACGCCAGGACAACACTGTCAGCCATGCTGTCAGCACAGGCACACTACCCCACAGGGAAGCAGAGTCAAAAGGAAGGAAGTATGGGCATGCTGGGAAGGGGGATGTAGGCAATAGCATGATGGGAGTGGTAGTCACAGCTCAACATCCCCCACCCACATGGCCCAGCAAGCTCACACTGAAGCATGCACACCTCACAGGGAGTGAAAAGCCACTTCAAAGATGTCTGACACTGGCCTCAGCTGTGGGGAGCACAAGGCCCTGCTGTGAACTGTGCACCAACAAACAACAGGACCACACTGTCAGACATCTTGCCATTGCTGTCACACTCACACACAGTGAAGTCGACTCAAAAGGAAGGAAGTATGGGCATGCTGGAAAGGGGGGTGTAGGCAATAGCATGATGGGAGTGGTAGTCACAGCTCAACATCCCCCACCCACATGGCCCAGCAAGCTCACACTGAAGCATGCACACCTCACAGGGAGTGAAAATCCACTCCCAAGATGTCTGACAATGGTGCTCTGTTGTGGGGAGCACAAGGTCCTGCTGGGAACTGTGCACCAACCAACAGCAGGACACCACTGACTGACATCCTGAGAGTTAACCTGCACCCACTGCAAGGGTGGCATGCTTCATGGTGGGATAACTGGGCTGGGGGGAGAAGGAGGTCTGGATGTCTACCAAATACCACCAATGCTGGCCATACACACACCTACTCTGCAAAAACACATTGCACATGTGGGACCAGTCACTACCAAAGTAAAAGCCCTGGCAAGATGGCTGACACATGTGCATGAGAAATGATGTGCCTGCAATTCACACCCATGCACTGGCCAACCCAAACACGTACACACTCACAACCATTGCAACTCTATGTTATCACACATTGTCAGGGGATGCAGTGTCCATGGGTGCCCCCTGGCCTGGCTGTGAAGGTGTGTCTTGCAGATGACAACTGTGGAGAATCAGACATACTACATAGCACAAAACACACAGGAAGTCACAGAGACATCATTGACAGGTGACAGCTGACAGTGAATGCAATGGACACACCAATATACCGGACACTGTACCATGGTGTCAGTCACACAAGTTGTGGTTGTGAGCTGCATTCCACTCCCACATCGTTCGGCAACATATGCATCCTTCACACAACACACCACTCACTGTCATAGACACTGTAGACACAAGCACCAACCTGGACTGCATTTGAGGAGACATGCTACTCACAGCAGCAGAACTGCAACACACACCACTGGCCATCACTGTCATGAGAATGGAAAAGCCAGAGAGCTGCCGTGCCCAATCCTCATCACCATGGAGGACATTGACAAGATTAATCACGTTTGCATGTACAAAACTCAGCAACAACATCATTAGCTACGTTAACAACATCACTTGTATGAAATGAGACGTGAACTAGGAACCCAGACAACAACACAGATACTCCCAAGAGATCCCAGGCATACCGGACTGTGAACATGTTGTCCAGACACACCAATGTGACGCACAAAGACTGGCAAAAAAGGCAACCACACATGGCCCAATCTTGAAAGATATCCTAAGTGGAATTGCACGTATGTCCCTGTTAAAGGACAAATGTGGACAAGGATGACACACCTGTGTCAGGCACGTGATGGCCCTTGAGTAGCAATGGCCATGTACAGCCAATCAATACATGAGCTGGTCATGCACACACCTCAACATTCACATTGAAATGCTTCAGGTTGGCAGGACAATGTGCTACACCAATATCAACCTCTGACTGTGACAACTTAGGACAATGCAATGTACAGGCCCGCATCCAGAGGTACAGTCACAACTGTCAGGTGTTTGAACCATTGATGCCTGTAGAAACATAACATACATTGTGTGTCTCTTCCAAACACAGGTGATGATGGGGACACAGCAGCAGATGATGAGGAGTCTCTGTCCCAGGCTCCGGTGGCCCCTGAGCTCTCTGCTGTGGAACAGCCTCTGCCCTCCTCGGATGGCGAAGACCTACCTGGCACCTCTGGTGTGAGTCATCATGCAGCACCAGCAGGACCACCATCTGCACCCCCTGCACCCACTCCTCCAACATCTGCCAACACACAGACCACCCCCGCCGACACGGACAGACCAAGGACACTGAATGACAACAGCACAGGGACCCCGGCCCACCGTGAAGCAATGGACAACAACCCCAGTACCAACCCCCAAGGGGGCCTAGGGTCACCTGTGCGTGCCACCGCAGGTCCAGCACGTGTGGCCAGGGGTGGTGGGAGGGGTGGTAGGCAGAGGTCGCTGTTTGCAGAGGGGTCTGGACTGCATGATGACCCACAACTGGTACGCATTGCTGATGCGTACCAGAATAGCACCGGAGAGGTCAGCCAGGTAGTGGGGATCCTCAAGGACATTCAACAGCAGCAGGCTGCCCATCATGCCCGCTTGGACTCCCACATGTCCCGTGTGGAGACACACATGTCTAGCATGGAGTCCAAGTGGGACACATTGGAAGAACTGACAGCGGTGCAGAGGGACATATTGACATGCCTCCGCCAGATTAGCACCAACATGTCCACACCTCCCTGTGTGCCCACAACATCTGGTGCCGCAACAACTGCAACTGCCACAGGGAGGGAGGATGACTCTGGTGGAGAGTCCTCTGCACCGCAGCGGCCTGCACGTGAGGGTCCCCCAGAAAGAAGAGGGGTCGTCCGAGGAAGGACAACTGAGAGGCAGATGGCCATGTACATCCCCCAGGAACCCAACACCTGTTTTGGAAATTCTCCTTTGTGTGCAAACTGTTCACCCTGTCGAATGCAACCCAACTCTCCCACATGACATGGGGAGTTTAAGTTGGACTAATGTATCAGATGACTGTGGACTTTACTCAGGACATTTCTGCTACCAACACTTCCAACTCATCTGTGAACTTTGGATTCCAATCCCAATGTACAGCACCCACCATCCTGTGCACTATCCTCACACATGTATGTAAATAAACTCACTAATACACCATACTTGCCTCTGTTGTGATTCCAACATTGTTTTTGTCATGGAGATGATGATCTGCTAAATGACACTGTGCATGCTAACTGCTACAGCAAGTTCAACACCGTCATGTGAGTCATGGCGACGTGACACATATGAGGGAGACACACCACTAGGGCAACACAACACATACACACCAGGGCCATCTGACTCATCGCCTACACTGATGTTGCCAGGAAATACAGGGGAATGCACAGACACCACACCTATTCAGAGTCTGTGTTAACTAGCCCACAGGTGCAGTAAGCAAATGTCAGTCAGATGTGTGACCACAGACAACGCACATCCCAAAGTGAAGCACAGGTTTATTACACATTTGCAACATGTTGTTTCCACTACAAATGCAAGGTATTCCCACGTGGCAGTGGCCACACAGTCAACAAGTGTTGAAGAAATAAAGTCCAGGGGTGTGTGGCAGATCACCTGTAGGGAAACGACTGCTTCCACCCTGGAAGTTGAATCATGGTGTCGGGGGATCACAGTTGACCAAACAACTCTGAAAGTACCCTGTGAAGGACAGACATGACACACAGTCAAAAGCACTGAAGAACAGGACAGAACTGCAATACTCATGCCCAATATATGTCACAAGATACCTACACAAAACCAAGTTAGCATGTCAACACTGTTGGGGAGTACAGACTACCTGTAAGGACACATCGCTGCACGCATCCAGTCAAGTAGCACATGGCCACACTCAGCAACAGAGCACCACCAACACATATCATGCAAACTCAAATCATTGACATAACATCTCTGTATACTCACATTCAGCTGAAGAAGTTGGTGATGAGCTGTGTGCGGACATCACCCTCATCATCATCATCATCACTGGCATCGTGGCCCAGGCCAGGATCCTCCACAGGTGGCGGATGTTGGTCATTGTCATCCAGGATGAGAGGCAACTCCTTCCGCACTGCCAGGTTGTGTAGCATGCAGCAGACGATGACAATCTTGCACACCTTTGCAGGGGCATATGGGAGGGCCCCTCCTGTCTTGTCCAGGCAGCGAAAGCGGCTCTTCAGGAGACCAAATGTCCGCTCGATCACTCTCCTGGTCCGACCATGTGCCTCATTGTAGCGCATCTGGGCTGGTGTCACAGGGTTCCTGAGGGGTGTCAGCAACCACGGCATGTTGGGGTATCCGGAGTCACCTACATACAGACAATTGCACATTAGCTGAGTTGGAAAAGAGGGTGGAATACAACATTGCAGAACACACACAATGGTACAAAGTCAGTACACACCGACAAGTCAGGCATGCTGGTTCTGCATCTGTGACATCATCCTCGGGATGCGACTACTCCTCATTACGTAGGCATCGTGTGCAGAACCGGGGAAACGTGCACACACATGTGAGATGCTCATATCTGCAAGACATACACCAGAGCATTGATAGAATGGTAATGTTTCCTGTTCCTGTATGCCTGCTCATGTGCCTGTGGTGGTACCAAAGCCACATGTGTCCATCAATGAAGCCGATGACATGTGGCATCCTCCCCAGGGCATAGAAGTCACTGTTGACGTCAGTGAGTTGTTGACGTTTAGGGAAATAGATGTACTGGTTCAAGTATCTCAACATCGCCTCCAAAACATTGCGTAGCACACGGCTGAACATGGTCTGTGACATCCCACCAGCAGACTCCACAGTGTGTTGAAAGGTACCGGTGGCAAAGAAGTGTAGGGCTGCCATCACCTTCACCTTGGGGGTCAGCGCTGTAGGGTATGGCCGGCCAGGTTGCAAATGTGGGGCCAACCGCCCGCCAATTCCTCAATCAGTGACCTGTTGAAGCGGTACCGTCGGATGCAGTCATGTTCAACCATGGTTGCAAGGTCAGGGAATGGTCTATGGACAGCTGGTGCCCTGCAGTGCATAGGTGAACAAATAAAGATTGTCAGTCACCCAACATATGTGGCATTGACCATACTCAATATCACATGATACATCATTACGAAACACAAGTACTTGATGTGTGTGCCGTTCTGTATGGACATATATGGCACCTACATGGCCATCATCTAACATCTCAGTTCAACATGTGTTGACAACAAGTTCCAGGTTGTGCTATGGGAAATCATTAGGCTGTGTCACAGTACCCATGTACTGCTGTCACGTTCCAAACACACACCACAGTGACAAGTGAGGACAGATGTGCCCCAGGCATCACAGCTCTTTGACAGGTAGATTCCCAGGGACCCTGTATTGCCACATGGACACTGGCATGACATGGCGTATCATGTACACGTCAGCAAAACAACCATGACTCCCACAGGTAGTGGCCCCTGTTGCCTCTGCAGGACAGACATGGACGTCTGTGACACACACACGCACAACATCAAAGTCGATGCACAAACAACGTGGATGTGGAGACTGTCTCCCATTGTGCACATGGAATCAGAGACATCTGAAACACAACATGCACACAGACTGTGGAGATCCATCACAATTGTGGCAATGGGTCACCCTGTGACGTACATACCATCCCACATGGGACTCAGGGTGTATGTGACATAACATACACATACCCGACCTGGAAATGTGACCATGCCACATGCTCTGAACTGAACAGTTGCCCATCACAGTGGTCATGTGCACAACACACAAAGGATTCTGTCCCCATGAACACGTGCACAGCCTGGGAGTGGCTGCCCCCAAGTGCCACCCAACAAACCACATGTTGACCCCCATACACACACAGGTAATGCAGCCTTACATGCCTTAGGATACAGTGTGGACAGGCTGTGGTGTTGTAGGTGTGCCCCTGAGTCCCTGGCAAGTAATTGTGGCTGGCATACGTTCACCAGTGACAACCATGGTGACATATGCGAGTGACTTGTACAGGGACGCGTCGTACAGCAATGGACCGATCCCTGCGCACGCATTGGCCATTGCATATGATGTGGACGGATGCGTGTTGTGTTTCGAAATACGCGTCGTACAGCAATGGACCGATCCGTGCGCACGCATTGGCCATTGCATATGATGTGGACGGATGCGTGTTGTGTTTCGAAATACGCGTCGTACAGCAATGGACCGATCCGAGCGCACGCATTGCCAATTGCATATGATGTGGACGGATGCGTGTTGTGTTTCGAAATACATGTCGTACAGCAATGGACCGATCCGTGCGCACGCATTGGCCATTGCATCTGACGTTGACGGATGCGTGTTGTGTTATGAAATACGCGTCGTACAGCAAAGGACCTATCCGTGCGCACGCATTGGCTATGGACTGACATGTTAACGGACGCGTATTCGAATCTTGTACGAGTCGGATGCAGTGAATTCAGTTGGCCACCCACAACAATGTTGCAAATTCATGGGTGTCATCAAGTTGAAATTTTGAAGGATGCTGTAGGCGTGTATAAGTGGTGCAATTCCATGGATTGGCCAGATTCAGAAGATGCAAACGACTTGGACCTATCACTTTGGACACATGGGACAGTATCTGCCTCTGCAGCACACATATAATGCTGGCTGTTCCCCTGAGAGCTCACTTGCCTGCACTACATGCTCCAGGACGACATCTGCCACTGCCACTGCTGCTGTCTCTGCATCCTCTGGCTACTGCAATGGCACGCACTTTGGAGAGAGCCCCAGCCTTCAGCACTGAGGAGAACCAGGCCCTGCTGGACAGCCTCCTTCCACAGTACAGCAAGCTGTATGGGAAACCAGGGGAGCAGGTGAGTGTGCTGTCCACTGCCTTACTAATTGTGCATGTTGTCTGACTAGCAAGACTTACAGTGAGTACACCAGTGGCTAGCATGCTCACTGAGTAGTTGTCACCCCCAAAGTGTGTAGTTACATGCACTGAACAGGTATAGTGCAGTAACAGTGCATTCCAACAAGGTTTTACTTCCCAGGCAATGATACCATTTAGTAACTGCTGGACAACTGTTCATAGCCATAGTTGCACTACCTGTGTACATCATATGCCCCTGTGATTGAGACATGTATATCCAACTGTGTGATGCACGGATATGTTGCATGTGTAGAAATGGCCTTTTCACTTTGTCATCCTCACAGGTTGATGCCCACCAGAAGCAGGAGATCTGGCTGACCATCGCCCGGGCAGTACGATCTGTGGGGGTCTACAGGCGCAGGATCCGCAACTGCCAGAAGAGGTGGCAGGACCTTCGTGGCTGTACCCGGAGGATCGCAAGGGTCCAGCTGAAGCTGTCGCCTCCTCGCAGGAGGGGCGGACACCGGACCCTGACCCCCACATGCTCCAGATTCTGGCGGTGGTCTTCCCTGACCTGGATGGGCAGCTGAAGGCCAGACAGCAGCAAGGAGGGGGTAAGTGCTAGCCTTTTCTGGGTACTATGACTAACATGCTCTATGCACTCCTTTAGCCTGGTTCCACTTCCACGGTACGACTGTCTTGTCGTCCTGGACTCATGTTCCTCACTTGTGTCATGCCCCCTCCTCATCTGATACACAGGTGTGGCCCTTACAGTCTGTGACTTAGGTCACTTGGGTACTGTGTACTTGCAGTTACCTGTGGTTCAAGTTGGGGACAGCATCAGTTACAGGAACTTTGTTGTGGGCTGCATGGGTGGTACAATTGCTCACACAATGCCTGTGATCTGACATGTACTTTGGGTATGGCTTTAATATGTGTTCTAATTGCTGCTCTGACTCACCACATGTCTGGGGTATGTGCCACACACCCATGCTGCAGCTGAGACCAAGGTAGGAGCCTCAGAAGTATGTACATCATGTGTGTGACACATGCATAGCCACCTGCCTAGTGTTCAGGGTAATACCATGTTGCACATGGACCAGGACTGTAATGCCTACTCCGGACATCGAAGGCACTCTGTTATCCCACTCCCATGTGTCAGCATACATATTGGGCATTGTGAAGAGTGCACTCAGGTGTCTGCCTCTGTGTCACCGTGGTGTGGCCTTGCTTTTGGACTCCTGGAGTGTTTAACAATTTGGGGTGGCCAGCCATCTGAGTTGTGACTATAGGATCTGCACATTGGTTAATGCATAGGTCTCTGATCCCTTGACTGTGCACAATGGTGTATGAAACATTGAGGTGCAAGCAGCTTTGGTTCATTCTCATCAGACGGTGAAGTGCTCATGTGTATGGATTTGTGTTTGCAGTCACTCAAATGTCTCATTTGAATGACGTGGGATCATCTTAGTCCTCATGATGTGGGTGGCCAGGGGTGCACATGTGCACCTGTCAGCTACAGGGCTTGCATTCCCAAAACTTCCATGATTGTGACACAGTGCAGACTGGTGTTGTGTGTATGCACTGCCCCTGTGACAGGAGACAGTTATGACTGACTTGCCAGACAGGCCTATGCCATGACATTCAACTTGTAAAGGGTGATCCAGCAGTAGTGTGATATGTCCTGCATGCACACCATTGTTGCATTGTCTATCAGGACATGAGGACATCATTGTGTCTGGTGATGGAACCAAAACCCGAATAGCAACAGAGACTCTGCCCATCACTTTTCCTGACACATGTACTGAGTCAGTGGCAGGAGATGGCATGTGTTTGGAGTGACACATTTCCATATGTTCTCTTGGATGTCCAACAACTGTGTATGTGGTGCATGTGTGCACATATGATTAGTCGCATACAACAGGCACCAGACAGATGGGTGCATGGACAGGTAGGATATGAGTGGCATGAATGACTGTCAGGCAGACAATGGGCTTCTTCAAATCAGTGTCAGCACTTATTGCAATGTCTAGCGAATTATGGCAGGGCTTGCTCTGTGATGTGCTGTACTTACTGTGGTGTGTGTGGTCAGTACAGGTGACTAATGTTGCTCTGTTTATCCTGATTGTTTGCAGATACATCCACAGCCACAGGAGGAGACAGCTCCACGGACCAAGAGGAGCGGCAGAGCCAGACTGGGTCCACTGCAGAGGAGACCGAGGGACCCAGTGGCACGGAGGGTGAGGGGAGCCACACTGAGGAGACCTCAGCTACGACCACCTCGGCTGAGGAACACAGCACTTCCAGTGAGGACTCCCTTGTGGAGGTGGGTGTCAGCAGACCATGGACAAAATCGAGCAAGTCTGTCCCCGCCACCACCACCATCTCCACCCTCCCATCTGCTCCCATCCCACATGTCCGTGGAGGCTCCTGTGTAGGGGAGCGTGTCTCCTTCATGCCAGGCACCGCACCCCCTGCCTCTGTCTCCCCTGCTGCCCTGAGTGTGGAGTCTGTGGACTTGCTGAAACAGATCCATGTAGGGCAGACATCAATGCTGAGTGTCCTCCATGCACACACGGGTCTGTTGACACAACTGGTGTCATTCATGGAGGGCATGTCATCTGGCATGTCTGCCCTACATTGGACCAATCAGTCCATGGCCTCCTCACTGACGGCAGCAGTGTCCCTCCTGCAACAGTCCCTCACCCCTCCTACCTCTGCCCCATCCACAATCCCCAGCACCCTACCTGTCCCAAGCACACACACACCGGCACAGGCACGCACCAGCACAGACACAAGCAGCACACAGACACACACGCCAAAATCCAGACGCACACGCACGCACAGTCAGGGGACTGATACCTCACTCACAGGGGATGGGGCCCAGACACACATACATGCATCCACGAGCACTGCGCAGTCCTCAGATACCTCTCCCTCCAAAACCCCTTCCCTTGCCTCACCTGCAACCCCCCCTCCCAGAAGCTCTTCCTCTGTGAGCTTGGCCTCTTCCCCACAGATCCATCTGAGCCAACGTACAGGCGGAAGAGGCAACCACCACACACAGAGGGGAGTGCCCCTCACACCCAGACACCCTCCCCAGGCACAGGCAGACTGAGGACCCCATTAGGAAGTCCCCCCGGACCAGGAAGGGCAAGACCCCACCACCACCACCACGCAGCTCCACCACGCAGTCTCTCTCCTCCATCCCCCAGGCCACCACTCCACAGGTTCCCCTGCCACACCCTGCCCCAGGTTCCCCCATACACCGATACCGCATCCCCAAACTGCTTAGGCCCTCCCCCCTACCACTTGCTCTTCCACCCCCAACCCAGATGCTCTGCCTGTTTGTGCCACTGGTGTGGAGACCGGGTCCCCCTCTGTCCTGCCCACCTCATCTGCCCCCTTCCACTCCCTTGGAGTTATGCACTGCAGTGGAGTCCACAACCACCCCGTCTGACTTGGGCACTGCAGTGGGGACCCAGTCCACTCCATCTGACCGGCCCTCTGCAGTGGTGCCATCAACCCACACCATCTGACTTGTGCCCTACAGTGGTGCCGGCCCCACTGAGTCAGACACCTCCACTGCAGTTGCCGGTGACACTCCTGCACCCACCACCCCTTCACTGCCTCCTTCTGGCATCCCCTGATCCTGTCCCTGCGGTGCCTGGCCTGCCCCTTGTATGCCCCTCCGAGGGGATGTCCCCTGTCCGTACCAGTGCAGGCAAGCAATTGGTGACAAGTTGTCACATATCACCCTGTTCGGACTGTGTATGTGGACTGGCCATTGGCCTTAGTTTCTTTTGGACTTCAATTTTTTCTTTCACATTTGCTGAATAAAGCCTCTTTTTGTTTACTAGTGGTTTTTCTTTTGATGTACATGATGTAGATGAGTATCATCATGCATTTGCTGTTGTAATAGTGTTCAGATCAGGAAAATGCAGTGTTGCTGTGATGGACTCCATGTGGTCCATGGGATATGTGTCCTGTTGTAGTCTGGATCTATAGCATCCTCTGCTGCAGTCTGAGGGTGTGATGTTCAGCATATGACACAGGGATGTACGTTTTGCATTTGTAAATTAACATCTGTGGCTTACACTGATGCACATCTGGTGGGCTTACCACTGTTCAATGTTTCTATTTCCCTGACTGTGTGCCCATCTCCACTGGACATGCAGTTTAGCACATCAATGTTGAAGGACTCATCTGTGTATACAGTGCAACTTGCTTGACACGTGTTTTGGGTATATGCAGATGACTGAAGTGACACTCCCATACCCAGGCTGATGTGAGCAGAGCCTTCAGTGTGTTGTAATTGTTGACTCACTGACCGAGTGTTCTGCTGACATGTTTGAGTCATGCACAGACAAGGTTTGGCACAGCGGACCTTCCACAGGAGTGGAGTGCCCTCATGGCAGTGTGTAATCCCGTGACATTGCCTGGGCCCGTGTTGTGTGTTGTGTAAGCATGTCTGTGTGTGTTCCCTTCCCTTTTCCTACACAGGCTGTGTCCCTACGGATGTTCCTGTTTGTGATGCTTGCTGAGCATGTCCTGTGTTCACCCAGCATCTTGGACCTTGTTTCTCCGGGATGTGGGTGCATGGCAAACTAATGTTCATCAGGTTGTCATCCCTAGTTGTCTTTGTTGTCAGGGCTGGGGATGTGGGCAAACGCAGATGGGACACAGTCAGGATTCCCCTTGGCACTTGTTGGTTACACAAGTCATGTAATTTACAGTTTGTGGTAGCTTTCAGTGATTGTGACACGTTGTGTGTGTGACTGCTGCCACTCCTCAGGGTCAGAGCTGCAATGTTGGAAGTTGTCTACGTGTGTTCTTTGTGGGTCACCTTGGCTTCTTCATTGGTGTGTGACTGTGGCCGGGATCCTATTGATTGGGATGGATTTCACGTCATGCCCATGTACCGCGTACTGTGCAGTGTGTCAGACATTCACGAGTCTTGTTGACTGGCCATGTGTGATGGGTTTCTGCACGTTAGTTCCCAACACCACCCCTGGGATTGTCATGGGTGCATGTGCAATGTCACCAGTCCATGTGAGCTTCACTGCTGCACATTGGTGGAGATCAAGGTGTGTGGTGTTGAGTGTGTGCAAATGTGAGTTGTTGCACGGCTAGACCCCTACCTCCATATTGGCCTTGGCTGACAGGCCGTGCTGATTGATTTGTGCTTGTGTAGGTGTGATGGTAGTTTGTTGCTCAGGACACATGGCTGTGGTTCACAGTGTGAACGACATCTACCTTTGTCATCACAGTGGGATTATCATGCAGGCTAGTGTCACCACAATGTGGGGTCCCTGGGGGTAGTGCTGTGGTGGGTCTGTCTCTTGCTGTGTTAGTTGCTGTTCCTACAAGCTTGTGTGACATGTGTAATTTGGGCTCCCTCTCATCTAACGATGCCTGATTGCCCACATAGGGGAATCCGATCCATGAGTTACTTTTGTATGGTACTGTATACACATCTGTGTAATTGGAATTCAGGCCTCCTCATGTGTTGTGTGGTTGCCTGGGGACACTGGCACACCCCCCCCCATCCACAGGATATCTACATTTGTGTGTCCATTAGTGCAGATATGTGGGTCTGCATTATGATGGTCACTTCTGGCATTGTGTAATTGATAAATGGAGTCAATGTCAGCCCCCATGGGTGATGTTTGTCTGCACATGGCCAAAGGTATGTTTTATTTGCACTGCACTGTTTGCCTCACCCAATCTATGTTGCTATGGGACACAACCACTACTTTGCCACTGATGTGTTTGTTGTTCTGTGACCAGGAATCATTCATGCTGTTTGGCAGTTGCAGCTTTTTCCATGACAACACTTGCCTTTTGGTCACTGTGATGATGGGGGTTTAGACCCCATTGCCACAATGTTCAAAATGTGCTTCAGCTATGGACCCCACACTTACCTTTTGGTCACTGTGATGATGGGGGTTTAGACCCCATTGCCACAATGTTCAAAACTGTGCTTCAGCTATGGACACCACACTTATCTTTTGGTCACTGTGATGATGGGGGTTTAGACCCCATTCCCACAGTGGTCATGGTCTGCTTGCATTGTGAAGGCCACACACATTTTTGTGTGACACATGTGATAGGGGGTCACATTGTATGTTCAATGTCATGTTCAGTGTTGTAGGCATTTGACACAGACTACACACTCTTGTCATGATGTTGGGGGGATGTCTTTTGCTGACATTCCTTATGTTGGAGTATGCTGGTTGTGTCATGCATTACCCGTCCTATGAGTGGGGATGGTGGTAGTGGTAGGCATCCAGCCCCCCATGAGTAGGGGTGGTGGTAGTGGTAGGCATCCATCCCCCTATGAGTGGGGATGGTAGTAGTGACAGGCATCCAGGCCCCCATAGTAGGGGTAGTGGTAGTGGTAGGCATCCATCCCCCTATGAGTGGGGATGGTAGTAGTGACAGGCATCCAGCCCCCCCATGAGTAGGGGTGGTGGTAGTGCTAGGCATCCAGACCCCCATGAGTAGGGGTGGTGGTAGTGCTTGGCATCCATCCCCCTATGAGTGGGGATGGTAGTAGTGACAGGCATCCAGGCCCCCATGAGTAGGGGTGGTGGTAGTGGTAGGCATCCAGCCCTCCATGAGTAGGGGTGGTGGTAGTGCTAGGCATCCATCCCCCTATGAGTGGGGATGGTAGTAGTGACAGGCATCAAGCCCCCATGAGTAGGGGTGGTGGTAGTGGTAGGCATCCAGCCCCCCATGAGTAGGGGTGGTGGTAGTGGTAGGCATCCATCCCCCTATGAGTGGGGATGGTAGTAGTGACAGGCATCCAGGCCCCCATGAGTAGGGGTAGTGGTAGTGGTAGGCATCCACCCCCCTATGAGTGGGGATGGTAGTAGTGACAGGCATCCAGCCCCCCATGAGTAGGGGTGGTGGTAGTGCTAGGCATCCAGGCCCCCATGAGTAGGGGTGGTGGTAGTGCTTGGCATTCATCCCCCTATTAGTGTGGATGGTAGTAGTGACAGGCAACCAGGCCCCCATGAGTAGGGGTGGTGGTAGTGGTAGGCATCCATCCCCCTATGAGTAGGGATGGTAGTAGTGACAGGCATCCAGGCCCCCATGAGTAGGGGTGGTAGGCATCCATCCCCCTATGAGTGGGGATGGTAGTAGTGACAGGCATCCAGCCCCCCATGAGTAGGGTTGGTGGTAGTGCTAGGCATCCAGGCTCCCATGAGTAGGGGTGGTGGTAGTGGTAGGCATCCATCCCCCTATTAGTGGGGATGGTAGTAGTGACAGGCATCCAGCCCCCATGAGTAGGGGTGGTGGTAGTGCTAGGCATCCAGGCCCCCATGAGTAGGGGTGGTGGTAGTGGTAGGCATCCATCCCCTATGAGTGGGGATGGTAGTAGTGACAAGCATCCAGGCCCCCATGAGTAGGGGTAGTGGTAGTGGTAGGCATCCATCCCCCTATGAGTGGGGATGGTAGTAGTGACAGGCATCCAGCCCCCCATGAGTAGGGGTGGTGGTAGTGCTAGGCATCCATGCCCCCATGAGTAGGGGTGGTGGTAGTGCTTGGCATCCATCCCCCTATGAGTGGGGATGGTAGTAGTGGTAGGCATCCATCCCCCTATGAGTGGGGATGGTAGTAGTGACAGGCATCCAGGCACCCATGAGTAGGGGTAGTGGTAGTGGTAGGCATCCATCCCCCTATGAGTGGGGATGGTAGTAGTGACAGGCATCCAGGCCCCCATGAGTAGGGGTGGTGGTAGTGGTAGGCATCCATCCCCCTATGAGTGGGGATGGTAGTAGTGACAGGCATCCAGCCCCCCATGAGTAGGGGTGGTGGTAGTGCTAGGCATCCAGGCCCCCATGAGTAGGGGTAGTGGTAGTAGTAGGCATCAGGCCCCTATGGGTGTGTATGGCATTGGTGATAGCCTTCCCGCCCCTATGATTCAGCTGTTGCTAGTGTACGTCATTTCTGCATCCCTATGTGTGTGACATATGTTGGGTACGTGTCGTTTGTTTGTGTAGTGGGTGTCTGACTTACCGTCTGCGCCGTACGCGTCCGTACCGGTTCCGGTAATAGATGTACAGTATTGGTAGGACCTGCGCGATGGGATTCATGGTTGGGTCGTCTCGTTCGGGTTTCTCGTGGCTTCGACTCGTACTCGTAGCTGGCTTGTTCGTCTCGTAGCCGTGAATCGTCTTGTGGCGCGAATCAGAGCTTATGTGCAGCTCTCCCGGATGCTCTGACGTGCTGGACGTAGCGACCAGTTCGGTGCGTACGGAGTGCGCATCGTACTAGTCCGGCCGGAAGGAGCTGTGTTTTTACTTCCGTGCGACTCGAATCGGCCTTTAAGGATCAGGCTCGGGCGGGGAACTGGAGCTGGAATGGGTACGTACGGCTCGGTCGGAATCTGTGCAGTAATGCGCATCGTACTTGCTCTTTCGGACGACTGTTCGAATCGGTCGGGAAACCCGCGTTCGGCTTGTATTTTATCCGGACGAATCGTATTCGGTGCGCTTCCGGCCGAGATCGGAATCGACCCCTTAGTGTTCATAGTGTGGGTAAGCCCGCTGTGATTCCACAACATTGACCACAGACGTATTTTTGTCTTCCATTGTGATGACGAGCAAAGTGACATCTACGCACGTACTCAGCTAGGCCATGCATCAACATATGCACCAGGACGACATTGCATTGTTGGGAGACGCTCAAGATTCCTTCGTGCCTCACGTCGCGGGTGCATCACAGTGCTTGTCTATGAGAGGAGAATGGAGAGCCTCACTCCTATGTATGGTTCGCGCTCTAGTCTTCGTATACGTCATCACATAACATCGCCGTCTTCGTTCCTGCACTCGCGCCTAAGGTTTACTGAGTCAACCCCAAGAATCCACGAATGGCGTAACGCAGCCTCGAGGCGGATTTGAATGTTGCACCAACTCTGCAAGAAAACGGTAAGGAGGCGCGCGCTCTAATGTTATGCGCCCGCAGCCGTTATCTCCGATGCATGGCGCTGCGCGAGGCTCCCAGTAAATTTGAATAAACACAGTCAAAGTTTGTTGGGCGCATGTATGGAGAGCACACCGCATCCATGCTAAACCATACATCACCGAGAACTCACCATAATGTTGACGCGCTTGATAAGCTGCCCGTTTTCTCAAAATTCCCAAAGCAGCCGGCTTCCGAGTGAACACAGCTGTCTCACCTAAGCTTGAAGCAGGATTCTTAATGGAGATGAAAAAAAACAAAAAGTCCCAGCAGTCCGCTGTTTACAAGTGTAAGCTCCTTGCTTTTGCTGATGGCACTTGAAAAGCTGCTAGTTGGTCACAGCAAAATACTTGGACTGTCCCAATGCTCCACATCTGTCCAAATATGCCAGCAGTACATTTTCAAACGTAGAATGGTGTAGAACAGTTATTTATTCAGTGCTTGTCACTGTAAAAATAAAGATGCTAGTTCCAAATACCAGATGACAGCGTTTGTAGACTAGCTGGTTTAAAGCCACGCAGTGTCCTTTCAGAAGGCTGTCAATTTTCAAAGTGCACTGGTTAGCGCCCAAATGATGTTCACAACATGGAAGTAAGGAAGGTCAAACGCCCTAGGCAGGCTGTCCAGGTGGTAAAGGACACTGGTGGTGGTAAAGGACACTGGTGGGGCTAGCAGGGCGTTCTTCACCTTAAGGTTTCAAGCTTCTTTACCTCATGTTTCCTTAGTAGTTTCCAGCAGTACAGTTCAAGTATCTTCACCTCAGGTCTCTCAGTAGCTTCAGGTACAGGTAATCTTTCACATCACGCAGGTTATTTTCTCCGAATCGTCGCCATTGATGTAATCCAAAAGAAGTCCAGAGGTAGCCATGAGGTAAGTTATAAGTAAGAAGTTTATTAGCTTAGTTACAGGATGGTAGTTACAGGATGGTAGTTCATTAGTTGAGCCCCACCAGGAGCAGCATCCTTGCTGCTCAGCCCACACACTCCAACTGTCTCTTTCTCCACTCCACCAGGCACTGCAGCATTCCACTCCCTCATCAAGCATTCTAACACTCCACATACACATCACATTCATACGGGCTGAGCAGCAGGGAATGGGTAACCAGGGAAAGGATGCCTTATAAGAAATCAAGGTATAACAGTTATTTGTTTTTAAACGTTAGTTATTATCTTATTTCAACACCTAACTTTAACGTCACAATAATTTTTGTTTTTTTCAGTGAATTCCTGCAGATATTGTAACACAAGTAAACAGTTTATTACCATACCTTACTATAATGTGACTTAAACCTTTGTTTTTTCAAATGATAAGTAACTATAACACAGCAGTGTTGTCATTAATGATGTCATTTCAGATGTTACAGTGATGTTATCAATGATGTCATAGAGCATGTCAAGAGTGATGTAATATGCAGGGTAATTAGCAGCAGCCGCAAGTTACTTTAGGGCATGACTTATAGTTACTTGAGATAACTATAACAGGTGAATTTCAGTGGTTGTGTATGTTTAAAACTGTATGTTTTAACTGGCATTGTCACTTAAGTATAATGTCCCTTTAATCTTTGTTTTTTTCAGTGAATCCCTAAGGTTTTTTTCTTATACAAAGTAAGATATTATTTTCTTACCTAACTATACCCTCACATAACCTTTGTTTTTTTCAGTGAATTTCTGTTTTTTTAATGTAAAGTAATATTTTATTACCTTACGTAATGACAACGCCATGCGGCGCATGGCCATTGTCGTGCACTAGGTGGGGTTGGCCAAATGGGACCGGCAGCCAAGCCCACACTACGCATGACATTTGGCAAAGCACAGCACGAGGTTGACCGCAGGGCCTAGCCTGTGGCCATCCCCCAGAGCTGATTTCTTTTTTTTAAAATAAGGGGAGGGATGTAGGGTCCCCCTCCCCTAGCCTATCAAGGGCAGTGGGGATCACATCCCCCTGTTGTTTTGTACTTGGGGAGGAAGGCATCAGGCTTCCCTACCATTGCCATTCAGTGTCCCTGGAGACCCCATCCCAATGTAGCTGGCTCCTGCCACACTGCAAATGCTCTCATGTCCATCCATGCCCGTGGGTGTCCTGAGTGGACACCAGAGCACCCACAGCAACTGTCCTTCGGCCCCAGGGTATGGGGTCTCTGAGGCCTGTTAAAGGCTTGAGGAGGGGACCAGCCCTCCTTTCCCTTAAACATGAATATCGCCAATGGGATGGGGTCCCTGGGGAAGTAAAAAGCTTGTAGAGGGGGTTGTGCGCCTGCTTTCCTTAAAAATGAATACAGTCCTGGGGGATGGGGTACCCGGGGCCTAGAAAATGCCAGAGGAGGATGTCGCACACCCCCTCCCATCCATAAATAGATGCTGATGCCCTCACAAACCCTAGCCCACCCCGAGAGGGGATTTAAAAAAAAGTTATCAGCACTTTCTTTTCTAAGACTTAAAGTAGTTCTCTCACTGGAAATATAAGAAAACCATGATTATTATTTGTCCTCCTAAAACTATTTGTGGTGTTGTTTTTGCATATGTAATATGGACTTATTAGAGAGTGCAATGCACGTAAGTTTAAAATTAGTTCCAATCTTGTAGATGAAGGAAGATGACAATATGTACAGTGTCGATGATGAAAACAAGAGAGACACAAAGTGGTACAACTATACAATGCCTTGAAAATGGTAATGATCATAACAACGGCCTGAGAAGACAAGATAGTGCAAAAGTAGGAAACCAAGGTTCCTATCCAACATTCCTATCACAAGATAATGGCTCCATGATGTTCCTCTGATGACTTCCAAACAAAAACTGATTTGGGAAGTGACGAGACTTTGAATTCACTTTCTTTTTATTGAATCCAACATGGCTGCCATAGCCAAAATCCTGCTTCCCACAAGATTCAAGTTAGTTTTGTTTTTGTTGTGGCGATCACCGACACAGAGTCCAACCATCTTCTGATCATGAACAGCCTCATATATAGCTTTCCAATTGAAGGAAACATTTAACAAATATCATTTGAACTTGTTATTTCCAGTAACTCAACAATTATTAACACAGCAATATTGTGTAATCATGACAAAGCCCTCATAAAAAGCTGAATTAAATTAATATTTGCCCCAAGTATAACACAAATATAAAATAACTAAGGGGCTCATTACGATGGCAGACGGACTCCAGTCCGTCTGCCGTCTCTCGGGGAGTGGGACCACCCGACTACAAGGCGGCGGTCCCACGAGGGGTATTAGGATGCGACCGCCACCTTGGCGGTTGCACTTGCTATACCTTGCATTGCGGCAGGTGCTGCTGCCTGCAGCACCCGCTGCAATGTAAAATAGGCACTGTTTACATTTCCCTGCACTACGTGGCCCACATGGTGCAGGGAAATGTAGGGGGGCCATCATAGGTGCCCCCTAACCCCCAAACAAAAGTGCCTGGGATGAAGGGGGGCCCGCTATGGGCCCCCAAAGTCCATCCCCGCCAGCCTTTCCATGGCAGGTGAACCGTCATGAAAAGGCTGGTGTGGAGGCACATCCTATTCCCTATGGCAGTGTCTGGTAGGCACCGCTACCATTTTGGGGATGGGAAGGCCGCCGCCCCACAGGCGTGCTCAAGGAGCCTGTCGGATGCGTGGCAGTCAGATTTCCCGACTCCACCAACAGCGGGTTCACCGTCATCGTAATCAGTCCCGATGTCACACCTGTTATCCATCAATTTTAACCATCATCTCTGTTCGACAACACTCCAGCAAGTGAAAACATTAAAGAAGGAATGTAAATATATTGTAAAATGGGTTCCGCCCATTTAGTACTGCCAATTTTTTTTCCTTTTTTTGATTACCTGGTTCTGTATTTTCCACTGTAGGTGAGTCTCACTATGGTAATCACACAGTAAATGGACTGTGTGTGTTTACCACCAGTGTCCACCTTTCATGATAGGGGTGCAGCAGCGCAGCTATGGTAAGGGGCCCTTGGCTGGTTACATGTGAGCATGTATGCACACATATGCAGGCTGTGCATGTGAGACTACCATCATGCACAGCCTGGTAGCCTGGTGCAGAGGAGACTCTGCAGGATTAGATAATGACCTGAATATAGGCACTCATAGGTAAAATCAGTATAGTTTACTGTTTTGTCTACAGTGATGCTTTATTATACACATAGGGGGAAATCTTCCTTAGAGGGCAGTTTTGCTTCCCTTTGACCTACAAAGTCCTACAAGATATCAAACAGGGGTGAACAATATGCACCCAGTTCAAATATGCCCAAGCAGATATATGTACATCTTATTGGTGGTCAAGAATTTTCATTTTCTGTGACTCAGCTCAGGATCAGAACCTAGGTCTTTTGTCACCGTATTGGGCCAAATTAATTATTCTGCTCCCCGCAGAGGGAACAAAGACCTTCTGTTAGAACTGGGGGACTCTAGTTGGCAATGGTATACACCTTTGACCAAATAGGGACCCTTGCTTCTAGTCAGGGAAAGGGGGATTACACTACTGGATAACCCCTGCTCACCCCCTTGGTAGCTTGGCACGAGCAGACAGGCTTATCTCAGAGGCAGTGTGTTAAGCATTTGTGAACACATACAGTAATACAGTGAAAACACTACAGGTGGACACCACACAGGTTTTATAAAAATAAGTATTCTTTATATAGACTTAACAGAAGATCACAAACGACAAAAATCCACAATACTATACTCAATATAGACTTAAAGATGGTAGAAGTAACTTACTTCAAGATGATGATAAATGCGACACGTTTCTCACAAAAGTACCTTGGATGCGTAACGCAAAACAAACAAAGGGTCCGCAGGGAGGGCGATGCGGCAAGCAGGCGCCTCGATGCGGTGCGACGATCCGGTGAGATGCGATGACAGTGCGCCCTTGATGCGATGCGACGACGTGAAGATGATGCGTGCACGCCCGACGGCCGTGCGGCGAACTCTGTACCTTTGGAGCCGCAACAGGCCCTGCGACACGCCTCTCTGGTGATGCGACGGCAGGCAACTGCGACGGCGACACGCTTCTCCGGTGATGCGACTGCGACCCTTGCGGTGGCGACATGCTTCCCCGGTGATGCGACGGCAGGCAGTTGCGACGAAGACACGCTTCTCTGGTGATGCGGCGGCGGCCTCTGCGGTGGCGACCCGCTTCTCCGGCAATGCGATGGCAACAGCTGTGACAGCGACAGCTTCTTCTCGTTGAGTCGCGCTTCCAGCTCCCAGCGACACGCAGGCTTCTGCAGACAGAATCCCCAGCAAGGGAATTCAGGAGGGAGCTTGTGGTGAAGTCTTGTAGCCCTGAGACTTCAGCAGGAGGCAAGCTCTAGTTCAAGCCCTTGGAGAAATATTCTGCATGATGATGAAAGTTCTTAGAAAGTTCCTTCTCCTTTCCTTGGCAATGAATACCCCTACAGGCCAACCCAGCAAACAGCACACTGGCAGAGGGGCAGTCCAAACTCCTGCAGCTTCCTTGGTTCTTCTCCTTGGCAAAGGTTTGTCTTGTTGTTCCAGAAGTGATCTAAAGATGTTATAATCAAGCTGCCCATTCTGGCCTATGGGGGCAGGTAGCCTTGCAATAGTGAAAACGAAATTGGCTGTAATTCACTATCAGGACATGCTACACATACCAGGGCATGTCCTACCTTTTACATACAATGCACCCTGCCCTTGGGCCTACCTTAGGGGTGTCTGATATGCAGAAAAGAGAAGGTTTAGGGACTGGCAAGTGGGTGCACTTGCCAAGTCGACATGGCAGTCACAGACTGCACACAGGCTCTGCAATGGCAGGCCTGAGACACACTTTACAAGCTGCTTCTGTGGGTGGCACAATCAGTGCTGCAAGCCCACCAGCAGTATTTGATTTACAGGCCCTGGGCACCCATGGTGCACTATACTAGGGTCGGAAAAGTAAATCAAATAATCCAATCATGGAGTCATTAATCCATACATCAATTTACAATAGGGAGAGCATATGCACTTTAGCACTGACCAGCAGTGGTAAAGTGCCCAGAGTCATAAAACCAACAACAATAGGTCAGAAAAAATACAGGAGGAAGGCAAAAGTTCAGGGATGACCCTGCAAAAGGGCCAAGTCCAACACAACCCCTTCCAGCCAAAACGCAGGGTAGACCAATCACTACCTTGATGGGATTCCCTGCTTTGGGCGATAGAACATGGACCCTGGCCCGCAACAGCAGGGGCATAGTCAAGTTCTACACCAATCTGAACCTATCTGGATCCCTCTGTCCATACTCTCAGGGCCCACTAAGCTAACCCATGGGGAACCCTTCTCCGCAGCTGTGGACACCATCTGTGCAGCACCAAACCTTAGCTTGCTCACAGGTGTGCCCCAACAGACAGACAGTAAGCCACAGCGGTCACTGACAGCGGTCAGTGATGAGACCCAGGCCTTATGCCTCTCAGGGCTCTCAAACCTCTGTGGCGTCAGAGAGCGGGGGCAGTAGCCCCAGGTGCTTGGCACCCTTTGTCCACTCTCCCTCCTGTCAGGTCAGGTATTACATCCTGACACTGACCCACCAGCCCCGGGCCTGTACCTGGCGGCTGGACAGGAGACTGGGGTGGGCTTTCCCACACCCGGTCCTCCTTCTCCTCATTGGGGCTCTGTACCCTCCCACCTGGAGTGGTACCCCCTTCCAGAATTGCCAGGGCACCTGTGGCAGGTGTCCTGCACAATTTGCCCACCAGTTCAGGGGTTCTATCCTGCAACTGGGTGTCCAGGTCAGAGGGGACACCCCGAACCTGGCCCTCCAACCTAGAGACTAGACCCTCCAGTTGAACCTGGGTGAGAGGCGAGGACTCCCTCCCTCTGCACCCCCTTCCAGAGTGCTGTACCCTCCCACCTGGAGTGGTACCCCTAGAAGACCAACCGGTCAGGACACTGTTTATAGTTGTCCCTCCCTCCAGGTCAAACAACACCTGAACCTGGCTTCCCAACCCAGGGACCAACCCCTGCGGTTGAACACTTGCCCGGCGCACCAGGACTTCATTGGGAGCACATATGCCCCCCCGAGGGTGACACACAACTCATGTGTCGTGTGACAGTCTGCCTGGCGCAGATCTTCCGACCCCTGTCCATCTGACAGTGCGTGAAGATCCCCCAGGACAGAAGTGGTGTCACCATGGTCATTCATTGGTGACTCAGCCCTTCTGGCTGGCCCCTGACCCACTGGTTCTTCCACTGGGGACTCTTTCCCCCTCTCACCCCTCAATCTGGACTTCTGCACCCTCCACTTAGGAGTGGCACTGCCAGACACCAGAACTGATGGAGGCCTGCTTACAGACACTCCCAGTTCACCAGACACTAGGGGATCCCCCTCAATGGGTGGCCCATCAGGACAGACTAGGCTCCCTACCTGGTGTTCCCTTAAAGAACCATCCAGGCCCTGGGACTGAGGTTGGGCACTATCGGGACGCATCCCAGTCTCACTCCTTCTTCTTGAAGACAGGACGTGAGGCCCTACTCCCCTCCCACTACAACAGGATCTAGCTGGGCTACTCTGAACCACCTCCACCACTCTGGGTTGGAAGATACCTGAGCCACTCCCCTAGGGTCACTCCCCAATGCCTCTTCAGACCCTCTGGAATCCACCAAAAGGTCTGCCTCCCTGGTGAGCTCCCTGGGGTCAAAGAACTCACTCTCCAACAGGTGTTGGCATAGCTCTGGAAAACAGGGACTTACAATATGCTCTCCCACAATTGGATCACACAGCCCCCTACAAGGGTTAACCAAACTATCCTTCACCTCACCATCCAGTGCCTCGCACACGTGCTCCACACCACTCTCCTGAGATTGCCAAGACAGTATCTGACTGTCTCTGTCACTCAACCCACACTCTTCTGGGCGGTCTTCACACTCACACACCAGGACTTCAACCATGGGGGAACCCCTCTCCCTGTACCTCTCATCTAGAGTCAGTAGAGTGTCCCTCCCACCACTAGGACTATGAACCCCTGCGTCAGTTTCCCAATCCACCTCAGGGACACTGCGCACCACTGGAGCTACCTCATATCCTAGAACCCCCTCGTGTATGTTAACCCCCTCCTTCAAGTCAGGCGCCACATGTCTGGGTGTGTGTACTACTCCCTCAGCACTAGATAACTCAATATTGCTGCCACCATCTGAGCTGGATTCCACCTCCAACTCAGCAAAGCTCACTTCCTGAGCTACACAAATTTCTTGTTGCTGGGCTGAGACACTCATGGCCTCAAGCCTCTCGAACTCCAAATCAAGCTCCCTCATTCTCAACTCATGTTCCAATCTCATCCTCTCTCTCTCCAAGGACAACCTGCTATTCTCTAGGTCCCTTTGACCCTCCTTCTGGAGCCTGGCCATCTCCAGTTCGTACACCCTTTCTCTTTCCCTGTCTTCCAGCTCTCCTGGGGACGGGCTTTTGGAAGAGACGCTACTGCCAGGCGGGGATGGTACCCCTACCCTGGCTGGAATCAATGGTATATTCAGCTGCCCCTCTGCATCCCCAACTGGCTCCACCACCAGGTCAGGGGTATTTCTTGCTTCCACCCAGGCCCTCAGCGCCTTTTGGTAGTCATCCTTTTTGGCAATGCCTTGGGTTGCAACTTTAAATGTTTTGCAAAAGCGCTTTCGCTGTTTCACATTGTAGGTTTCCAACCTCTCTTCCTTAAAATCTAGATCCATAGATGCAACAGATGCTGGTCGGCTCATGGTGGTAGTAAGAATTGGCAGTTCTCAGAAAAAATAACAGTCCAAGGAGAAAAAAAACTCTACCAAAAAAGTATGTGGTTGCGTTTGGTCTGCACTCACTAGTAGTGTACACCAATCACTGTATATGAGTCACAAATGCAAGTCCAGAATCCTCACCACTGACCACCAATGTTAGAACTTGGGGTCTCTAGTTTGCAATGGTATACACCTTTGACCAAATTGGGACCCTTGCTTCTAGTCAGGGAAAGGGGGATTACACTACTGGATAACCCCTGCTCACCCCCTTGGTAGCTTGGCACGAGCAGACAGGCTTATCTCAGAGGCAGTATGTTAAGCATTTGTGAACACATACAGTAATACAGTGAAAACACTACAGGTGGACACCACACAGGTTATATAAAAATAAGTATTCTTTATATAGACTTAACACAAGACCACAAACGACAAAAATCCACAATACTGTACTCAATATAGACTTAAAGATGGTAGAAGTAACTTAGTTCAAGATGATGATAAATGCGACCCGTTTCTCACAAAAGTAACTTGGATGCGTAACGCAAAACAAACAAAGGGTCCGCAGGGAGGGCGATGCGGCAAGCAGGCGCCTCGATGCGGTGCGACGATCCAGTGTGATGCAATGAGAGTGCGCCCTTGATGCGACGACGTGAAGATGATGCGTGCACGCCCGACGGCGTGCGGCGAACTCTGTACCTTTGGAGCCGCGACAGGCCCTGCAACACGCCTCTCCGGTGATGCGACGGCAGGCAACTGCGACGGCGACACGCTTCTCCGGTGATGCGACGGCAACCCTTGCGATGGCGACACACTTCCCCGTGGATGCGACGGCAGGCAGTTGCGACGAAGACACGCTTCTCCGGTGATGCGACGGCAGGCAGCTACGACGAAGACACGCTTCTCCGGCGATGCGACGGCAACAGCTGCAACACACGCTTCTTCTCATTGAGTCGCGCTTCCAGCTCCCAGCGACACGCAGGCTTCTGCAGACAGAATCCCCAGCAAGGGAATTCAGGAGGGAGCTGGTGGTGAAGTCTTGTAGCCCTGAGACTTCAGCAGGAGGCAAGCTCTAGTTCAAGCCCTTGGAGAAATATTCTGCAAGATGATGAAAATTCTTAGAAAGTTCATTTTCCTTTCCTTGGCAATGAAGACCACTGCAGGCCAACCCAGCAAACAGCACACTGGCAGAGGGGCAGTCCAAACTCCTGCAGCTTCCTTGGTTCTTCTCCTTGGCAAAGGTTTGTCTTGTTGTTCCAGAAGTGATCTAAAGTTCTGGGGTCTGGGCCCCACTATTTATACCAGTAACTCCTTTGTCCTCTGAAGGCAGAGGGTCCTGTACCTAGTCCAAACCAGTTCTGGGTGCATCCTGCCAGTGCACAACTTCTTCCTTTGTCAGTGTGGGCCAGAGTCATCAGACACACCACAGGAGGTGGAGCCAGCATTGTGGAAGGCAGGCACAGCCCTATTCAGGCCCAGGTGCTACTCCTCCCACCACTCCTCATGCAGATAGGTCTATTCAACCTAGTGCTGACTCACCCTGTCTCCTGGAGCCCCCCAGCCCCTGTCACTCACAAAACCAGACATACAATACACAAGCCAGCAGAGGCAGGCTGGATGGTTAGGCAAGAAAATACCTACTTTCTAAAAGTGGTATTTTCAAACACAGAATGTTAAAACCAACTTCACTAAAAAATGTATTTTATCATTCTGAGTTCAGGCATACTAAATTCGAATTTCTACCATGTTCCCTGGGTCAGTTAGGATTATAAGATGTTATAATCAAGCTGCCCATTCTGGCCTATGGGGACAGGAAGCCTTGCAATAGTGAAAAACGAAATTGGCTGTAATTCACTATCAGGACATGCTACACACACCAGGGCATGTCCTACCTTTTACATACAATGCACCCTGCCCTTGGGCCTACCTTAGGGGTGTCTGATATGCAGAAAAGGGAAGGTTTAGGGACTGGCAAGTGGGTGCACTTGCCAAGTCGACATGGCAGCCACAGACTGCACACAGGCTCTGCAATGGCAGGCCTGAGACACACTTTACAAGCTGCTTCTGTGGGTGGCACAATCAGTGCTGCAAGCCCACCAGCAGTATTTGATTTACAGGCCCTGGGCACCCATGGTGCACTATACCAGGGTCGGACAAGTAAATCAAATAATCCAATCATGGAGTCACTAATCCATACATCAATTTAAAATAGGGAGAGCATATGCACTTTAGAACTGACCAGCAGTGGTAAAGTGCCCAGAGTCATAAAACCAACAACAGGTCAGAAAAGATACAGGAGGAAGGCAAAAAGTTCAGGGATGACCCTGCAAAAAGGGCCAAGTCCAACACCTTCCCACACAAAAGGAGTACTTCAGAGTGCTTCTCTCAGCTACTGAGGTAAAAGGGGTGGGGAAGAAAACCTGTTAAATAATTGCCACATTGTATCAGAGCTGGGGACAGCCCAGGCCCACTAAATAAAAGAGAAAGCCCAGACAACTGAAGCCAATGCAGGAGGGGGTCAGGTTTTGATGGGACAGGCCCTAGAAATGATGTCAGTTTGGAGAAAGGTGAGGCTCGTAGAGGAGATGTGACCATTGACTTTTGGATGGCGCCATCTTGAATTGTCCCAGCATGCTGGGCAGAATGGCCGGGACATGGGTGGAGGGGTAATGTGGCACCCAAGGACTGGCCAAGGGTGCCTGGCTTCTAGAACCCCCACTTGCAAACTCATGCAGAAGGGAGGGAGAGAGTGTTTTTGCTGTTGGACTCTGGACACTGGGACTGCCACGGCAGTGGCAGCCATGGACAACTGGAAGGACAAGCCCCCTGATGCCTTAAAGGACAAAGGACTCTGCCCCAGTTGACCCCAGGACCAGTGGGTCTCGCCAAGGGCTAATGTGACTGGCCCCCTTACAACTCTTAAGGACCAGTTGCGGCAACTACTGGACTTCTTTGCCCATGCAAGAGGATAGGAGCACGAGAGAGGAAACAGGAAAGCTGGCACAGGGAGCCAGTAAAACCAGCTACCTGCAGAATATGCCACCTTAGAGGTGAGGAGGTCTGCTGAAACTGCTCCTGGTGGTTAGAGTTCGCCCTCTGGAGTAAAATGAGCCCAGGATCAACCAAATCATTCCAACAGGGCCCAAGTTATGCTCACTGAGAAATCCTTGACCTTTGAACTCCCCTTTGAGAAACGGAGGGTGTGAGACCCTGTTGCATCTTTAAAAATTACCCGCTGCAAAGGCAAGGCCTTAGATGTCAGCCCAAGATTGATTCATTAATTTATCCCATGGAGTGTGTGTGCATGGGGTTCCCTCCCCATATCTTCAATTGCTCTGGGTGCCCCATCTGACATTGCAGCCTATGGGTGCAGTGTTAAACTGCCATTTCGGCCTGGCAAAATAAACCTCTTGCCAGGCCCAAAGCTTCCTTTTTAATAGATATATGTCACCCCTAGGGTAGGCCCTGGACAGCCCAGAGGGCAGGGTGCAGTGAATTTAAAAGCTGGACATGTACTTTTACGTTTTACATGTCCTGGTAGTGAAAAACTCTTAAATACGTTTTCACTACTGCAAGGCCTACCTCTCTCATAGGATAACATTGGGGTTACCTTATTATATTTAATAAATTGTATTTTCCAAATGGAACCAGGTAGCCAGTGCATGTTTGGTGTCTCTGGAATTGAAATAAACAAATCCTACCTTCTGGTGAATTCAGATTTTGAATTAAAAGTTTGAAAATGCCACTTTTAGATATTTGGCATTTTCCTTCCTTAGCTATTTAGTGCCTGTAGCCTGTCCCTGGGTCACATGACTGGGTGTAGCTGACAATTTAGATTTTCCACAGCCTGGAGGGCAGAAAATCTGGATTTTATTAAAGACACGGAGACTAAGATTATGCAAATCTCCTTTATTGCCACAGCTCGGCAGTAACAATGAAGAGAATATAGAACTTCAAACAACATTCCATTATAGCATATAGTCCATGAGCACGCAGCCATCTTCCTTCTTTGCCAAGTGCTGCGAACAAGAAATAAACTCAGTGAAACACAACTCCAGTTTGACGAAGAACGATTCACATCTTTGAATAACAATTCGTCGACATTTTATTCTGAAAGAAAAAAGGACACAATAGGTCAAAATATTAAATATTAAAACCCCAGGCAGGGTTAGTAAGAGGAGGGATAATCTTAGCCTCCGTGTCTTTAATAAAATCCAGATTTTCTGCCCACCAGGCTGTGAAAAATCTAAATTTTATGGCATGACACGGAGGCTAACATTATGCAAGTTTAAAGTGAACTAAGTACGTTAACAATCACATTATTGATTGGTCTAAAGTAACATTTTTTAAACATACTCTCATTCGACCAGTCAGCGGCTCTAAGAATATCTTGGAGCCCTCCACCTAACATAAAAGCTTTAGAATCTGATGCTCCTCTGAGAGAGTGAGCACCGAAAATAGAGACATCCACACCACTCTCACTCATGACTTCTTTGACCCATCTTGCAAGAGTGGGAGATGAAACTGGTTTATGAGGGAATCTATGAGAGATCAGCAGTTGAGTTCCAACTCCTCTCAGACTAACAGTTCTCTTTTCATACTCTTTGAGACATTTGACAACACACAGCCTTTCATTCAAAGGAAAGAAAGGATAGAATATAGAGGATGACATGGTTTTGGTCCTTTTTTTAAGATAAAAGCAAACTCCCTCAGGTTGGTAAGCCCTGCTAGTAACATCTAATGCCTTAACATCTAAGGTTTGTCTAAAGGAAACCAAGCAAAGTAATACAGTAAGCTTATAGGAAATACGTTTAAGAGAGAGGTTAACATTATCTCCCCAAGAAGATATAACTTCTAAAATGCTTCTTACATCCCATAAGGCTGAATATTTAGGGGTTGGAGGGTTAGGAACCCGCATGCTTCTCATAATTTTCTTTGTTAGAAGGCTTTGTCCCACCGAAACACCATCAACCAGGCAATGACCCGCAGCTATTGCCAATCTATAGACATTAACTGTTCTGTAACTAAGGCCAGAAGCAAAGAGTTCCGACAGGAAGTTTACTACGTGAACTAAATCAGCTGAAACGAGATCGTAGTGTCGTTGAAGACACCAGCGAACCCATTTATTCCATGCCAATCGATATGCCTTCCTTGTTCCAGATGCCCAAGACTCAGATATGAGTTGGAAAGCATCCTGCAAAAGCCCTGGGATTTGCCATTGTCGCCTGAAATCTTCCAGGCCGTCAGAACCATTAGACCTTGGTCTACGAGAGGGTGTGAATCGCCCTCTGGACCTAGGAGTACTTGCCTGAAAGGTGGTATTAGAAGTGGAAAGTCCATGGTCATTTCCAGGATGACTGGAAACCATGCTTGAGATCTCCAACGAGGGGTTATCACTACCATGCTCTGCAAGTAGCGATGAGCATGTAAGAGAAGACGTGGAAGCATGACAAACGGCGGGAAGGCATATGGCTTTAAGCCCTACCAGTCCGGTAGGAAGGCATCCACCCCTGCTGCTTGAGGGTCCGGCTTCCAGCTGAATAAATTCTTCACCTGTGTGTTCAGCCTGTCCGAGAAAAAGATCTGTCCCGAAGGGACCCCATTTCTCTTGGATTGCTAAGAATACTCCTCTGTCTAGCTTCCAGTTGCTGGAATCCTTGAAATTCCTGGAGAACCAGTCCGCTACACCATTGCTTAAACCAGGAATGTGCTCTGCTGTAACAGAGAGTCCCTTGTTCAAACAATAGCTCCAAAATTCCTTCGCTAACTCCGTAAGACCCTTTGAGTGTGGTCCCCCCATCTTGTTGACGTATCTGACTGCAGAGACATTGTCCATACGCAGCATTATACAACATTTCATTGAATTCTGAGTGAAGCTCTGAACCGCAAAAGAACCTGCTAGTAGTTCCAAGCAGTTGATATGTAGATACTTTTCTTGTTGTGTCCAATGACCCCCTGTTGATAAGTCGCCAAATGCGGCACCCCATCCTTCGAGACTCGCATCTGACTCTATTATCAATTCTGGCGCTTCCCCAAAGATGGCTCTGCCATTCCAGGCTTCGCATTCGTTAGCCACCAAGTCAGTTCTTCCCTCGAGTCTTGGTCTAAGTATGTCATTTGTGAGTAAGATAGAGTCGATCTGAGAGCCTTCGCTTTCAGCCTCTGAAGGGCCCTGTAATGTAGAGGGCCCGGGAAAATTGCCTGGATGGTTGAGGAAAGAAGACCCAGGATCCTGGCTAAGAGCCTCAAGGAAAAAGTTTCCATTGATAGCATCTTTCTGAGTTCTTTTCGAAGTTTCTTTATCTTTTCCCTTGGTAGTTTCAGTTCTGCAGTCACTGTGTTGACCATGAAGCCCAGAAACTGAGTTTTTGGCTTGGTATTATACACAACTTTTTGTATTTATTACGAAGCCTAAATGCTGTAATAGCCGGATAGTAAGATCTGTATGACGAGATACCTTAGTTTTGGACTGACCCATAATAAGGATATCGTCCAGATATATTATTAACCTTACGCCCCTTTCCCTTAGCCATGCTACCACCGGACACAAGACCTTGGTGAAGCACCAAGGGGCTGAAGAAAGACCGAAGGGAAGGGTGCAGAACTCCCAAAGTATTCCCTCCCATGTGAACTGAAGGAATTTCCTGTGTGGTGGCCAAATCGGGATGGTCAAATACGCATCCTTTAAGTCTAGACGTGTTAACCAGTCTCCCTTTCTCAAGATGTCCCTTAGGAGTGGTACGTCACCCATTCGTTTAACCCCTTTAAGTTTATGACAGGTCTCTGTCTTTTGTCTTTCTTTTCCACAAGGAATATATTGCTTACAAAACCTGTTTGCGAGCTCTCTTTTATAGCCCCTTTGGTTAACAGATCCTTTACTTCTTGTGATACCAGTTTTCTCTGTTCTTTAGAGAAGGTTATCTCTCGAGGTCTCTTTAATTGAGTGGGGACATCCGTGAATTCTATTTTGTAACCCTTGACAGTATCTAGAACCCACGGGTCTTGTGTTATCATTGTCCAATTCCCAGAGAAAAGGGCTAGTCTCCCTCCCACCTTTATAGGGGTACCTGAAGGGTCTTTCGAGGTTCCTACCTGTGGAGAATCCTCTGTTTTTTCTCTCGCCCCAGAATGGTCTTCCACGGCTCCTCTGTCTTTGCGGGTAGAAAGATTGTCCTCCATAAAAAGATGATTGCTGGAACTTTGAACCACGTCCCAGAAAGGGTCTTGAGGTTGATTGTCCACGGCCGGGGAACCGACCCCGCATTCGCCCGGCCCTTCCAAAACTTCTGTCGGGAAAAAAGACTTTTTTGATGTTACGATGCGATTTCTGAATCGAGCTAAAGGCCCCGACATATTTAGCCATGTCACGAATAAATTCTTCTCCGAAGAGGAGTCCTTGTGAAGTGGGTCCTCCTTCCTTATTAGCTAGCTCTATTAATTTTGGGTCTATTTTGAGCAGAATCCTTTTCTGCGCTCGTTAGAAATGGCAGTATTAGCATTGCCAAGGAGGCAGATTGTCCGTTGGACCCACTTGCGTAATTCTTTAGGGTCAATAGGTGTCCCATCAATGTAGCCATTTTCAGCTAGTTCAAAATTTTTTGTTAATGGTCCAATTGTATCCAAGAGACGGTCTTGACACGATCTCAGCCCTTTGTCTATCCCCTTCCTAGGGTCTTTTGCACCCTTGGCAATGAAAGCAACCACCTTAGGGTCAAGCTCAGGGGTCATAGAAATGTTATCAGGAAGGGATGGGCGTGGGCATTCAGACCTCAATCTTGATCTGACTTCCTTAGGAATCTCTCTTCTGAGCCAGAAACTAACGTAGTCCGCTACATGTTGGGAAGGGAACCATTCTGGGGATAGGGGGTGTTTGATTAACAAGGGGTCGAGCATATCTTCCCCGAATGGATCAGTAATGTCCATTTTTTAGCCTGAGGCCTTACTTGCCTCTTCCGAGCTTCCCAAAGTCTTACTCCCCATCTCGTCAGTGTCTGAGTCAAACTCAGAGGAGCAGGAGAGATCTATTTCTGCTTCCAAAGGTTCATCACTATCGATGTGGATAGGGAGCTCGGGGCCTGTTCCTTGCCCTTCTGAGATGCCCAAGGTATCAGTCTTGTCACCGCCTGAAAAGCGTGAATTAGGTGCTTTTCCCTTTTTTGTCTTTTTTGCACCGTTAGGGTGTTCGGGTGCAGCTCCTCTCTTTGGGGCCTTCACTGCCCCTTCTTTCCCCTGGGTATGGGCGTAGCTCGTAGAGGGCCTTGCTCTGGATAGAGTCTCTATTTTCTTGTTAATGGTCTCATCAAGTGAGTCCATAACTCTATCCAGTGCTTTATTAACCATTGTTTCTATTTTTCCCTCTAGGTTAGATTCCTGATTAAGGGACATTCTGGGTAAATAGGAAAGGTCCCTCTATTTTTTTTTTTTAACCTTAGTATTCATTTATTTTTTACCTGCTTTAGTCCTTATGGAGCGATATTCCCTAAAGGGAAGGGGAAGAGAAATAATTAAATTGTGTCTTCCTTTTAAAAGAAGGATAATTGTTGATTTATGGCTTGGCCAATGTCTAGGGGTCATGAGAAAAAGTTAACGCGAGTGATATTGATGATCGATGTCGAAACGAAGAGAAACTGTCAAAACGACTTCGCAGCGTTTCTATGGTTACCACGCACGTATTATACGTGCGTGGTTGCCTGACCTAAGGTACTTTCTTCTTCCGCGGTGCTGCTCAGGGGCTCACAGCGCGGTGACCGAGGAAGGAGCGGGTGTTCCGCTCTGCTATGGCTTTTCCCCAGGCTTGAAAAGGGAAGCCAAGAGAGACCGGGTGAGTCTTGAAATCACGCCGTGTGGAGGCCGCAGTCCGTTTGCCTTGGCTCGCGGTAGACGCGGGTTGCTAGGCAATGGGTGTGCAGCCTCCGTGATTGAAGGGTGCAAATGTCGGTAGACCTCGAAATGCGCAACAAGACCTATGTGTTTGGCGGGGTCACGGAGGCGGCGCCAGGGGTATCGGGAGTATTGGCCCTACATGGCCCCACATGGGAGTCGCAAGAGGGTCCCAGAATAAAGCTTTAAGGGAAGAAGTAGTTTTATAGGAAAGTTTGTCACAGTAATGGAAAAAAAACTGTGTTTTACACGCATGGTAAGGTCAATTGGACCCAGCTATGCGATACACATAAATATATATCTAAAAACAAGCAGACAAAACATCATGCAAACTCGAGAGTAAGGAGAGATACTTATCTTGTGAGCAGCAGCAACAAAGAAGGAAGATGGCTGCGTGCTCATGGACTATATACTATAATGGAATGTTGTTTGAAGTTCTATATTCTCTTCATTGTTACTGCTGAGCTGTGGCAATAAAGGAGATTTGCATATGGTTAGCCTCCGTGTCATGCCATAAAATTGAGCTTTGTGTATTTCTCCTAGACAGCCACACACAATAGAGAACGTATGTGTGCCTAGATGGGCCATCACTGGCAGGATGGAGGGGTGGAGCAAATAGACTGTGTCCACCTCCACACAAAGCGCTTAATACTCCGTGTAGTTAATCTGGAGCCAGGTCAGGGAAGGCAGGATGCCTGGGGACTTCAAACGGATTTCTTGAAGCTTCTTCTACCTTCCAGATGAAGGGTACCAGGTATAAATATTGGACCTCAAACACCACCTCTTCAGTTCACTTCTGGACCTGTGGATACTCTGCCAGTAAAAAGGACTGCTGCTCTGTAGGACTGCTGCCCTGCTGCCCTGCTACCCTCCTGCCTGGGTGAGAAGGGCTGGACCAGCATCTGTTGAACCAAGGACTCCAAAGTGACTCCCAGGGCTAGTTGTCTGTCCTCCTGACTGCGCATGCTCCGTTGTCTTTTAACCATTTCCTGCTCCATGATGTTCCTGAGAGAGACATCAAGTAGCACCAAACACCTAGTAACAAACTACGCCTCCTACAGAACAATAAAAAGTAAGTGCCGGGGAGGGCTGCCAGGAAGTGTGGAGATGTCAGAAAGGGTGAGGGTGATTGGCTGCTTTCGAGCTGGCAATACGCTGCCTGTGGTGGGACGGAGTAGGCTGAGAGGCAGTTTACACGAGTTGCCTTTGGGCATTTTTTGGTCAGTGTCTGGGCGACCAAGAATTCAATCCACGTGGGAGACCCATGGTAGAGAACAGGGTGAACAGATGCTGAGGAGCACCAGTCTCCCTTTCTCCATAGCAGCACCTTTGTGTTTATTATTAAAATCGTTATGTAAAAGTATTTAAAATAATGCATAATGTGCACATTTAAGTTGCAGGGATGTTTATGTAATTCAAATAATGAAATGATAGCAAGGTAGTCAGTCACACAGCATTATTACCTTCCGAATAAATTCTGCAATGTACGTGAAGCCACCTGTACTCCTTTTTATTATTATTACCCTGAGAAACATATTGTAATTGCAACGTCTTCAATTCATGAGAATTAACAGTAGAGATGATACGTGATGTGTAAAAACATGCAAAAGAATGAAAGCAGATAGTCAAGCATCAGGCACACTCGTCAGAACAAAGCCACTGCGTTTGATGTGCACCGAGATGAATACATCTGCACCATATATAATCATACCCTTCAGAAGTGAACCCATCTGCTCAAGGAAGCTACAAAGGCACAGAACAAAAGAGAAAAACATGAAAAATACGAAGCAACATCCGAACTGATCCGCGTGTCTCTTTATTGTGACTTTAATAATTTACAATAATAAAAATTGATGAATTTTCAACTATTCCGTCTTGAATGGACTGAAAAGTCTAAAAGCAACAGTGCTCGATACAGAAATATAGAACAGTACCAAAGTATATTTGGTAAAAGACAAGCAGGTGTTCAAGTATTTCAGGCGTTGACTACTATAGGTTTGGGTGTGTTGCAGAGCCTGTCAAAGACCTCACTGTACAAACGTGACTGGAGATACAACTCTGTTCAACCAGTACCATTGAGGCAACTAACACCGCATAACAGGCAACCATGTGTCTGTGTGGCGTGGGGAAATGAAGATGTGCTCAACATGAACATGTGCCTAAAGTCCCAAGTCTTCACCGTGGAGTTAGATGTGTAAAGAGTCTTACAACAATCTTACCAATCAACAAGACTAGCAGTGAGCTATATAGCTGCAAAGGATTCTAAGCTGGCACCGTCTGGGTGACTCCATGTCTAGGCTTTTTGAGATCTTTTCAACACTTTCACCAGAAGACTAGCATTCAGAGCACGCAGAGGGCTGTGGGTTGACACATATCGACATGAAGCCAGTGAGAGGACTGGGTACAGATATTTTTTGTTTTAGCTCACAGGTGGGTGAAGAGGTGACCCTCAAACTGGAGCATGCAGGCGTGCAGTCACGGCAAACACTGGAGCGGGACCTTGTAGTAGGATGGTGACTGTACTCGCACATGTACACTGGAGTCAGAGGCTCCAACATGGAGGGATATGCTCCAAGCTGCTTTGAGAGGGGTGTGGCTAGCTGCCGGATTAGATGGTGGCATCCTAAGAGAGCTCCCATAACAGGCAAGCAGGCACCCCTAAAATCCTCTTTAAATGCCTGGTGTCCTGAAGGGCAGAGAAGAGATCTATGCGCTGAGGCGGATGACTCACGAACGGTTTCAGAGTATCAACATGAGTGAGGTGGTGATTCTGGGCACAGAGGCCACTGTGCCCTCGAGAACGTGTGTTGACTAAATGGTCGGCGGGATCTAATGGAGTCCTGAAACTAGAATCAGTCACTAGAACTGACCCTGGAGGATGATCTCTCAACGAGGTGAGAACATTTATGGCGTATTCCTCCCTGTTGCAAGTGGCCAGGGGCTGATTAGAACCCCAGAAGCCGGCGTGAGGAGGCACTCCGATGTGAGAGAGCGAAACTAGCTAAATCTATGCTTATAATACTGAGAAGGGAAGGTACGACCCTGCAATCCAAAGTGAATGTCCTGATGAAAGAAAATGTGATGGTCCATGCCAGATTTGAGGATGCAGAAAGGTGATCATATGGGAACAGCATCCCTTTAGTTGGGGTTCTTGGGAGAGCTGAAGGGCCAAGCACTAATCTGTTTTGAATATTGGATACTCAACCATCTCAAGTCCAAGGGACTCTCTAAGGTTTTCTCCATCAACCAAGTGCGCAGGGCCCTAGTGCCCCTATCGCGGCCGGCACACCTATAGAGAACAATAATAGTACAAATACTTAACTGTCGAGGCTGAGATGTTATTTTGAAAGCAGCTAGAAAGCCAGGAGACCTAAAGTCTGAGAACACTTCCATCTGAATCTATCCATACTTCATGCTTCCTGTCCTAAAACATATGCTCTTTTTTATGAGGTCAATAGGCGCCTGCTAGAAAGAGAGATCAAGTATAGAACACTATTCCCAGCCAAGCTTCAAATAATTGTGGAAGGCAAATCCTGGAACATCATTACACCGGAGAATGCATGGGACTGGCTGGAGGGCTGGAGTCCTGCTGGTCAGAGGATGCCTCCCAAAGAACCAGAAGGCGGTCAGTCCCAGAAAGGAGATTGGATCAAGATGATGACAGCTAGAGAGTCGCCTGAAGCGGGTGGGGGTCCTCGTCTGGATTCCGTCAGCAACTGAGAGACTGGGGTGGCAACACACTGTTTGAAAAATCTGGTGCTGCTGATGACAGGAACATGGCAAACTAATGTTGTTGTGTCTGGCATAATGAGACTTGCCTGAGAGTTGGGGGAAGACATATCTCTTTGGCTGTTGGGGCCTGCTAACTCCAGCTGTGGGAGATGGCGAAGAGAATAATAACAGGTAAATTAGGGGCAGATGTGATAGGATGGGCACATGTCCAGTAGGATTATTTAAGGAAACAAATGTATGGTGTCTATGAGATGTCACAGTTACTGAAGGAAAGGAATAATGCCTTAATTAGCATAATTGACTCCTGTTTTGACTAACTCATCTAGTTAAGGCTGGTTTGATTAAGGTGGTGTGATAGACTCCCAGCAAATTGGGGTGGTGGGTAGTTTTGTTCCTGCAGCACTTGGAGGTGGGGAGGCAGGGGGGAGATTAGGGGTGGACAGGGGTATTTCTGTGTTGTATATTGCAGTGTTTCGTTTGTGGCATTGAGGCATGCAAAGAAGATGGCAATAATATCTGAAGGGTGGCACATCATGGTGTGGCAAAGAGGCGTGAAAAATGTCAGGAAAAGAGATAACTGTTGAATGCTCACTTGAGGAGGGTGTCGACTGATGGTGCATGTTGGTTATTACTCAGGTCCCTGAGGAGTTGCCATATTGAAGCCAAAGAGTGGCGAGCGACCCCAGGGGCCAATATGTAATGATGGTTGGGAAATGGGGTCGAGTGACTATAACACTTTGTTCGATTTATCGTCCGCCTCATCTACAGGTTGTGAGGCTGGAGTAAATGGAGGTACTTATTCTGCAGCTGGCAGATGAGGTGTTGATAATGGAAGGGGATTTTAATCTTACAATAGATTAGAAAGTTCATAGACAGCACAAGAGCGGAAGTAGTGAAGGTACACACCTTATAGGATTTGCAGAGGCCTGTGTAGTGGTGGATGCATGAAGGGGGCATAATACAATGGTTTTGAAGTTTCCTATTACTCTGGAGCCCACAACTCTTATTTGAGGTTTGATTATTTGTTCACTTAAGAATTACATGAACATTGATTCTCAAATGTGAAATTCCTGGCTCCAGGGGTTTCTGGCCATTCACCCCCTCTAGAGGAGGTGGGTGATCGAAGGAGAGAGGACCTTCAGGGACGGAGTTGTTGTGGTTGTTGAGAGAAAGGGAGGTAATAAAGGCATTGTGCCAAACAACAAACATCCATGTTCCTGAAAATTAGAACATTGTAGATTCTGGGATCATTCTATAGGAGACATACAAAAGAGCACTAAGAGGTCAGATGTTGTCTCTGACCTCAGCCGCGGCCCGTGCAGGTAAGAGCGGTGGGGCCGGGTTGGGGGGAGGGGGGGAGGGAATTCGACAGACGACCATGAGGGAGAATTAAATAAATGATTTATTTTCCCTCGTTGTCGTCTGTCAAAATCCCCCACCCCCACCCGGCCCCACTTCTCTTACCTGCATGGGCCGCGGCTGCTCGGCCTAGCAAAAACAGAGATGGGAAGAGATTCAAATGGTACAGGTGCAAATAGTGGAGCTAAAATAGCAATGTACTCAACAGGCCCAGGAAGGGATGCGCCAACAGTTGGACCTCAAAAGGCAGGATTATCAGGTGTTGACCTGAAATGCGGCCCACAATTACTCCCTAACAACCCAGAGGAGGTTATATGGCATTGGCAATAAGTTAAGAAGAAACCAGATGTTATGTGAGATTGTGGGGAGGAGAGGTCACAGAGATATAGGGAGTGAGAAAACTCACTGAAGTATGTACTGAGCATTACCAGGCCCTGTATACCTCTAGCAGCACCTGCTCAGAACTAGTAACACAGAAATTCCTGGCAGATATGACATTGCTGTGTATCAGTAATATGGATATGGCTATTTTAGACATGGGGATAACAGTAACGGAGATAGTGGAACCAATAAAACATTGCTGTCTCGAAAGGCCTATACCCTAATGGTCTACTGGTTAAAGTATATAAAAGTCGCCCCAGTACGCTGTTGAATCACCTCTTGGACAAGTTTAATAAAGTGTGAGGATTTGGGTGTATTATATGGTATGGCTGTGCAGCCTTACCATGTAATATACTTAAAAAACAGTCATGGGTCCAATCAGGTTTGTTTGCGCAACCTTAAACTCAACCCTCATTAGATATGGCTTCGAGCAGCAATGCTTCAACAAAGGAACTAGTGTAAAGCAGTAGTTCTTAACCTTTTCACTTCTGTGGACCCCCCACTTAAATATTACTTGAACTCGGGGAAATCCACTGAATTATCATTGAAATCCGGGGACCCCCACTGAGTCATTACTGGAAGCGGGGACCATAAAGTTTGAAAACTTAAAAAAAGTTTGTAAAAGTTAGTTTGGGTACTCCAGCCTGGCTTGGGTGATCAAATCTGATAGGGGGAACATCTGGGGTGGGGAGGGGGGCAATGGGGTATATTTGGACAGTTACCAGGCAACAGAGTGTTTTCTAGCCCACTTCCACACTTTACAGCATGAGCACTACAGGCATCAATGGAGTGGTCCTGATGCTGAGGATACAGGAGATGAAGATGCTCAAGGATGCTCCAGGTGCTGTGCGGTCGATAGGGGTGCCTTTGCAATTATTCCTCCGTCCGCGGGTCAGGTGAGGTGACTTTGGCCACAAAGATTGAAGTTCCTCGCAATCTTCTTTGTAACCGTAGAAGGCCAGCTGCAGTTGGGCTACCCTTCTCCGTGTTCAGCAGTCTCAGGGAAATCCTTTTGTGAGGGCTGGTGTCCCTCTTGGTTGACCAATCTGGACTCAGATGGCACTCCAGGTTCCGGCTGACTAGGGTTCAACTTTTGGCCATCAAGGATCGGTCTCTTGGGGTGCCCAACGACGTCAGCTTTGGTGACCCCGGCTCTTGTTTCGGGGGTCAGTCCGCTGTTACTTTGAGTCACTCCTTTCAGTTGGGGCATGATTTTTCCCTGAGCCAGGAGCCACAGGCACAGTCCTCTCTTAGCTAGCCCAAGGTGCAGCAGGTGCAGTCCAGCAGACGGTGTAGCCTCTCTTTGTGCAGGGCAGGGGGCATCAGGACAGTCCTTCTTCAGTCATTGTTCCAGTTCCGACATGATCTAAGGTGGAGGAGCCAGAGCAGTCATATTCATTCCCAGAAAGTGCTCTGGGGGCGATGATGTTTTCACTAGCCAATGGGTTACCAGGTCACTTCCCTGTTGGTGACGACTTTCTGACTATGTGTGGCATCAAGCAATCCCAGGCTGCACTATTCTGTCCCCTCTCAAGATGTAGGGACCCTTCCTCGGATGTCAAGAGGTTTGTAGCCCACCCTAAAGGTGTGGCTACCTGAGGGCTACACGCTCATGGAAAAACCAGTTTGGGCACTGGGTTTCCCTCTCTGTCTCCAGCCTGTTTACCTGAACAAAGGGCTGCCCCTCGGGTGTATGAACACCATCTGCCCACCAAAGGCGGCTTTGCCTTTGAAGCGCACCTTTTGGCTAACACCCTGAGTGGCTTCCTGCATAGGGGAGGTAACACCTTGCCCTGGAGCAGGCAGATTTTGTTCCTAAGCCTGGGAGTGGTTCACACTACTCCCTAGGAGGGCAGAATGCTGTCTCTTGGACAGCACCAATGTAAGTCTACTTAACCGCTGGGTCACAGAGTGGCAACTTTCCAAAATTTGCATTTCTTTAATAGTGACATTAAATTCGAGCTGGGCATCGGACTGGGTTCAATGCCATAATTAATTTGATACCTTACAGTACCCAGCTAGGTAGTTCCATTCAGAAGTTTATCAGGCCGAGGGGTCAGCCAGTAATCATGTGTTAGCCAGTGGGGCTACTTGCCTTTCCACAGCAGAATGATAATTTAGAAGTGTTGTTGTTAAGACATATATAAAATACATGTCCTACCTAATAATATACAACACCCTGCCTTAGGGATCTATAGGCCTTCCGTAGGGGAGACTTACACATATTGGTAAGGGAAGTGGGGGCTCTGCCATTAGTTTAAATGGCAAAGTCGAACTAGCAGTGTTACCACTGCCTTTCCAGTCTGCAGTGGCAGGTTGGGGGCCATTTTGTACATTGTCACACACCGACTGGCACAAATAGTGTTGCAGCCCTGGGTGGACACTCTGCCTTACTTGCCCTGGGTATCATATACTAGGGACTTATAAGTAAGTCAGTCCTTGACAATAGGTGATAGCCAATTCCACATAAACTTTGTAATCGGTTAGAACACTGGCACTGAGTTCTGATTAGCAGGCATAAGTGCACTCTCAGAGTTGATAAACCAGCAGCATCAGCCTAAAAATGTGTGTGTGAGCATGCAAACAGAGGCATTTCCTTACATGCAGCTAAAGAGGAAGGGCCCTTGTCAAAAAGCTTCCACTAGCCATGATTTCTGTCATTTACAAAACTGTCAAGCTCCCTATCTCTCTTAAATGTTGAAACTAAGATCTTGCCCAAGATCTTGGTGATTAGATTGCCAAAGGGTATAGCTGGCTTGGTATATTTGGACCAGTCTGGATTTATTCCAGGTAGGAGTACAAGGTTGTACCTGCAATGCATATATGGCAGCATGGCTCATGCAGCCACTGTTGAAGGTGATGTTGTTAGACACTTCGAACACGTTTGAATCCCATGAGTGTTTCATGTTTTGGGCATTAATACATGGAATTGTAAAATTACTGTAATGAGATCCCCTTTCTTGTGTGAGGGATGATGGTGCATACTCAAAGCCATTTCCTCTATAGGGAGGAACCAGACAGGGATTCCCCCTATGATCTTTGGCTTGGCGATGGAACCATTTGCATGCTGGGTGAGAGAAGATGCACTAGTGAGAGGACTGAGATGGAACACAGGATGGGAAGAAAGAATCATGCTCTATGCGCATATTATCCTACTTTATGTGTCAGATCTGAAGCATTCTGTTGATAGAAATATTCAAATGGGATAGATATTTGGGAGATACAGTGGGTCCGGAGTTAACTGGACAAAATGAGTGAACTATCCATTATTGATCTGAACTTCCTAGGTGTAAGAAATTGCGGTTAATGGTTTGGGAGGTGGAAGCCCCACTCAGGCAAAAACTGCAATCCTTGTCAGGGTGAACCACAAAAGTCAATTAATTAACCTGTGCTTAACTCTCTGGTAGCTTGGCACAAAGCAGTCAGGCTTAACATAGAGGCAAAATGTAAAGTATTTATGTAGCACATGAACAGTATTAAAGTTAAAACTCCACACAAGAAAAATCTCATACCAATTTAGAAACATAGAATAGATTTAAAAATTTAAAATGACACCAAAAGGAACAAATTCCAATCAGTAAAGCAGGAGATATGCAATTTCAAAATTTAAAGTAAAAGAAGCACCAAAAAGGCCATACCACCATCTCTGGTTATCTGGTCGTTTTGAACTGGGACAGTTAGACCTAAGATCCTTGGTGTGGTCTTCCCTCAAACGTTTTCCTTCACCTTTCCTCTTATTTTAATTTTGTTTTTGTTGATGTTAGAAATGGGGTTTCTGGTTGGCTAGGGTATGCACCGGAGCCAGGCTGATCCCACCACCCTAGTCAGGGCAAGGGAGTTACACACTGAAGATAACCCCTGCTCACGCCCCTTGGTAGCTTGGCAGAGCAGTCACGCTTTTCCCAGACGCAATGTGTAAAGCGTTTGCGCAACACACTCACACAGCAGCGACACACTAGGCACACCACAAAATAAGCTCCACACAAGGTTATATAGAAATAGCCTTTGTATTATCCATAAAAATACATTAGAACACCATCACATATATATATTGTGCCACCAGGCACTTGTCATGACTTTACAGGGATTACATAAATCACCGGGCCAGTCGGGCCACTGTCATAACATATCACATTTAGGGCGACCAGCAACTACTGGCCGGACCGCACTTAGCACAAAGCATTAGACATAAACACCCTAACGGTACTCAGCATAACACATTATGCATGTAATCATCTGTGCACCATAGTAAATATTTGAAGCTGTGCACACATCATGGAAATCATGAGCACATCACGCCCCTCTTAGGTGTAAACTGCACAATATGTTATGCATACACAACATCTTATCAGGGCCTCATACAGCACAGTATGGCACATGTACCATAAGCAGGACAATGGGGTAATTACCCCTAGATGGCACTCAGCACATAAGTCATCATCTCAGGGTAGGCAATGTGAGGCATAATACATGCATCATAAATGCTTGGCTTACTATGCGACTCCTGTGTCCCTACTCTTTATCCTGCCAATAAAGTATGCCCCCATAGACAGAGAGACTTCACTCAGTCCCTTTTCCACCAGAGAATTGGCCCCAGTCAGTCCCGCCTATGGTGCCAAGACATTGTCCCCCAAAGGTAGGCGTGTATCCGTAAAGGGGGGAAAGGACCGGGCCACTGTCCCCGGCGGGGCGTCCTCACAGGGTTGCCCGCATATGGCCAGAGTGACCCTGGCTTTCAAAGCAGCTGCCGACTACCACACGGGGCAGCTGTTCTACCTGGTAAATGGAGCTGCCCCAATTGCGGTGCTTGCACGGCTCCTCGCCGGGTTCCTTCCCTCTGGGTGGCTGGACGCTCCCATCGTGGTGTGACGCTCCCAGGGAGGAAGGGAACCCCTGGCTGGGGTTCCTTCCAGTCCACTGCCGCAACCGCTCCGGCTCCGGGGCACGTACACAGACCCCCAGCCAGAGAGCAGTGAGAAACAAGCTGCCTGGGAGAGGGAGAGCGCTCCTTGTGCCTCAACTCTCTCCTCCCTTTATCACGAGGCAGGCGCAGTGCAGCACACGCTGAGTCCCATTCCCAGCGAGCCGCTCCTTCACACAGGGAAAGCTCTCCCCACCGACATCACGCAGCGACTCTGTGCAGCGGGGTCCCTCCGCGTTTGGAAGCAGAAGCACTCAGATCCACGCGACTGGGGGAAGATGAAGCCACACTCCTCGCAAGTAGTGCTCACCAGCGCTGCTCCGGGCACACATAAATTTAAAGAAAAGGCAGGCTCCAGACCTTGCACAGCGCAGAGGGGCTCCCGGCCATGCAGTTACAGCGCTTCCCTCTCAGGCACTGAAGGTGAAGAGGGAAGCACCCTGCAGTGCTCCACTCCTGCTGCTAAGGAAAACAACTCCCAATGTGGCAATCACAGCGCTCACCCAGCGCGGCTTACAATTATCCAGGGCCAGTCACACAGCCCTGGTAAATAACTGGGCCAGAGAACAGGGCACAGGTAGGCCAGCACACAGGGTCCCTTTGCAGAGTGGCAGTCCCTTCTGCTGCCCAGGAGGCAGCAGGTTTAGTCCCGCAAGTAGGTAGTCCCAGATGGCGGTTCCTCCTGTCACTACAAGCAGTGTCTTCTGTTCCAGTAGTTCCAAGCAAGCACAACAGACATGGGGTCACAGCCCAAATATTTATAGTACCAAGTGTCTTTGTTCTCCCCTGATCCAGGGCTCTGAGCCAGTCCAAACCAGTTCTGGGGGGCACTTTGCAAGTGCACAACAACCTCCATTGTCAGTGTAAGCCCTGGACCCAGACACACCACAGGGGGGCGGAGCCATCATTGTGGAAGGCAGGCACAGCCCTGTGCAGGTGCTACTCCTTCCACCACTCCAAATGCAGACCAGGCCTATTCAGCCTAGCGCTGACTTGTTAGACCTGGCACCATTGGCGTGGGTCTCCCCTGCATTTTTTGCCTTTGCCTCCTGTGTTTTTGCTGTATGTTGGACTCCGTTTTGCAGGTCTAGATGCTTTGGGCACTTTGCCACTGCTGTTCAGTGCCAATGTGCAAGTGCTCCCTTTGTAAATTACTGCTATGGATTGGTGTTTCCATGATTGGCTATTTGATTTACTAGTCAGTCCCTAGTACAGTGCACCGTGTGTTCCCGGGGCCTGTAAATCAAATGCTGCTAGCGGGCTAGCAGCACTGTGTGTGCCACCCACAGAAGCAGCCTGTAAATGTAACTCTGGCCTGCCATTGCAGAGCCTGTGTGCAGTCTGGTAATGCCATGTCGACTTGGCAAGTGCACCCACTTGCCAGGCCCTAACCATCCCTTTTCCTACATGTCAGACACCCCTAAGGTAGGCCCAAGGTACCCCTGTGGGCAGGGGGCAGTGTATGTGAAAGGTAGGACATGCCCTGGTGTGTGTGGTATGTCCTGATAGTGAATTACTGCCAATTTTGTTTTTCACTATTGCAAGGCTACCTGTTCCCATAGGACAGAATGGGGAGGTTGTTTATAACATCTTATAAACATAACTGGCCCTGGGAACCAGGTAGGAAAATAAAGTTTAGTATGCCTTAACTCGGAATGTTAAAGTGATCTTTTAGTGAGGGTGATTTTTACATTCTGTGTTTGAAAATACCACTTTTAGAAAGTAGGTATTTTCTTGCCTAACCATCCAGTGTGCCTCTGCTAGCTTTGTGTATTGCATGTCTGGCTTTTGGATGACAGGGGCTGGAGAGGGGCAGTGGCTCCAGAGGTCTGATGAGTCAGGGCTGGGCTGAATAGACCTGGGCTGCATTTAGAGTAGGAGGAGAAGATTTCCATTCACCTGAATGGGCCTGGTCTGCCTCCAACAATGCTGTCTCCACCTCCTGCCGGGAAGCTGCACCAGTGAGGACAAAACTGGTTTTGACTGGGCACAGACACTCTCTGCCTTCAGAGAACAAAGGATTTTTGTGTTTACAGAGAGGGGCCCAGACCTCAAACTTTTAGATCACTTCTGGGAATCAAGAGGAACCTTTGCCAAGGAGAAGAGCCGGAGAAGCTGAGGAGGAATACTGCCCCTGTGCTGTTTGCTGTCTGGGGTTGGCATGCAGTGGCTGCTTGCTGCCAAGGAAAGGAGAAAAGGACTTTGCTGTTTACTTTGTCACCTGCTTGAAAGAAGATCTCCAAGGGCTTAAAACTGAGCTTGCCTCCTGTTCTGAAGTCTCAGGGACACAAAGACTTCACCACCAGCTCCCTTGAATTTCCTTGCTGAGAATTCTGACCTGCCGCGGCTCGAGAAATCGCTGCATGCCGCATCGAGTGCACTGATCTCTGAAGTCCAAGATCATTGCACCGAGTTCGACGCAAGGCCTGCTGTGTGGCTGCACGAGTTCACGCATCGTGCTGGATCGTTGCATCGCATCGAGACGCCAAGTCTGTGGCATTGTTGGGGGACGCAGTAAGAAACCGACGTATCACCTCCCCACGCAGTAAGAAACCGACGCATCACCTCCTCTTTGGTAAGGAACCGACACCTTACCTCCCCTGCATTGCAGTAAGGAACCGACGCATCACCTCCCCCTAAGCAAGGAACCAAAGCATCACCTTCCCTGAGTGTAAGGAACCGACGCATCACCTCCCTGTGGCCCGTTTTGTTTGTTCGCATGACGCATCCCAGGTACTTTGTGAGAAAAGTGTCGCATCTGCAATTTGCTTTGAACTGAACTATTTCTACCATCTGAAAGTCATATTTTTATTACTGTACTGTGGATTTTTGGTGTTTGGTCGTGTTTTGGTTTAGATAAAGATTACTTATTTTTCTAAACTGGTGTGGTGTCCATTTGTAGTGTTTTCACTGCTTTACACACTGCCTCTGAGATAAGCCAGCCTGCTCGTGCCAAGCTACCAAGGGGGTGAGCAGGGGTTATTTTAGAAGTGTATCCCCCTTACCCTGACTAGAAGCAAGGGTCGCTATTTGGACAAAGCTACCTACCTCTGCCAACTAGAGACCCCCATTTCTAACATGACTCATCCAGACTTTTTGGAGCCATTGCACATCCCCTCTCCCTCTGTCAGTCAGAACCAGACGGTCAATACACAACAGGCAGGCATAAAGACACATAGCACACAGAAATGCCCACTTCTAAAAGTGGCCTTTCTAAAATAGTAATAATAAATCCGCTTCCACCAATCAGCAGAATTTATCACCACTATTCCAAACATATCAAACTTGATCACGCTACCCCTCTCATGTCAGTAATTACCACTGAAGCATATATCAGGGAATCCCCAATGCATTCCTATGAGAGGGCAGCCTCACAGCAGTGAGAAACCAGATAGGCTGTTTGTCACTACCAGGACATGCCACACAGTTAAGGCACATGTCCTACCTTTTACCTACACCACACCCTGCCCATAGGGCTAGCTAGGGCCTACCTTAGGGGTGACTGATATGTAGTAAAAGGGGAGTCACAGACGTGGCACCCACATTATGTGTCACGTCTCAGCTGCAGTACACTGCGCACGCAGGTCCTTCAGTGGCAGAGGCCTGAGACAAGTTTGAAAGGCTACTTTGGTGGGTGGCACAAGCAGAGCTGCAAGCCCACCAGTAGCATTTAATTTACTGGCCCTGGGTATATGAGATACCACTGTACAAGGAACTGATAGGTAAATTAAATATGCCAAACAGGTGTAGACCAATCTTACCAAGTTTACCATAGAGAGCACATGCACTTTAGCACTGAACAGCAGTGATAAAGTGTCCAGAGTCATAAAATCACCAACAACAGGTCGGAAAAAATACAGGAGGAAGGCAAAAAGTTCTGGGATGACCCTGCAAAAAGGGCCAAGTCCAACAGTTGGCATTAGGTCTCAGTGTACTTTACCACTGCTAACCAGTGCTAAAGTGCTTGTGCTCTCTCCTTAAAACATGGTACAATTGGATTAGACCTGATTAGCATATTTAGTTTACATATTAGTCCCTAGTACTTGGTATTACATGTACCCAGGGTCTGTAAATTAAATGCTCCTGGTGGGCCTGCAGCACTCATTGTGGCACCCACTTCAGTAGCTCTTTTTTTAATTTTTTTTAATTTTTATTTATAACTTGTTGGCAATTATGCATACATTGGTTACAGAGCGATACAAAAGGGGATGATGGACGGAACGCTTGAGCCAATCAAACACTCACCCCCAGTCAACTGATCTGGGTTTAATCCATCATCATTCTTTAGCTCACTCCACCACCCCAGTTCAGACATGGCCATATGCAAATCAGTCTGACCCTGTGCCTCATGGGAACAGTCCAGCCCGAACTGCCAAGCCATGTCTTCCCTGGACCGGAAACAAGCATTCTAGGACCGGTTTCTGGCATTCCAGCCGTCATCAGCCAGGCTTGCTTGAATCCAGTGGCAAAGTGAGCAAGGGACCCACGTCTGGGCATACCCCCGCCAACTTAGGGCGAACAAAGCGATACAAAAGGGATGATGGACGGAGCAGCTTGAGCCAATCAAACACTCACCCCCAGTCAACTGATCTGGGTTTAATCCATCATCATTCTTTAGCTCACTCCACCACCCCAGTTCAGACATGGCCATATGCAAATCAGTCTGACCCTGTGCCTCATGGGAACAGTCCAGCCCGAACTGCCAAGCCATGTCTTCCCTGGACCGGAAACAAGCATCCTAGGACCGGTTTCTGGCATTCCAGCCGTCATCAGCCAGGCTTGCTTGAATCCAGTGGCAAAGTGAGCAAGGGACCCACGTCTGGGCATACCCCCGCCAACTTAGGGGCGAACAAAGCGATACAAAAGGGGATGATGGACGGAACGCTGGAGCCAATCAAACACTCACCCCCAGTCAACTGATCTGGGTTTAATCCATCATCATTCTTTAGCTCACTCCACCACCCCAGTTCAGACATGGCCATATGCAAATCAGTCTGACCCTGTGCCTCATGGGAACAGTCCAGCCCGAACTGCCAAGCCATGTCTTCCCTGGACCGGAAACAAGCATCCTAGGACCGGTTTCTGGCATTCCAGCCGTCATCAGCCAGGCTTGCTTGAATCCAGTGGCAAAGTGAGCAAGGGACCCACGTCTGGGCATACCCCCGCCAACTTAGGGGCGAACAAAGCGATACAAAAGGGGATGATGGACGGAACGCTTGAGCCAATCAAACACTCACCCCAGTCAACTGATCTGGGTTTAATCCATCATCATTCTTTAGCTCACTCCACCACCCCAGTTCAGACATGGCCATATGCAAATCAGTCTGACCCTGTGCCTCATGGGAACAGTCCAGCCCGAACTGCCAAGCCATGTCTTCCCTGGACCGGAAACAAGCATCCTAGGACCGGTTTCTGGCATTCCAGCCGTCATCAGCCAGGCTTGCTTGAATCCAGTGGCAAGGTGAGCAAGGGACCCACGTCTGGGCATAACCCCGCCAACTTAGGGCGAACAAAGCGATACAAAAGGGGATGATGGACGGAGCGCTTGAGCCAATCAAACACTCACCCCCAGTCAACTGATCTCGGTTTAATCCATCATCATTCTTTAGCTCACTCCACCACCCCAGTTCAGACATGGCCATATGCAAATCAGTCTGACCCTGTGCCTCATGGGAACAGTCCAGCCCGAACTGCCAAGCCATGTCTTCCCTGGACCGGAAACAAGCATCCTAGGACCGGTTTCTGGCATTCCAGCCGTCATCAGCCAGGCTTGCTTGAATCCAGTGGCAAGGTGAGCAAGGGACCCACGTCTGGGCATACCCCGCCAACTTAGGGCGAACAAAGCGATACAAAAGGGGATGATGGACCGGAACGCTTGAGCCAATCAAACACTCACCCCCAGTCAACTGATCTGGGTTTAATCCATCATCATTCTTTAGCTCACTCCACCACCCCAGTTCAGACATGGCCATATGCAAATCAGTCTGACCCTGTGCCTCATGGGAACAGTCCAGCCCGAACTGCCAAGCCATGTCTTCCCTGGACCGGAAACAAGCATCCTAGGACCGGTTTCTGGCATTCCAGCCGTCATCAGCCAGGCTTGCTTGAATCCAGTGGCAAAGTGAGCAAGGGACCCACGTCTGGGCATACCCCCGCCAACTTAGGGCGAACAAAGCGATACAAAAGGGGATGATGGACGGAACGCTTGAGCCAATCAAACACTCACCCCCAGTCAACTGATCTGGGTTTAATCCATCATCATTCTTTAGCTCACTCCACCACCCCAGTTCAGACATGGCCATATGCAAATCAGTCTGACCCTGTGCCTCATGGGAACAGTCCAGCCCGAACTGCCAAGCCATGTCTTCCCTGGACCGGAAACAAGCATCCTAGGACCGGTTTCTGGCATTCCAGCCGTCATCAGCCAGGCTTGATTGAATCCAGTGGCAAAGTGAGCAAGGGACCCACGTCTGGGCATACCCCCGCCAACTTAGGGCGAACAAAGCGATACAAAAGGGGATGATGGACGGAACGCTTGAGCCAATCAAACACTCACCCCCAGTCAACTGATCTGGGTTTAATCCATCATCATTCTTAAGCTCACTCCACCACCCCAGTTCAGACATGGCCATATGCAAATCAGTCTGACCCTGTGCCTCATGGGAACAGTCCAGCCCGAACTGCCAAGCCATGTCTTCCCTGGACCGGAAACAAGCATCCTAGGACCGGTTTCTGGCATTCCAGCCGTCATCAGCCAGGCTTGCTTGAATCCAGTGGCAAAGTGAGCAAGGGACCCACGTCTGGGCATACCCCCGCCAACTTAGGGCGAACAAAGCGATACAAAGGGGATGATGGACGGAGCAGCTTGAGCCAATCAAACACTCACCCCCAGCCAAAAGATCTGGGTTTAATCCATCATCATTCTTTAGCTCACTCCACCACCCCAGTTCAGACATGGCCATATGCAAATCAGTCTGACCCTGTGCCTCATGGGAACAGTCCAGCCCGAACTGCCAAGCCATGTCTTCCCTGGACCGGAAACAAGCATCCTTGGACCGGTTTCTGGCATTCCAGCCGTCATCAGCCAGGCTTGCTTGAATCCAGTGGCAAGGTGAGCAAGGGACCCACGTCTGGGCATACCCCCGCCAACTTAGGGCGAACAAAGCGATACAAAAGGGGATGATGGACGGAACGCTTGAGCCAATCAAACACTCACCCCCAGTCAACTGATCTGGGTTTAATCCATCATCATTCTTAAGCTCACTCCACCACCCCAGTTCAGACATGGCCATATGCAAATCAGTCTGACCCTGTGCCTCATGGGAACAGTCCAGCCCGAACTGCCAAGCCATGTCTTCCCTGGACCGGAAACAAGCATCCTAGGACCGGTTTCTGGCATTCCAGCCGTCATCAGCCAGGCTTGCTTGAATCCAGTGGCAAAGTGAGCAAGGGACCCACGTCTGGGCATACCCCCGCCAACTTAGGGCGAACAAAGCGATACAAAAGGGGATGATGGACGGAACGCTGGAGCCAATCAAACACTCACCCCCAGTCAACTGATCTGGGTTTAATCCATCATCATTCTTTAGCTCACTCCACCACCCCAGTTCAGACATGGCCATATGCAAATCAGTCTGACCCTGTGCCTCATGGGAACAGTCCAGCCCGAACTGCCAAGCCATGTCTTCCCTGGACCGGAAACAAGCATCCTAGGACCGGTTTCTGGCATTCCAGCCGTCATCAGCCAGGCTTGCTTGAATCCAGTGGCAAAGTGAGCAAGGGACCCACGTCTGGGCATACCCCCGCCAACTTAGGGCGAACAAAGCGATACAAAAGGGGATGATGGACGGAACGCTTGAGCCAATCAAACACTCACCCCCAGTCAACTGATCTGGGTTTAATCCATCATCATTCTTTAGCTCACTCCACCACCCCAGTTCAGACATGGCCATATGCAAATCAGTCTGACCCTGTGCCTCATGGGAACAGTCCAGCCCGAACTGCCAAGCCATGTCTTCCCTGGACCGGAAACAAGCATCCTAGGACCGGTTTCTGGCATTCCAGCCGTCATCAGCCAGGCTTGCTTGAATCCAGTGGCAAGGTGAGCAAGGGACCCACGTCTGGGCATAACCCCGCCAACTTAGGGCGAACAAAGCGATACAAAAGGGGATGATGGACGGAACGCTTGAGCCAATCAAACACTCACCCCCAGTCAACTGATCTCGGTTTAATCCATCATCATTCTTTAGCTCACTCCACCACCCCAGTTCAGACATGGCCATATGCAAATCAGTCTGACCCTGTGCCTCATGGGAACAGTCCAGCCCGAACTGCCAAGCCATGTCTTCCCTGGACCGGAAACAAGCATCCTAGGACCGGTTTCTGGCATTCCAGCCGTCATCAGCCAGGCTTGCTTGAATCCAGTGGCAAGGTGAGCAAGGGACCCACGTCTGGGCATACCCCGCCAACTTAGGGCGAACAAAGCGATACAAAAGGGGATGATGGACGGAACGCTTGAGCCAATCAAACACTCACCCCCAGTCAACTGATCTGGGTTTAATCCATCATCATTCTTTAGCTCACTCCACCACCCCAGTTCAGACATGGCCATATGCAAATCAGTCTGACCCTGTGCCTCATGGGAACAGTCCAGCCCGAACTGCCAAGCCATGTCTTCCCTGGACCGGAAACAAGCATCCTAGGACCGGTTTCTGGCATTCCAGCCGTCATCAGCCAGGCTTGCTTGAATCCAGTGGCAAAGTGAGCAAGGGACCCACGTCTGGGCATACCCCCGCCAACTTAGGGCGAACAAAGCGATACAAAAGGGGATGATGGACGGAGCGCTTGAGCCAATCAAACACTCACCCCCAGTCAACTGATCTGGGTTTAATCCATCATCATTCTTTAGCTCACTCCACCACCCCAGTTCAGACATGGCCATATGCAAATCAGTCTGACCCTGTGCCTCATGGGAACAGTCCAGCCCGAACTGCCAAGCCATGTCTTCCCTGGACCGGAAACAAGCATCCTAGGACCGGTTTCTGGCATTCCAGCCGTCATCAGCCAGGCTTGATTGAATCCAGTGGCAAAGTGAGCAAGGGACCCACGTCTGGGCATACCCCCGCCAACTTAGGGCGAACAAAGCGATACAAAAGGGGATGATGGACGGAGCGCTTGAGCCAATCAAACACTCACCCCCAGTCAACTGATCTGGGTTTAATCCATCATCATTCTTAAGCTCACTCCACCACCCCAGTTCAGACATGGCCATATGCAAATCAGTCTGACCCTGTGCCTCATGGGAACAGTCCAGCCCGAACTGCCAAGCCATGTCTTCCCTGGACCGGAAACAAGCATCCTAGGACCGGTTTCTGGCATTCCAGCCGTCATCAGCCAGGCTTGCTTGAATCCAGTGGCAAAGTGAGCAAAGGGACCCACGTCTGGGCATACCCCCGCCAACTTAGGGGCGAACAAAGCGATACAAAAGGGGATGATGGACGGAACGCTTGAGCCAATCAAACACTCACCCCCAGCCAACTGATCTGGGTTTAATCCATCATCATTCTTTAGCTCACTCCACCACCCCAGTTCAGACATGGCCATATGCAAATCAGTCTGACCCTGTGCCTCATGGGAACAGTCCAGCCCGAACTGCCAAGCCATGTCTTCCCTGGACCGGAAACAAGCATCCTTGGACCGGTTTCTGGCATTCCAGCCGTCATCAGCCAGGCTTGCTTGAATCCAGTGGCAAGGTGAGCAAGGGACCCACGTCTGGGCATACCCCCGCCAACTTAGGGCGAACAAGCGATACAAAGGGGATGATGGACGGAACGCTTGAGCCAATCAAACACTCACCCCCAGTCAACTGATCTGGGTTTAATCCATCATCATTCTTTAGCTCACTCCACCACCCCAGTTCAGACATGGCCATATGCAAATCAGTCTGACCCTGTGCCTCATGGGAACAGTCCAGCCCGAACTGCCAAGCCATGTCTTCCCTGGACCGGAAACAAGCATCCTAGGACCGGTTTCTGGCATTCCAGCCGTCATCAGCCAGGCTTGCTTGAATCCAGTGGCAAAGTGAGCAAGGGACCCACGTCTGGGCATACCCCCGCCAACTTAGGGCGAACAAGCGATACAAAGGGGATGATGGACGGAACGCTTGAGCCAATCAAACACTCACCCCCAGTCAACTGATCTGGGTTTAATCCATCATCATTCTTAAGCTCACTCCACCACCCCAGTTCAGACATGGCCATATGCAAATCAGTCTGACCCTGTGCCTCATGGGAACAGTCCAGCCCGAACTGCCAAGCCATGTCTTCCCTGGACCGGAAACAAGCCTCCTAGGACCGGTTTCTGGCATTCCAGCCGTCATCAGCCAGGCTTGCTTGAATCCAGTGGCAAAGTGAGCAAGGGACCCACGTCTGGGCATACCCCCGCCAAATTAGGGCGAACAAAGCGATACAAAGGGGATGATGGACGGAGCAGCTTGAGCCAATCAAACACTCACCCCCAGTCAACTGATCTGGGTTTAATCCATCATCATTCTTTAGCTCACTCCACCACCCCAGTTCAGACATGTCCATATGCAAATCAGTCTGACCCTGTGCCTCATGGGAACAGTCCAGCCAGAACTGCCAAGCCATGTCTTCCCTGGACCGGAAACAAGCATCCTAGGACCGGTTTCTGGCATTCCAGCCGTCATCAGCCAGGCTTGCTTGAATCCAGTATCGCTTTGTTCGCCCTAAGTTGGCGGGGGTATGCCCAGACGTGGGTCCCTTGCTCACTTTGCCACTGGATTCAAGCAAGCCTGGCTGATGACGGCTGGAATGCCAGAAACTGGTCCTAGGATGCTTGTTTCCGGTCCAGGGAAGACATGGCTTGGCAGTTCGGGCTGGACTGTTCCCATGAGGCACAGGGTCAGACTGATTTGCATATGGCCATGTCTGAACTGGGGTGGTGGAGTGAGCTAAAGAATGATGATGGATTAAACCCAGATCAGTTGACTGGGGGTGAGTGTTTGATTGGCTAAACATTCCGTCCATCATCCCCTTTTGTATCGCTTGTTCGCCCGAAGTTGGCGGGGGTATGCCCAGACGTGGGTCCCTTGCTCACTTTGCCACTGGATTCAAGCAAGCCTGGCTGATGACGGCTGGAATGCCAGAAACCGGTCCTAGGATGCTTGTTTCCGGTCCAGGGAAGACATGGCTTGGCAGTTCGGGCTGGACTGTTCCCATGAGGCACAGGGTCAGACTGATTTGCATATGGCCATGTCTGAACTGGGGTGGTGGAGTGAGCTAAAGAATGATGATGGATTAAACCCAGATCAGTTGACTGGGGGTGAGTGTTTGATTGGCTCAAACATTCCGTCCATCATCCCCTTTGTATCGCTTTGTTCGCCCTAAGTTGGCGGGGGTATGCCCAGACGTGGGTCCCTTGCTCACTTTGCCACTGGATTCAAGCAAGCCTGGCTGATGACGGCTGGAATGCCAGAAACCGGTCCTAGGATGCTTGTTTCCGGTCCAGGGAAGACATGGCTTGGCAGTTCGGGCTGGACTGTTCCCATGAGGCACAGGGTCAGACTGATTTGCATATGGCCATGTCTGAACTGGGGTGGTGGAGTGAGCTAAAGAATGATGATGGATTAAACCCAGATCAGTTGACTGGGGGTGAGTGTTTGATTGGCTCAAACATTCCGTCCATCATCCCCTTTTGTATCGCTTTGTTCGCCCTAAGTTGGCGGGGTATGCCCAGACGTGGGTCCCTTGCTCACTTTGCCACTGGATTCAAGCAAGCCTGGCTGATGACGGCTGGAATGCCAGAAACCGGTCCTAGGATGCTTGTTTCCGGTCCAGGGAAGACATGGCTTGGCAGTTCGGGCTGGACTGTTCCCATGAGGCACAGGGTCAGACTGATTTGCATATGGCCATGTCTGAACTGGGGTGGTGGAGTGAGCTAAAGAATGATGATGGATTAAACCCAGATCAGTTGACTGGGGGTGAGTGTTTGATTGGCTCAAACATTCCGTCCATCATCCCCTTTTGTATCGCTACATTGGTTACAGGGCATCTCAAATGGCATGGCATTTACAGCAGAGACACAGCTGAATCTTGACGACGTAGAAAGCAGCATCAAGGGCACACAAGAATCACTTGCGCCCTTTTCCTAATTTTTTGCCCCCTCCCTCCGTCCCTCCCCATCGCCCCACCCAGAAACAGGTAAAGGGGAAGGCTCCATTTGGCAAAGGTAACTGATAAAAGGCTCCCAGATGTCCTGGGGGCGAGACCGCTGGGGCATTAGGTCCCAAAAATTGGATAATTGTTCATGGCAATAGGTATTGTCTTTGATCCAGTCTCGGATTTGTGGTGACTGCGTACTACCCCAGCACATTGCAATCCTGCGTTTAGCGAGGAGGAGCATTAGCGCAGTAAGTTTGCGGGAACCGCTGGCCACATCCACCACATAGCCCAGCAGCCCAATCAGGGGGGACGGAAATAGCGGTGCATTTATGACTTTCTCTATGACACAGAAGACCTTCGCCCAGTAAGCGGCAATAGTGGGGCACTGCCAGGCAAGATGGATAAAATCTGCTGAAGGGGAATGACAGCATGGGCAGTGAGAGTCTGGGGACAGACCCATTCGGTGTATTAACACGGGGGTCCGATAAGTACGATGTAGGAATTTGAAATGGATAAGCCGTAATCTGTAGTTAGGGGATAGCAATTTGAGTTGGCCGCAGCAGAATGTCCATTGTGCATCGGTGAGGGGGAGGGCGAGGTACCTTCCCCAAGCCTCCTGGGCTGGTGTGAGCACTGTGGGTGCGGTGTGCTGCTTGTGATTGTATAAAGACGTGATTAGTTTGCGGAGTGAAGCAGTTGTATATATGTAGTCTAAGGCTGTGAGTGCTTTCGGGGGGGGCTGGGAACGTGTCAAACAGCACTCGGCACATCGCCCGCAGTTGGTAATATAGAAATGTCTCAAGGGGTGTGCTCGAGGTGGCGGGCAGGGTCGGGGGGCCGAGAAATTGGTTGTCCGGGAAAAGGTCTGTGAAGGTGTGAATGTTAAGCTTGTTAGCGCAGATGCAAGCACTCCTGTCGTGCAGGGGGGGCAGCAAGGGATGTCACGCCACCGGAATCGGTTGGGCATAAAGGTGTGGGACACCCGCACGGCGCGCCAACCTGGCCCATGCCCACGCATGCATTGCGGGGTGTCTATCTCCGAAGTGGGATGTTTATATGGAAGAAACAGAGCTGTCAAAAGTGGCGATGGTGAAACCGCATCTGTCTCCACTGCGACGTGTGGTTGGAAGGGTGTAGAGTGCGTCCAGTAATGTAGAAGGTGTGCCTGGACACAAAGCGCATAAAGCTGTAGGTCTGGTGCTCCCATCCCACCTTGCACTTGTGGCAAAGTTAACAGTTCGTATTTTTTACGCTGGGTTGTTGTCCCGCCCAGACCAATGTGATAAGGTTAGAGCGACGTCGTTTGAAGGCCTGTTTGACCGGGATGGGAATGTTTACGAATAGGTAAAGACATTTTGGTAGTACGACCATTTTTGCGACATCGATCCAGCCCGCCAAAGACAATGGGAGTGATGCAGCGGTAATTTCACGGTAATTTCTCAATGCAAAACCTCATTTACCTTCTAATTTACCGCTGCAAAGGTACTGGACCCTTGCCACTGTATATTACCATCAGGAGACTTTACATAAACATGAAAAATCAAAAATGCAATTAATATTTAAGCCAATAAAGAGAGTTGTGAGTATTTTAAAGGGTTTTATTTTCTAGTTAAAAGTTAAGGTTCTCTGACCCTTTATTCATTAGTCAAATATCAATCAGGTTACAGAATTTGGAAAACAGGAAAAATAGAATTAATACAGAACATATTATAGGTTGCATACAAAACATTCCATAAAGGAAGGGAATGAGGCAATCAAATGTCAATCAGAATTCTCCAAAGAAAGTTCAGGAAATATAATTCAAGAGTGAATTATGCAAGGCTAATCAATAATTAATAATTGGCAAAAATCTCCCATAAAGAGAAATAAATGCATAAGACAAATAAATCTTTTCAAAACTAATTAATTAGTCAAAGCATGAACTTAAAAGTTTTAGCATCTAAATCTAATCCTGTTCTATCCAGCTCCACTCTCTGCCCTGGTCTGTTCAATCTGAGAGAGGCTGCTTCACAAGGAGCTAGACAGCCCGCCCTTCACAAGACCACAGAGGAATGTGATCTGCTTTGCCAAAAATATGACGTGCAAGGCTAGCCTATGCCCCCCACCTCCCTCTATCTCTCCTCGGACACAATCTGCTCTCAGACTGCACCCCCTAAAGCTTCTAAAGCCTCTAAAGCCCCCCAAGCCCCCTAAAGAGGTCATTATTTATACTCTAATTCTTGGCTGACTATACTAATAATGTGGCAATTTTCAGTAAAGCTTGCACCGTGATTGGTTAGGATAGATGACAAGAGGGTCTCACCATCCTGTTCTCATTGGCAAATCCAACCCATACCAGTTTTAACAAAGGAAGCGTTAATGCTTAATACAGTCTTATTGTTTCACCATCAATAATTATGCAAATTTGCAACATTAAGGCAGAAAAATGTATCAGTCCATTTCCTACTTCCTTTCACATCGCACGCAGGAAGGATACTTTCTACAAACACTGGTACATTGGCACGATAACAAGAATGTACAGTTCATGGTGGCCTTGAACCAGGTCTTCACTTGAGGCACTTGGCAGTATGTAGCTGGTTCTACGCATGCGTCTCTCATTCAGTACAATTCACAGCCTTGCTGGATTCACAGGCAGCCATTTTATCTTAGGCCCAAAAACAAAATAAACACAAAAAGAGTATTAATTTACAAAATGAAACCCATTATGTTTTACCTCCCCATACTAATACCCTGTATAAATGATTACCTAGCAAAAGCTATTAGTTTAAAGCAGCTTTTCTTATTATTTGTGCACAACATGCAAAAATGTGCAATGTACAACATAGCATAAAACATGCACTAGTGTAAATTTTGAAATACTCATAGCAACATGCTCTAATGTTTTAGATAGCTTTTCATGCAAATGCTTTGCCCCGTGTAGTGATGGTGCATGGTTAATTAATACACATTATAAAAAGATGTGTTATGAACTGAATATGTATTGTCTAAATATGCAACAAAGCCAAAGTCTCTTGAGACAGGTACAGGGAGTGTAGATTATAAGGGAAAGGAAACTGGGAAGAGAGAACACATTCCATGATTCAAAGCTAAAGAGGCCACTGAAATCATGAGTTTTCTCTACACTGCAAAAACACATGTTAATTCAGCACAAGCAATTCAGACTGAAAGCATTTATGACCAAGCCTCATTTTATGTTTTTCACTTTGCATGCACCAAAAGTGCCACTTTTAAAAACTTTTGACTAAGCATGTGCCATGTGTTTTCACTTGCACCAAAATTTGTGTGCCATTTTAAATGCAGTCTGTCTGAAATATAAAAATAAAGCAATGCTTCATTTGAGAAATCTAGCTCTATCAACTCACCCTTTGATGATAACAAATCATGATACCTCAAATGATTTGTAGATCATCACACTTATTTATTTTCACAAGTGACATTTTTATTGCAAAAGCTGAGCATATAACAATTTTACTTCTATTTCTAAGGCAAACACAAGTTTTGTCTGTAATCAGATCATATATAGCCAAGCTCAAATGTTTAGTGCAGAGTTCTGTAAGTAGCTTCTTGGAACTGTTAGTCTTCTTTAAAATAAGTAACTAAAATAATAAAAGGAAAATTCAACAGGACAGTTCTCTTTTCTATTTTCTTTTCTTCTTTTCTTCTTTTTCTTTTATCATTCAAAGATTCTTTTCTCTTCAGCTCTTTACAATTCTCAGTTATTGTTTCAGCCTTTCTTTTTCTCTTTGTCACCAGCTTGCCATCAGGGTGGCTCATACAGTTCATTCAAAGTGGCATTCTGTACTTTTTCCATGCATTTTGACCACTCAGGTGCTGAGAAACTCTGACAGAGCACCATCAATTCTTTGCACTTTTTCAATCCAAGCCTTTCACTTTTATTTTCACTTTGATCAGATTCAGATGTTTCAGCTATGGGTGCAAATGATTCTTCAAGGGACCACTCCAGACGTTTTGGATACCCTTTCAGCCAGCTTTTTCCTACCTCCACTCGTAGGCCCACAGCGCTAATTTCTTCTTTAGAGGCTGCATCTGACCCTTTCACCCTTTGGACACCGCTTTCATCTGAGTCACTTTCCACTTTTTGCTTTTCCAGTGCCACTTTAGTTTTCTCTAGTGCTGCTTCAGACTCTGTGTGTTCCCTTACAGCTTGACTGACCCTCTTCTGTGGACTTTTAACCACTGCTGGCATCTCTTCTTGAAGAGGAGCTGTTTTATCAGGGGGACACAGGACCATACGTGTGTGAGAGGCATACACCCAATTTGGAAGGCCACCACATTTCACAACAGTCTTTGTCAGGATCCTTTGGAACAGGCCTTTCCATTTCACAGCATCTCTCAGATCAAAGTTTTGGCACCATTCATTATGCAGATCTTGTGTAGCAGCTGTAATCTGGTGAGAAACTGCACGCTCCACATCAGCCAGACCTTCACAGCAATGGCTAGTGTTTTCATCAGTGTTTTTCACAAGTGCATTTGCATGTTCATTTTTAAGCCACTTCGGTGATGCTGAAACACAGTCTTTTGCAAAGTGTAACTCTGTGCTGACTTTGTGTTGCTTTATTATGCTTGAAACTTCAGGCTGGTGGCTACAATCGAATCTTTGTCCAATCTGTTGTTCTGCACTCATCATCTTTGAAACCTCATTATGATCTGATTTCAGAGAAACTGGCAATCTATACCTGGGCATCAGTTTTTGCAATAATACATTTGCTACTATGCAGTTGTCACTTTTTTCAAAAACAGTTCTGATACAACCCTGTTGTTCTGTTTCTGAAACAATTTCTTGAGCCTTTATTAATTCACCTGTGAAGATTCCATTGAATGTATATGCTAACAGAATACAATTTTGTGCATAGCAATTCTTTCTCCCATGACAACAGTGACTCCCATTTGAGCAGATATACTGCATGTTATGGTAAGGGCAATCAATTTCGAATTTTGGGCTGAGGTAACTACTGAAAGCCATGAAGCTTTGACAACATAATGTATAGGAAGCACAGCATGTGCTGCTCTTAATGTGTCATTAATACCTTTCAAATATGGGCCATCTATAAAATGGACATTGTTGGGCTGAATCAGACGTTCATCCTTAAAGTCTGATCTTGGCTTTATGCATATTTTCATGACATTTAGACACTCATATTCAGTTTCATTGATGTTGGGATCCAAGGTCATTGGGAAATACATCACAGACCCTTGAACACATTCATGTTTTTGAACAGGCACTGAGAGAGCGCAGCCCTCCCTCTCACTGCAAATTGGTGTATTTTCTTTTAAATAAACTTTCATTCCTAGTGCTGGGGCACAACACTTTTTCTCTTTCAACTCTAGGAATGCTTTGGTGCAATTGTTGTCCAATGGAAGCGGATCAGACACATCCTTGTGTGTCAGCCTCAGTAAAGGCTTAGCCACTAGGAAAAGGTTTGGTAACCACTCTCTACAGCAGCTAACCATTCCCAAAAACATCTTGACTTCTTTCTGAATTTGAGGTGGATTCATCTGGTGAATTATTTCCACTCTCTCTGGTGACACCTTTCTAGCTCCCTTTCCAATTATGTGTCCCAGACATTCATTTTCTTTTGACAGTACTCCTGACTATTCCCATGCAATGGCACTGTGACATGAACTTGACAAAAATCAATAATAGTAAGCCATTCTTCAGCACATGGAATGTGAAAAAATATATTGGCTGGATTCAGTACCACAGGACAACTTGGAAAAGTTATGCTATTAATCTCCTGCACTAATCTGTTCTTTTCATTTAGTTTCTGTGAACCTGTGATCAGAAAGTTACATAAACTTCCAATCAATTCCATGAAAAATCTTTTACTCAGTTTATCTCCAATTATTGGTAACATTTTTGCAAGTGATGGGGTTCTTGAATACATGTCATCTGGTTCTAATTTGAATAAGACATGGTCTGCACATTTTATTAATCTGACATCCTTCTCTGTGAACTCCCTTACTTCTGTGTTTATTATTTCTTTCAAATCAGAAGGTAATTTTTCAACTGTCTTTTCTGAAAACAATGCTACAGCTGTCTTTTGTTGGGCCATTTTAAAAAGTACATCCTCATCAGGAATCTGAAAATTAACATTATCTGGTGTACAGTAACCTGTGCTGTTTAATTTGTAAAATAATTGTTTTCCTGCTAGGCCTGAGTCACAAATAACAACTTGGCAATTTTCCTTAAATGGGCCTATTTTGGGTGCAAATTCTTCTAAAACTGGGGGCATATTAGCAAGACTGGCGATAAAATTATCGCCGTTTTAGCGGCAGGAAACTGCCGCTAAACGGCGCTAATTGGCTTGCTAATAAGCGTTATAGAATTCCAATAGAAGCCCAGGTTAGATGTGCAGGACATCTAACCTGGGCTTCTATTGGAATTCTATAACGCTTATTAGCAAGCCCATTATCGCCGTTTTAGCGGCAGTTTCCTGCCGCTAAAACGGCGATAATTTTATCGCCAGTCTTGCTAATATGCCCCTCGGTTTGTAATTTCTCCTTTTAAAATGCCTACAATTAAGTCTGGATCTTCCACTGCTTTCACAATGGACTTGGTAAATTCAGAATTATTAGGGTTAAAACTCTCATTTTCAAATATAGCAACCTGTTGAACTGGGTTCTGATTTTGTTTCTGGAAAGAATTCACATTTGCTCTAGACAACTTATTTAAATTAATTTTAGCATTTTCTATATTTAGTGGGATCATCTGTGCTTGAAAAATTCCTGCCATTGGTAGCTGTTTCTGAACTGACATTTGCATTTGCTTAACTGGCATACTTTGCATCTGCATTTTTCTATGTGTTTGTGCGTCATGTTTAAATTTATTTTTCTTCTTCCAATGCTCAAATCTGTTATAAAGATGGCAAAGGACACCTTTTCCAGCAGTACAACATCTATACCTGAATTTGCACAGACCAAAACACCTTTACTTCCATCCTGTGTTCTTTTAATCTGTACCCAATCAACATCCTTTGCTGGCACTCTGCCCTTCAGGAAAGTAATCACTGCTACTTTTTTCTCCATAACAACAGAAAATGATGGTGCATTCATGCAAACCCTTTTTATTGTCTCCTCACCTGACCTTTGCACAGCAACTTTATATTTAAACCACAATTTAGTCTGCATGGCAATGTCAAAGAACATTTGCAAATTAATGCACAACTCTTTTAAATTTTCAACAAATCCATCAACTTGTGGGTACCACAGCATAAGTTTGTCTCTCAATTGTGGGAATGTGTTCAGAAATGCTGCAAGTTCACTTTTGTTCCGTGGCACATGAACATGCACTTCTCCCACCTTTTCTCTCAATGAGTAAGCAAAAGCTTCTCCCTCATCCTGTTTATTATTTTCCCTAATAAGGTCTGGTGGTTTCTTTTTCTTCTCATGTTTTCTTGCCCACTTGTCTCTTAATTTCTCAAACCCTTTGCATTTGAAATTATATTTTATTATTTCTGGAAGGTGCAACTGCATTTCTGAAGAACACATTTTCTCATTTGCTTCATCATTCATATGTACCCTGAAACTTTTCTGAAATGGAAAACTTCCTGAAACATCAATTTCATATTTTTGAGCCAAATCAGTCAGTCTCTCATGTGTAGTTACTGTACATGTAGCTGTTTCCTTACTCAGGGAAATTAATTCTTTTTCCTGACACTGGTTCATATTTTAATGATTTGAACAGCAGGGACTGTTAATTTCTTCATGTTCAAATGTTGAATTGAAAACACTAAGGGGCCGATTCCGATCTCGGCCGGTAGGGCTCCGAATCGGATTCGGCTTAACCGGATCCGATTCGGAGCCCTATTGCCCGACCGATTCGTACGCGCGTCCGGGCGAGTGAGTACGATGCGAAATCGCCGACCGACTCGTCCGGGCGTCCCGACCGCTCTGACCGACTTGTTCCCGGGTCTAACCGCACCGACCGACTCGCTCGGACTCGACTCGCACCGCGCAATGGAGACGTTCCCCGGCCGGGTAAGTACGATGCGCGCCGCGAGCAGTCCGACTGAGCCGCGCACTCTGGCTCGAAAGAGCAGTCGGAGCCGTACTTTGGGGGTCCATGTCGGACCCCCCTGTATGCGTACCCGCGCGAGTCGTACACAGGGGGGACCCATTGGTCCCCCCTACCTGTGCGTGTACGGCGCGAGTCGCTTCGCCGCGTACATGCTGTAGGGGGCGCCCTTGTCCGCCTCGCACCCATTGAGTCAATGGGAGCCTGCGTATGCGTTGTACGACAGGCTCCCATTGACTTCAATGGGAGTCCGACCGACTCGAGTCCGATGGCATACGTGCGCATCGTACTCGTTCGGTCGGGCTGCACGGGTCCGATTCGGTCGGAAATCTCTCCGGGTCCGGCTCGGTCGGAGAGATTTCCGGCCCGAATCGGAATCGGCCCCTATGCTGTTTCTCTTTTCCATGGTCTGGGTTAATTTGGTCCCCCATGCTCTCTATCTTTTTAAGCACTGCTGCTTCCTCACAGCAGGTATGAAAAATCCCATCTTCAAATATATTCATTTGTCCCTGGGCTATTGGTGTTGTAAAGACTATTTCTCCCCCACCTTTCAGTGCTTGGACTGTCTGGGGTAATTTCTGTTCAATAATCTGTGAATTCTGAGTTTCTGAAATAAACCCTGACATAATTACTCCTTCTGCAGCTGTTTGAACCTTTTGAGTAGGGGCCATATTAATTGGGACAGTCACAATTTTTTTAAGCATTGCCTGTGCATCTGTAGTTTGTGATATCTGGACTGAATCAGTCACATTTAAAGCAGAAACACCTGGAGGTATCACTGTTAGTGCTGAATCAACAAGTAGTGGGTCAATTTGAAATGTCTGCACAGTTCTTTCAATCTGTGTTTCTCTCTGTTTAACAGAAGCAGTAGCCACTGTAGTACTTACTGGTACACTATTTTCAGTATTTTTAATGGGAACCACATAAAGTGGCGGACACTTAGTTAACAATGCATCCATTATTTTATCCGCTGAATCATTATTTATTTGAAGCTTTTTGTCATCTTTAATTCCTTTCTCCTGCATCTGGTGCTTTACCTTTTTATCCTCACTTGCTTTGTCTCTTGCTGTCTTTTCCCACATGCTTAAGGCCTCAAATTGTGCAGCTCTAGATGGTGTCTTTATTTCACATAACACTTCCCTTAATTTGTCAATAATTTGCAATTCAAAAGTACTATCTTTTGGAAACCTCAAAGGACCTTCTTTTTCAGTAATCTTGCACCATTGGTGAACCCACATACCTGAATGTTGTCCCAAATTGGTAGACATAAAATGCACAGGTGTTCCTTCAGGAGCATCACCAATTAAAAACGAATTTTTCACTTTACCTCCTAACAGCTTCTTTAAACCTTTAAACAATTCCATTTCTGCAATATTTTAATGCAATTTATTTTCTCCAATCCTGCCACAATTGACAGTTTCAGTCAGTTTAACTCCTACTACTGACCCTTCACAAAATCTTACTGCAATATTTTTCTGAGTTTTCTTGATCAGAATTCTGTTATTAACAACATAAAAACATTCGCTACTCTGTCTGCTCCACTAAACAAAGGATAGATTTCTTTTCACTGCAAGTAACACATTCCGCTTACTCTTCACAAAGTAAGAACTTCTGTTTACTCTTCAAACACTGCGAGTAAATCCTTTCCGCTTACTCTTCACTCAAGCTCCAGATAAGACCTGTTACTTGGATACCCCTTTTGGGAAGTAGAGCCAGTGACTTCGCAAGTAAAATCCTTATGCTACCATTCACACTCACTTTTATACGATATATGGTCCCTGTTGTAACACTGCCAGCCCTACGTAGCTTCTCAGTATTACTTCCAACAGACGAGTAACCTCCTGCAGTGTGGCTTCCAGTTACCACCCACTATTCCTTTCCCGGGAATTTCCAGGTATCACTTTACCTGTGCTTCCAGACAACATAAAATAAGACACTAACTTTTCATGTTAAGAACATATAATCAATAATCAAAAATTCTGTCGAAATTACCAATATAATCAATACAACCATCAAGTCAAAATGAGCAACATTTCACCAACAGTCAAAACCCTTACTATTTTCAACACTTCAAAAATACATCCTAGCACATTAACAACATTTCATAACCTTATTGATACTCACACCACTCCAGCAATCGCCTTCTTGCATCACCTTCCAGTACTGCTTTGCCAGTCTTCAGGTTCTGAGCATTGGAGTCAGGAATCAGGACTTGGACATTTATCTAACTTGGGCAATTATTTTCTAGAACTAATTTTCACAGATCAACTCTCCTCCTAAGGTCAATGGACCATTAGTCAAATAGTTGATGGTGATATTAATAATCCTTCATCACCAAACTAATTGATAATAACCATCCTCTGCTACCAGAAACTGATGCAGTGGTAATTTCACGGTAATTTCTCAATGCAAAACCTCATTTACCTTCTAATTTACCGCTGCAAAGGTACTGGACCCTTGCCACTGTATATTACCATCAGGAGACTTTACATAAACATGAAAAATCAAAAATGCAATTAATATTTAAGCCAATAAAGAGAGTTGTGAGTATTTTAAAGGGTTTTATTTTCTAGTTAAAAGTTAAGGTTCTCTGACCCTTTATTCATTAGTCAAATATCAATCAGGTTACAGAATTTGGAAAACAGGAAAAATAGAATTAATACAGAACATATTATAGGTTGCATACAAAACATTCCATAAAGGAAGGGAATGAGGCAATCAAATGTCAATCAGAATTCTCCAAAGAAAGTTCAGGAAATATAATTCAAGAGTGAATTATGCAAGGCTAATCAATAATTAATAATTGGCAAAAATCTCCCATACAGAGAAATAAATGCATAAGACAAATAAATCTTTTCAAAACTAATTAATTAGTCAAAGCATGAACTTAAAAGTTTTAGCATCTAAATCTAATCCTGTTCTATCCAGCTCCACTCTCTGCCCTGGTCTGTTCAATCTGAGAGAGGCTGCTTCACAAGGCACTAGACAGCCCGCCCTTCACAAGACCACAGAGGAATGTGATCTGCCTTGCCAAAAATATGACGTGCAAGGCTAGCCTTTGCCCCCCACCTCCCTCTATCTCTCCTCGGACACAAACTGCTCTCAGACTGCACCCCCTAAAGCTTCTAAAGCCTCTAAAGCCCCCAAACCCCTAAAGAGGTCATTATTTATACTCTAATTCTTGGCTGACTATACTAATAATGTGGCAATTTTCAGTAAAGCTTGCACCGTGATTGGTTAGGATAGATGACAAGAGGGTCTCACCATCCTGTTCTCATTGGCAAATCCAACCCATACCAGTTTTAACAAAGGAAGCGTTAATGCTTAATACAGTCTTATTGTTTCACCATCAATAATTATACAAATTTGCAACATTAAGGCAGAAAAATGTATCAGTCCATTTCCTCCTTCCTTTCACATCGCACGCAGGAAGGATTCTTTCTACAAACACTGGTACATTGGCACGATAACAAGAATGTACAGTTCATGGTGGCCTTGAACCAGGTCTTCACTTGAGGCACTTGGCAGTATGTAGCTGGTTCTGCGCATGCGTCTCTCATTCAGTACAATTCACAGCATTGCTGGATTCACAGGCAGCCATTTTATCTTAGGCCCAAAAACAAAATAAACACAAAAAGAGTATTAATTTACAAAATGAAACCCATTATGTTTTACCTCCCCCATACTAATACCCTGTATAAATGATTACCTAGCAAAAGCTATTAGTTTAAAGCAGCTTTTCTTATTATTTGTGCACAACATGCAAAAATGTGCAATGTACAACATAGCATAAAACATGCACTAGTGTAAATTTTGAAAGCGCACACAGTTAATACATACTCATAGCAACATGCTCTAATGTTTTAGATAGCTTTTCATGCAAATGCTTTGCCCCCGTGTAGTGATGGTGCATGGTTAATTAATACACATTATAAAAAGATGTGTTATGAACTGAATATGTATTGTCTAAATATGCAACAAAGCCAAAGTCTCTTGAGACAGGTACAGGGAGTGTAGATTAAAAGGGAAAGGAAACTGGGAAGAGAGAACACATTCCATGATTCAAAGCTAAAGAGGCCACTGAAATCACAAGTTTTCTCTACACTGCAAAAACACATGTTAATTCAGCACAAGCATTTCAGACTGAAAGCATTTATGACCAAGCCTCATTTTATGTTTTTCACTTTGCATGCACCAAAAGTGGCACTTTTAAAAAACTTTTGAATTGGCATGTGCCATGTGTTTTCACTTGCACCAAAATTTGTGTGCCATTTTAAATGCAGTCTGTCTGAAATATAAAAATAAAGCAATGCTTAATTTGAGAAATCTAGCTCTATCAGGAGCTTGGACCACAGGGGAATTCGATCCTCAAACCACATCATGACTCTGCCGTAGTTGGCCTTCCAGAGATCCGCAAAATCTCTGCTGATATGGATCCCTAAATATTTCACGGGGCCGGTAGACCACTGGAGCGGGTACTCTATAGGAAATGGGACTGCGGCCTCTGTTAGTGGAAGAAGCATGGATTTAGCCCAGTTGATTTGGACTCCGGACAAGCCCCCGAAGCGTATGATTTCTCGAATTAATGGGGAGAGGTTGTGTTTGGGATGGCTCGCGTAAAAAGTGATGTCGTCCACATACAGGGACACAGTGAGGCCACGGGTTGTGAATCCCAACACCCGATTCGCATGATGTTGCCGAATTTGTGCATCTAGGGGTTCCATCGCAATGGCAAAAAGTAGAGGGGAGAGAGGACACCTCTGCCGCGTGCCTCTGCTGACCAGGAAGGGGTCTGATATCTGCCCTTTAAGGCATACCCGGACGGTGGGCATGGTGTAGGGAAGGCGTATCTGTGCAGGAAAATTGGAACTGAGGCTCATTCGACTCAACAGCGGGAACAGGAATCCCCACTCCAATGTGTCAAAGGCTTTGGTTGCATCAAGCAAGGTTGCCACTGCGGGAGTATGGGGGTGTAGATAATGCATAACTGCAAACATGGCCCGAAGTTTGTTGGTTGTAGAATGGCCAGGTATAAAACCAGATTGATCAGGCCTGACCATTACGGGGAGCAGGAGTTGCAGCCTGTTTGCCAGTACCTTTGCAAATATTTTATTGTCTATATTGATGAGCGACAAGGGTCGATAGGAATCGCATTGGTTAGCTGGCTTGTCAGGCTTGAGGAGCATGAAGATTACGGCTTCCTGCATCGATGGGGGGAGCAAGCCCACCTCAAGTGTGTCGTGGTAGACGTCTAGGAGTTTGGGTGTTAAAATATCTGAATATTCTTTATAAAAAGCAGCTGACAGCCCATCCGTGCTGGGAGCTTTATCAGGGGGAAGGCCAGCATTTGCCTGTTGCACTTCTTCGGCAGTGATGGGGATGTTCAAGAACTACCGTGTGAGTGCGATAGCCATACCAACTCAATGGCGTCGAAATAGGCCTGCAGGTCTGGGGGGGTAACTGGCTGGGAGGCAGAGTAGAGGAGAGCGAAGAAGTCGACCATGATGTGTATCAGGTCTGGGGTGGAGGAGTGGTGTGGGCCCTCCTAGTCGACAAGGTCAGAGATGTACGAAGCGGCGTGTGGTTTCTGGAGCAACCTGGCTAGTGTTTTGCCAGGGCGATCTCCCTTGTCAAATCTGCGAGCCTGGGTCTCCTTGCCCAGGAAATGGACTTCTCTTAATGCCTCCTCCTGATATGCTGAAATCTTGCTGCGTATATTGGCCAAAATAACAGGGTTGTTAGAGCAATGGAACAGAGCTTTGAGTGCGGAAATGTCGGTTTCAAGCGCTGAAATCGTCCTGCGGATAGATTTGAGAATACCATGCTGCTTGGCTTTGCAAACGCCGCAGATTACCACTTTGAAAGCATCCCAGAGCACAGCAGGGAAGCTGACCGAACCTGTATTGTGCTCGAAGTAGTCCTGAATGGCTGCTCGTACCTCTTTCCTAAGGACCAGGTCTCTGAGGGTGTTCGGAGGTAGCCACCATGAGAACGTGCTTGGGAGCGCATGGGGTGGCTGAATGATCAATTGAACCGGGGCATGAGCCGAGAGAGTTGTGGCAAGTGGGAGACCTCTGGCCTCCAGGGTAGCACGTCCCTGGATGCCAGCCAGTAGTCTATTATGGACCACACCCCGTGTTGCAGGGAGAAGCATGTGACTTCACGTGCGCTGTGGTGTGTGTCTCACCAAACATCTACAAGGTGTTATCTGTGATAATCGAGACAAGGGTTGCAGCAGCTTGCGGGTGGGGACGTCTGGAGCTACCCGCTCTGTCTAGTGCATCCACCAGTGGGACATTAAAGTCACCACACCAAAGAACAGTCCGTGAGTTAGAGCCGGCAATCTAATGCCAGACCCAAGCAAAGAAGACCGGATCGTCCACGTTAGGGCTGTAGACGGTGGCCAGGGTCATGGGGTGATTGCGGAGTGTGCCAGTCAGAATGATGTATCGTCCGGCATCGTCGCAAATGCAGTGGTCAGTGGTCCAGGCCAGACCTTTCTGTATGAGAACACAGACCCCATTGCGTGTCGTGTAGTTCCTATATATAACCTATACAGAATCTGCGTGTTCGGATAACATGAACTGTGGGCTTGGTGGCAGACTGACTCTGAGCACCCCCACCGAAAATGTTAGCCTGTTTGCATTAGCTAGCTCACAGTGCCACTAGTGTCTCCTCTTATCGGGGAGAGAATAGTTTCTGGCAACCTCAGGACATGACAACCGTTTCACTCGGTTTCACTCCTTTTTCTTACGCTGACGATACCCAATTGCTCCTGTCCTTTGATAAGGACTCTGAGTTTGTTGATCAGCGTTTTACTAAGGGGATGTCAGCTATTGCAGAGTGGATGACGAACCACTGTCTGCAACTAAATGCATCCAAGACAGAAATTTTGTTGTTTGGGTCAGCCCAGAATTTCTGGTCCCCTGGGTGGTGGCCTGCAACTTTGGGTTCTGCTCCTACTCCTACCTTGGTGGCAAAGAACCTGGGAGTACGCTTGGATGTGTTGTTATCCATGAAGGACCAAGTGATGACTACAGCAGGGACTTGTTACCATACACTAAGCCTTTTGCAAAGAGTTTTTCGATGGCTGCCTCTCTCTGTTCGAAGAACCCTGATTCAGGCTTTGATCGTTGGCCGCTTAGATTATTGTAATGCATTGCTGGCATCTGCAAATGAGTCCCTACTAACCAGATTGCAGATTGTACAAAATATGGCGGCTCGCCTGGCCCTAAAAAATCACCTCGCACCTCCTCAGGTCCATTGCTCCAACAACTTCACTGGCTCCCCATCCGCCAGAGAATTAATTTTAAGCTTTGTTGTCCCACCCATAAAGCTTTATATGGTGCGAGCCCCAGCTACCTGTCAGATAAATTTAAAATCTATTGTCCGAATCGTCATCTTAGATCGGAAGGTAAAGGGTTGCTGGTGGTTCCCCGGTTTAAGAAGTTTAGAACCGGAGGCAAAACCGTTGTCCATCTAGCCTCTAAATTGTGGACCACCCTGCCCGAGGAACTACGCAAATGCTCCAACTTACTCGGTTTCAGGAAACTCCTGAAAACAGTATTGTTTAGAGCGTAAACCTGTCTGCCCATGTTTATCTGACTCACCTGCTTCTACAGCGCGGAGATACCCCTTCGGGGGTGATTCCTGTGCTTTACAAATCCCAATACAAATACAAATACAAAATCTGATCCCTCAGGATCGTGGAAACAATATACTACTTTTCGCTCAGTCACTCGTGCTCATTTATTCGGTCTCAGAGAGTTTACACAGAAGAAACAGTCGGGCGTGTTACAATAAGAATTTATTGCACAGTTGTTCTTCAAGTGTAAAATATATGTGTTGAAACAACCGTTAGACAGTAGCAAATATATATGATTAGCAGTAGCGTGAAAATAAAAGGATAGTACAGTTCTACCATCTTGCAATAATCATGAATACATACATGAATATAAAATGCTTGATAAAATGCACGTACTCCTACGATGCCTATCTAGATGTACCTAAGTGTACCTAGCATGTGAGTAGGTGTGAAGCCAAGAATCCCTCTAGGATTTGGTTGAACCCCATTACCTGGAGAGAGAGTGTGTGGGACCCCGTCCTGGTCTCGAGTTGGACACCCCGCAAGGGACGTGTTAGACCACTGTCAGCTGGAGCGTCTGCATGCAGGAGCCTCAGCGTCTCTGGTCAGAGTGTCGGCCTGGAAGTCTCGGTTCCCTCTACCAACCCTAGCAAGATGTGCTGTATTTATACAAAAAGTATCTAGGGTTTCTTTGTCCCTTGTTTCTTGTATTAGCCATTGTTGGATTTGAGGATGACGTATGGGATGAACCGTGTACGTAGATATTATGCAGGTGGTGTAGCCCCTGTCTGGTTTCCAAGAACCCTCATGAATATTCATTCATACTGTATGAGTCCATTGATGGAGTTATAGGATGCTATTGTTCAGTGAAAACCCTCCTTCTGCGCCTAGGACTAGAACTAGGTAAAGGTTCAATCCTAAAGGCTCGTTACTGTGTAATGTAAGGGAGATAATGTAGGTGAAGGTGTATGATACTACCCGGGCCTATATTAGGGTACCTATATGAAACATAACACCCACTCCTCTTCCGAACAGTCAACAATGATAAAAATGCTAGCGAACTACTGAGTTTACTGGGTAGCAGCGCATAAAACTATCAGTGAGCTTCATAAAAGTTTGTCATTAAAAACATTTTAAAACAGTCTACTCAGGGGGAAGAAAAATTATTTTCGAAAGCTAATATTGGAAATGTCACTTTAAGCCAAAGTCCTAGTTGAGTTTGTTTATATAAGTCAAACCACTACAAGCGTCAGGCCATGATTTTCCAGCGAAAGTGTCAATTTGAGGAAGTGTTCCAAATCTAGCTGAGGCTTAAAATCAAAAAGAAAAATTCCGAATACTTTCCCAGCACACGATGAGCCAATTATAGATTAAGTGTCCTTGCTGGGAGAAGCAACATCGTTGTTGCTTGCCGCTGCAGAGGACGGTCCTTGTAACACCTCGCAGAGTAGGTCAATGGAGCACAAATGGTATTCAGAGCTGCCAACAACTGGTGTAGAGGCAGCCGGTTGTCGAAACCTCAGTGCTAGTGGAAGAGCTGATGCTCAACCCAGTTGTAAAAGGTACCTGCGGATTCTCGAGGAATGCAGCCATTAAGATGGGAATACGCTGGGGATATTGCCGAGCATGGGCCCTCAGGGGTTCCAGCCTGGTATTCAAGTCCGCAGGCGTGTCCGATGCAAGTGCTAGACAGAGATCCAACACGCATTCTTCACTGCAAAACAGGCATCGAAGAACAGGTAAGATGCATTCCATCCAGACTGGTCTAAACGATAGGAACCAAGAGGCACTCAGTTCCCGTAGGCGAGGTGTGCCCAGATGTTGTACCATGCTCTCACGGTATTTACGCTCCAGGAGCGCTTTTGCCATCTCGTTGGTGATTGGGCCGTCCATTGCGGAGCAGAAAAATGACAATCAGGATTCCTGCGATAGAAAGCAGGATCAGCAGAAGACCTCCAAAAATGCTTCCCAATACAGAGTGTATAAAATTTGGAATAACTCCGAGGATTGTCTGAAAGGTGCTTAAAAATCCCGACCCTATGGTTTTAAATAGGTGTACAATACCACTCGTATCAGACATATTAAAGATACGACCCACCATTTCTGCGAAATGAAAGGGGCAGTTTGTACGTATAAGTGCCTGTATCTCAGTCGAGGTCCTTGCGATTTGAAGATTGAAGGTCTCTCGAGCGGAGGTTAAGGGTACCGTTTGCTGTAAAAGCATGGCTTTCAGTCTGCTCAAAGTATCAAACTGTATAAAGGAAACATTCAACGAAGGCCATAACGGCGCCTCTCTGACAGTACTCACTGGGGGAAACAATACTTGCATACAGCAAGTAACCCTAGAGTTCACAGTGACCAGATAGGCAATGCCCGGAAGCATCCCACAGCAACCTTGATCGTTCAGCATCAAGTAACTTCCATTCGAGAGCAGCCTGAATACTGGAGTAATCACGGCCGCTAGAGTCCCTTTCATGTGGCAGGACAAGTTCACTACTGAACCATTACAAACTCCGTGCAGGGAAATATCCTGGCACATGAGAGAACTGCTTAAAGCGTTCTTGCAGTTTGTACCGCTTAGAAACACTTCTCGATCCCCACTCCAGCATCGAAATCTGTACGGTAATTCCCAAGATTCCTTAATGTATTCCTTACCCAATTTTTCATATTTGCCTGCCTGCAAGGCAATACTGAAACTGAAAAGTAGTGACCAGTAGAGTTGTGTGGCCATGGATTAGCCAATCTGTTGATGGTAATTCTGCTACCTTAAATGGTAATCTATCCAGTTTCTCAATAAGCAGCATTGTATATTTTGCTCCCCTTTGTGCCATTTCTACCTGTTTATCTGTTAGATTATATTCAGAAAACAGAGACGTACTGTTGATAAAACGCCAAGGCACATAGCCTTCACGCAAAGATTGCAGTGTCCAGCTTAACAGCATAATAGAACGTAACTGAGATTGCCCTTGTTGTAATATGGCTGAATCCTGTTCCAATATGTCTATTGTAGAAGATACAATGTTGCCTAAGGAATAGATCCTGGAGGTCAAAGTTGTTAACCCATTATCCACTACTGCTAACACCTTCTCTAAGTTAATACAGTCTATTTCCCGTATTCTCTCTGCGGCCTCTTGGGATATTTTCCAGTTTTCATTGTAGGCAGCATAAATGCCAGCATATATGAAACATTTCTGACGGGGTTTCCTGGGACCTAGTAAAAAATCCCTAAGATCCATGTCTTGTGTGAGTAAGGTCAAGTGTTGTTTCACTTCTGTGAGTGTTGAGGTCTCTAGCCAATCAAGGCACAACTTCCCAACACTGTAGGATGTCACGACCCCTGGATGTTCTCTTTGTGCATAGCGTGGGTCTGGTCTGTGGATATTGAACCCTTCGGTTATCCCCCTGAATATTTTCTGACATGTGTTTGTGTCTAAAGGCCATACCACCCATTTCTTCCAATTAGGGTCTGATCTATTGTACTGTAAAATGTCATCTACTGTTGCCCCTTCTTGTGAAGTTGAATTTTGCCACCCCTCCATCTGTGATGGTGTTGGAAACCGAGGTGTGTTCAGGTCCTTGTTTTTGGCTAGTCCAAGACAGGACGTCTGTTGCACAGTGTCATTTAGAAATATCATCTGCTGTGGAATGAGGCACGCTCTAAATAGCGCCTCTGTTCCCTGGACTTGCCAGTCTCTAGGACCCCAGACTGATTTTAAGTCTATTGTGTCCTTCCATAGGTCAAAACCCTGTTCAGACAATTGGGTGATAAAGGAAGCAGAGTATATTTGTTTGGTGTTCGTCAACATAATTTTCAGTGCTGATGTCGGTGCAACCTTGTAATAATACAAGGTCGGGTCAGTGGTGTTAAACCCTGAAAAATATGAAAACTTCTGTTCAAATGTATGCGAACTACCTTTTGGTGGTGTAGGGCAATGTTCCCACTGGTGGTACTCAAACACATTTCTAGGTGATATAGATGTGTGCAAGAAATGATGACCGTAATGTTGGTAACAGTACAGAGTGTCATAGTCTGAAGTACCTTCTAACATTTCAGTTTTCGGAAATGCAGCAGTTTTCTCTAAATCAGACAACATATCATTAACTGTTTCAGAGTCCCAATCATCAGAAAATGTACTCGAGGTAATGATATCACTCAATGAAATTTTAAATATGTGAGAAATTTTTAAAAGTTCAGTAGGTCCAAATATATCAAAATCAACCTTGTCCCAAACTATACCGTCCGGTACAGGAACTGCTGTAATGTTCACTGATGACAAGTCTCTTTGTTCACAATGAGAAGATTGATGTGGTTTCAGAATCAAATTCACTTTCTCAGCTTCAGGTCTTTGTTGAAGGTATCGTCCATTATTAAGCATGCTAAAAGTTATAACTAAGCCTAGCCAGAAAAGAAAAAATAGTATTCCAGTAATTACCCAGAGTTCTACCCAAGGTGATACCAGGTAAGTCTTTTTGAGAAAGTTCAGAAAGTCTTTAGCTTGTTGTTTGCGTGATTTTTGGGCTGGCGTCGTTTCAGGTTCATTTGGATCCAAAGAAAACGTATCAAAGTTCATGAAGTAGCCAGGAGCAGTTCGATCAATTGTAGGAATTGCATCGGGATTTGTTGAAATTGCATTTTGCTCTCGGCATGTTGACGTAGACATCTGTATTTGGTCTAATTGCAACTTGTGTGTTATTTTGAATTGAATTTTGAAGATTAACTTCTGGTTCAAGGGGAACAAGTTCCATAGCATTGTTGCATAGTCCTTCATTCCGAACAGAAGGCTCTATGAACGTGATGAGTCTTTCTGTTTGAACTTCTTGGATTGTAGCGAGAGGAGGACGTCTGCTACTTTGGAGTCCATGTGGCCTACTACTCATTATTGGCCACATAGTGTGGTTTGATTAAGTCGATTGAGACAAATATTTTCTCCTTTTTTCCGGCAAGAGGTGGCAAAAGTACTGTTCTTGTTCCTTGAACTGCTAGGACAGGTACAGGCTTTCTGTATGATGGTCCAAATTCATTTTTGTCCACTATTTTCTCTCTGACTAGATCCCTGACTTTTGGGATCCAGACAGGTCTTGCTGTGACTGCCTTGACTTCCCCAGTGGCGGTCTGTTCCAGGTGGACGTTACTTTGTTGTGTCCTGGATTCATTTAGATCCTGTAAAACAGCCAACCGATCATGGATATCAAATGGTTTCTCATCCGCCACTGTGCCTTCACAATCAAGATCAGGTACCCACATTCTTGTCCCAAATAGGACCTCGTAAGGAGTGACACCCCCTAGAGAACTTCTTGGCTGGTTATTGAGAGCTCGCTGTACCCCATATATGTGATTGACCCAACTACCGCCCTTGCGTAATACCCTAGATGTTAAAGATTGCTTTAGGTCCCAGTTCTTCCTCTCCACAATCGAATTTCCCTCAGGATGGTACGGAGAAGAGTATCGCAATGCTACGCCCATACTTTCCATGGCCTCTTTGTAAGCCCGAGAGCTAGACGCCGGGCCACGGTCAGAATGTAACGTGCCAACTGCGTATGTCCCGATAAAGACTCGCAAATCTTTGATAACAGTTTGAGTGTCAGCCGAGCGCTGAGGCCAAACCCATAGGAATCTTGAGCATGAATCCACTGCAACCATGATATACTTGTAAGCCCTGTCTGATTGTAAGGGGCCGCAGTGGTCCAGATATACACAAGCGAGAGCTCTGTCTGATTTTAACAACGGTGTCTGTGTCGGGCGTGCTATGGTGGAGCCTTTCATCTGCTGGCAGATGTCACATTTCAAGACGTAGTCTTTGTAGGAAGGTGGAATCTGACTATATGGTTGCCCCCACTTTTTTTATGGTGTTTTGCTGGTTTATGACTTAGTTGGACTGGGATCCTGCTATTCAGGGCCCCAGTCTATCTGCTTTCTCTGTAAAATGGTTTCCATGTGCCTTAGGCACATCACTGATTGGAGTCTGGAGTGCCCTTATAAGTCCCTAGTATATGGTATACTATGTACCCAGGGCATAGGTACCTCAGAGGCCTGCCAGGGGCTGCAGCATGTATTATGCCACCCCTGGAAGGCCATCCAAACTGACACCACAGGTCTGCTACTGCAGCCTGGGTAAGGTGGTGCATGCACCCCTTACTGTGATATAGGTTACCTATATCACGAAATACATACACACATATAAACCTATAAGTCACTCCTAAGGCAGGCCTTATCAATCCTAAAGGCAGAGTGCGTGGTTCCTATGTGAGAGGGTGCCCCTGCATGAGCAGGGCCCCTCTGCAGCGTTCGGAGACCATCTCTGATGCTGTTTGTAGTGCAGCCTGACCATATACTCTTAAGCGCATTATATCCTCGCGGTAAAATGCTAACTTTGGAATGGCTGCACCTAAACATGTCGTGTTTGGTGTCAAACATCTTGGAATACTACCCCCCCGCCAATACTGGCGGCGGGGGTAGCATTCCACCCTTCTAGAGGGAAAGACATGTTAACTCTGACTAGTCCGGTAACTTCTTTCCAGAGCCCTGGCATCACAAAATGGATGCTGCTGCCACAGACACGAGTCTGGCCTCCTGCTGCTGGACGAAACTCCGGCAGGGGAGGCCTGGACAATAGGTTTCCTGTCCCAGGGAGGTGTGACCACCTCCCCAGACAGGATAATGTGTATTGGGGCTGGGCGGGAGCACTTTCGGGTGCTTTGAAGTCCTGCACTGGGGGCACATTTGGTGTCCCTGTGCATACCCCAGTTCAAACCGGATCAGGGGCTTGCAGCCCCTGCTTTGGCGCGAACTGGACAAAGGGAAAGGGTGTAGCCACCCCTCTGCCCTGACCCACCCATAGGTGGGGCCACAGAGTAGTCCAACCCCTATTTTTAGAATAAAGGTAGGAACCCAGTCCTTAGGACTTTAGATTATACCTGGACGAAACTCTGACACTGAATCCTGGACCTTCGACGCTCTATGACAAGATTAGAGGACTGAAGAATCTCCCTTGGGGTCAAGGAGTGACTCCCTGCTTGGCAGGCACCAAAGAAGCATCTGTCCGGTTCGCATTTCTGAAGCTCCCGTCGGACGCCGAAGTCATCGCATCACCAGAGGTAGATTCTCAGACTTCCCGAGGCTACCCTGAGTCCCCAGCAAAGCTGAGGCCCGTGGCTTTCGTGGGTGACTTGAGACCGTGACCCCTGGACACCAAGCACATTTGCAAGTGCATCATCTTCTGGGTCTCCCAAGAAGTCGTGCTTTAGGCTCCGAGTAGCCCTAGCCTCCAGCACCACTTGTACCGAAGATCACTGGCCCCCACTCCACGAGTGTCCTGTAAGCCAGATCCATGTGCGGCGTCACAAGGCTCCTTCACGGTCGCTAGCCCTTTGGCTAGTAGCCCTTAACGAAGGCCAATCCTTTTCTTACTTGTCATCCTGGTTGCTCCAGGCCTGCCCTCACTTACCCTCGCTGGGTGAGTTCCACAGACCTTGCTGGTATGCACCATCGACGATCTACATCTTCACCGAGACTTGCCGTTGCCAAGGCTTGTTGGGTCCAATCCGGTCGCCGATGCCTCAGCACTCGACAGACATCGTGTACCAGCCCGAATCCTGCTCCTGGTCGCCGACAACGCCTCCTGGACCTCGTGGCTGAAGAGTCAAGACGACCGTCAACGCACCTGAAGCACTCGACATCGGTGGGCATCTGTCCATCGCCTTCCTGGTCACTGGCTAGTGACCCAGACTCTGTCCCCTCTGCTTTCAGGTTCTTCAGAACTCCGATCCACTCTTGGATCCACCCGGACACTTTTCTCTTGGCCGCCAGCAGCACTTTGCAGCAGATCGCCATTCGAATCGACGACGAAACCCGACCCCGAAAGGCACCTATGCACCCGGCTTCCCTGGGTGAGGTAACACGAGTACTCCGGTTCTCCCGTGGGTAGAGACTCTTCAAAGTCCTAGATCTCAAAGGGTTTTGTCCTAGTCCTCTTTTAAGTGTCCCTTTTCTCTATTTTCCCGATCCCGACTTTCTCCATAGAAGTCAACGGCGTATCGCGGTTGTGTATTTACACTGCACGCGTCTCCCGTAGGTCCCCTGTGTCACTACCTTGGGTGGTTCCTTGTGGTCCAAGCACTTCTAGAGGCTCTAGGCCTAGTGTCTAGTTCAGTCGTGGTTCGCATACCACTTTATTGGTATATGCTTTGGTACGCCCCTAGGGCCCAAACGTGTATTTGTGCTATTACTGTGATTTAATAACTTATAACTTATGTACTTCGAACTCTAGCCTCATAAAGAGACTAGAGGGGTGTGTTTAGCAATAAATACATATATTTTGAATATATACCTGGTGTGGTGCTCTTTCATTTGGTCACTCAAGAGATTATAGACTGGTAAAACAAGCTGCTTTACATTCCTTCAAGACTTAGCCTGAAGGCTGCTCTCCATAGCTACCACTAGGATAGCTTTCAATAAAGGTTGTCTTTAACCTATCTCCAATAAGGGGTTGTTTGGACTGGTGCAAGGTGCCCACTATAATTAGTGGACAGCATATACCAGGCCAACTTCTCACATTGGTGGCAGCGTGTGGGATTCCAGCTTGCTATTGTTTTACCAGATAATCTCAATTGAATTGATCAACTGAAAACCACTAAAGGTACCTAAGGTACATATAATTTAAGCTTAGAATACAGTAAGTTCTACTGAACTTAGAGTTGTGTGTTAAGGGATAGCACAACCCTTTCTACAACTCAAGAGAGTTTAGTAGGCCACACTAGAGTAGGTAGTGCATACACCACACCACACTAGTAATGTCTTTAAGGGCAGGATCCAAAGAATCCTTGCAGGAAGCCATTGAGCTTCCACCCTCCAAGTATGATACACTCCCATTCTTGGAATTGAGAGCTTTATGTAACTTGAGAAAAATAAGGACAGGCCAAAGCCCCACCACCCAACACCTCAAGGAGTTGTTGGTGGCTTATGACCTTAGTAAGCCTGTAGGGACTGAAGGGGTAGGAGCTGAGGGTGGGGCAGAAGAAGAGGACGAGGCCAGGGGTACCAGTACCCCCAGCCCCCCTCTGAAACTGGCCGGGAGGGTGACAATGACCCTGACCTGGATAACCCAATCCCTCCTGTGGATGATGATGAGGATGATCAAGATGATGCCCTCTTTGTCCCCCAGGAAGGATTAAGAGTGTGCCCAGGAAGTCTAGATCTCCTTCTCAGGAGTCTAACCACTCTGACACCTCTATAGGGAGCTCTGTCTCCTCTCACAGGAGGGAATCCTCTCATGAGAGGAGAACCAGACTGGTCCAGTATGAGGAAACTCAGCTGGAGATCAGAAAAAAGCAATTGGCTTTAGATAGGGAATCCCTAGATCTCCTTAGAGAGAGAAGAAAGTTGGGACTAGAGTCCCATGGTGGCAGCAATATCCCTAGAGATAGGGAAAGGTCTTATGACCATAGAAACCTAAACAAGATTGTCCCTCCCTACCAGAGTGGGGATGACATCCACAAATGGATAACTGCACTGGAGAGGGCCTGTAAAGTTCAGAAGGTCCCCCAGAGGCAGTGGGCAGCAATCTTGTGGCTCTCCTTTGCAGACAAAGGTAGAGACAAGCTCCTCACTGTAAGAGAAGAGGATGCTGACAATTACACAGTCTTGAAGAGTGCTCTGATAGATGGGTTTGGCCTAACCACTGAACAGTATAGGTTGAAGTTCAGAGACACCCAAAAGCTCAGACTCAAGACTGGGTTGATTTTGTAGATTGTGCTACAAAGGCTCTGGAAGGTTGGATACATGGCAACAAAGTGCATGACTTTTTAGGATTGTACAATTTGATTATGAGGAGCAGATCCTTAATAATTGTCAAAACCAGCTTTTGCACCAGTATCTGGTGGACTCTGATCTGACCTCTCCCCAAGAATTGGGAAAGAAGGCAGACAAATGGGTCAGAACCAGAGTAAAAACTAGAAATCAGGGTGGTGACCAGAAGAAAGATTCTACTAAGTCCCAAGAGAACGGTGGGGATAAATCTAAGGATAAGTCCCCTACAGGGCCCCAAAATTCCTCTTCTGGGGGTGGGTCCCAATCTCCTTCCTCTCCTGAAAAGAAACCCTATTGCCATGTCTGTAAAAAGCCTGGGCACTGGAAAACTGATCCCAGTTGCCCCAGGATTGGCAATAAAGAAAATGTTCCTCCCACAACTACTACCACCCCTCCTGGTACTACCAGTAGTAATCCTCCAGTTGGGAGTAGTGCACCCAAAAGTTGGGTGCTTTTGCAAGAGGAACAGAGGGGAGCCCTAGTTTAGACAGGGACCCCTCAACAGACTCCTCTGACTCTGATGGTGGTATAGGATTTGCCACCTTTACCATGGGTCCCACAGCGTTGGGCAGGTACAGATTGGAGCCAATAATTAATGGTCAGAAAGCTGTGGCATTTAGGGACACAGGGGCTAGTGTCACCATGGTGGCAGGGAAACTAGTCCCCCTCACCAGTTTTTACCTGAGTTTAAGTACCAGGTGACCAACATTGATGGTGTCAGAACAGATCACCCCATGGCCATAGTCAATCTCAGCTGGGAGGGGGTCACAGGCCCAAAGAGAGTGGCAGTGTCCCCCACCTTACCTGTAGATTGCCTGATGGGCAATGATTTGGAAATTTCAGCCTGGGCTGAAGTTGAACACCAAACCCATCTTAGGATGTTGGGTGTCCCTGTAAAGGTTAGTGGGGCTGTGATGGCCACAGCCCCAGCCCAAGAATTTGGAGAGATGGAGCCTGAAAGAATGGCCCACTCTCCCCCAAAAGAAAGCACCAGGGTTGAAGAAAAGTCTTCTTCCCCCAGACAGTAGGTAAGGGTCAGCCTCCTCAGGGAACTGACCCTACCCCTAGTGAAGGAACTGCCACAGAGGTAGTCAGGCCTGGCCTGACCACCCCCTGATGGCAGAGGACCCTTCCAAGGTGGTACCCAGTCTGGAGCAGGTAACCTGCCCCTCTCTACCCTGCCTCAGCCAGCCCAGGGCTGCAGAGGTCAGGGAGGTCAGTGGACCCCCACGGCCCCCTGTCCAGAGGAACCCCCATCAGCAGATTAGGGGCACCCAGTCTAGTAGCCCTAGCCAGGTGAAAACTCCTCTACACACTGAGGGATCCCCCATGCCTTTATGTAGGGACCTCCCCAGAAGGACTCTGGTAGGCAAGGGCAAACCTGGGACCTGAAGGTTCCAAACCTGCCCTGTCCCTCCAGTAGTCCATCCAAAGGGACCCAACCCCCAGCTGTAGGCAGCCAAAGGTTGACCCTTAGAGCAAAGTACAACTCAGTCATGGAAAGACAGGCATACATGGTGACCAGTGATCTGAGGAAGCTGAGGCCAACATTCCTAGGGCCTCACTTCCCTACTCAGACACCTCACCAGCCTTGTACTTTACCTAGCGATACAAAAGGGGATGATGGACGGAACGTTTGAGCCAATCAAACACTCACCCCCAGTCAACTGATCTGGGTTTAATCCATCATCATTCTTTAGCTCACTCCACCACCCCTGGGCATACCCCCGCCAAGCGTTCCGTCCATCATCCCCTTTTGTATCGCTTTGTTCGCCCTAAGTTGGCGGGGGTATGCCCAGACGTGGGTCCCTTGCTCACCTTGCCACTGGATTCAAGCAAGCCTGGCTGATGACGGCTGGAATGCCAGAAACCGGTCCTAGGATGCTTGTTTCCGGTCCAGGGAAGACATGGCTTGGCAGTTCGGGCTGGACTGTTCCCATGAGGCACAGGGTCAGACTGATTTGCATATGGCCATGTCTGAACTGGGGTGGTGGAGTGAGCTAAAGAATGATGATGGATTAAACCCAGATCAGTTGACTGGGGGTGAGTGTTTGATTGGCTCAAACGTTCCGTCCATCATCCCCTTTTGTATCGCTTTGTACTTTACCTAAGCACACCACCGGTAGTGATTCCCCATGGTGGAGACCCTCTCATACCCTTAGGGTGAGGGATTGCTTAGTGGACCATAAGACAGGGGGCAACCATGCTAGTGCAGGTGCTTCCTTATATGACCACTTAGTCAATGAAGGCTCAACTGGCCAAGGTTAGCCTTATCTCCTTTCGTTTGGGGGGTTATGTAGGAAGGTGGAATCTGACTATATGGTTGCCCCCACTTTTTTATGGTGTTTTGCTGGTTTATGACTTAGTTGGACTGGGATCCTGCTATTCAGGGCCCCAGTCTATCTGCTTTCTCTGTAAAATGGTTTCCATGTGCCTTAGGCACATCACTGATTGGAGTCTGGAGTGCCCTTATAAGTCCCTAGTATATGGTATACTATGTACCCAGGGCATAGGTACCTCAGAGGGCCTGCCAGGGGCTGCAGCATGTATTATGCCACCCCTGGAAGGCCATCCAAACTGACACCACAGGTCTGCTACTGCAGCCTGGGTAAGGTGGTGCATGCACCCCTTACTGTGATATAGGTTACCTATATCACGAAATACATACACACATATAAACCTATAAGTCACTCCTAAGGCAGGCCTTATCAATCCTAAAGGCAGAGTGCGTGGTTCCTATGTGAGAGGGTGCCCCTGCATGAGCAGGGCCCCTCTGCAGCGTTCGGAGACCATCTCTGATGCTGTTTGTAGTGCAGCCTGACCATATACTCTTAAGCGCATTATATCCTCGCGGTAAAATGCTAACTTTGGAATGGCTGCACCTAAACATGTCGTGTTTGGTGTCAAACATCTTGGAATACTACCCCCCCGCCAATCCTGGTGGCGGGGGTAGCATTCCACCCTTCTAGAGGAAAGACATGTTAACTCTGACTAGTCCGGTAACTTCTTTCCAGAGCCCTGGCATCACAAAATGGATGCTGCTGCCACAGACACGAGTCTGGCCTCCTGCTGCTGGACGAAACTCCGGCAGGGAGGCCTGGACAATAGGTTTCCTGTCCCAGGGAGGTGTGACCACCTCCCCAGACAGGATAATGTGTATTGGGGCTGGGCGGGAGCACTTTCGGGTGCTTTGAAGTCCTGCACTGGGGGCACATTTGGTGTCCCTGTGCATACCCCAGTTCAAACCGGATCAGGGGCTTGCAGCCCCTGCTTTGGCGCGAACTGGACAAAGGAAAGGGGTGTAGCCACCCCTCTGCCCTGACCCACCCATAGGTGGGGCCACAGAGTAGTCCAACCCCTATTTTTAGAATAAAGGTAGGAACCCAGTCCTTAGGACTTTAAATTATACCTGGACGAAACTCTGAAACTGAATCCTGGACCTTCGACGCTCTACGACAAGATTAGAGGACTGAAGAATCTCCCTTGGGGTCAAGGAGTGACTCCCCTGCTTGGCAGGCACCAAAGAAGCATCTGTCCAGTTCGCATTTCTGAAGCTCCCGTCGGACGCCGAAGTCATCGCATCACCAGAGGTGGATTCTCAGACTTCCCGAGGCTACCCTGAGTCCCCAGCAAAGCTGAGGCCCGTGGCTATCGTGGGTGACTTGAGACCGTGACCCCTGGACACCAAGCACATTTGCAAGTGCATCATCTTCTGGGTCTCCCAAGAAGTCGTGCTTTGGGCTCCGAGTAGCCCTAGCCTCCAGCACCACCTGCACCGAAGATCACTGGCCCCCACTCCACGAGTGTCCTGTAAGCCAGATCCACGTGCGGCGTCACAAGGCTCCTTCGCGGTCGCTAGCCCATTGGCTAGTAGCCCTTAACGAAGGCCAATCCTTTTCTTACTTGGCATCCTGGTTGCTCCAGGCCTGCCCTCACTTACCCTTGCTGGGTGAGTTCCACAGACCTTGCTGGTCTGCACCATCGACGATCTACATCTTCACCGAGACTTGCAGTTGCCAAGGCTTGTTGGGTCCAATCCGGTCGCCGACGCCTCAGCACTCGACAGACATCGTGTACCAGCCCGAATCCTGCTCCTGGTTGCCGACAACGCCTCCTGGACCTCGTGGCTGAAGAGTCAAGACGACCGTCAACGCACCTGAAGCACTCGACATCGGTGGGCATCTGTCCATCGCCTTCCTGGTCACTGGCTAGTGACCCAGACTCTGTCCCCTCTGCTTTCAGGTTCTTCAGAACTCCGATCCACTCTTGGATCCACCCGGACACTTTTCTCTTGGCCGCCAGCAGCACTTTGCAGCAGATCGCCATTCGAATCGACGACGAAACCCGACCCCGAAAGGCACCTATGCACCCGGCTTCCCTGGGTGAGGTAACACGAGTACTCCGGTGCTCCCGTGGGTAGAGACTCTTCAAAGTCCTAGATCTCAAAGGGTTTTGTTCTAGTCCTCTTTTAAGTGTCCCTTTTCTCTATTTTCCCGATCCCGACTTTCCCTATAGAAGTCAACGGCGTATCGCGGTTGTGTATTTACACTGCACGCGTCTCCCGTAGGTCCCCTGTGTCACTACCTTGGGTGGTTCCTTGTGGTCCAAGCACTTCTAGAGGCTCTAGGCCTAGTGTCTAGTTCAGTCGTGGTTCGCATACCACTTTATTGGTATATGCTTTGGTACGCCCCTAGGGCCCAAACGTGTATTTGTGCTATTACTGTGATTTAATAACTTATAACTTATGTACTTCGAACTCTAGCCTCATAAAGAGACTAGAGGGGTGTGTTTAGCAATAAATACATATATTTTGAATATATACCTGGTGTGGTGTTCTTTCATTTGGTCACTCAAGAGATTATAGACTGGTAAAACAAGCTGCTTTACATTCCTTCAAGACTTAGCCTGAAGGCTGCTCTCCATAGCTACCACTAGGATAGCTTTCAATAAAGGTTGTCTTTAACCTATCTCCAATAAGGGGTTGTTTGGACTGGTGCAAGGTGCCCACTATAATTAGTGGACAGCATATACCAGGCCAACTTCTCACAGTCTTTAGTTTGTTTTGTCAGACCTGGCCACCAATAGCGCTGTTTCAACAATGAAATAGTCGCTGTAACGCCTGTATGCGCAGAGCCGAAACCCTTGTGTGCTGCAATAATCAACCCTTGTCTACGATCCATATTTGGTATTACTCTGTCCCCCACTCCAGGAATCTGAGCATATGGAATGTTGTTTGCATCTAACTTGTAGGAGTACTTGAGTGGAAATTTCTTTGGTACTGCTCCGCTGTTTTTGCTTGAAGCAATAACAGCCACCATAATCTCACCGTCTATCCTCGTTTTTGAACGAGTGATTGCAGTTACGGAAGCTGTGCGTACAGCCCCCTTCGCGGCTTCATCAGCCAATGAATTCCCTTCAACGTGAACGCCATCACGCTGATGACTCAGTGTATGTATCACATGAGCCCTTGGTAGTTCGTTTCTCAACTCAACTACCTGTTCCCATAGCATTTTATGCTTAATTGTGCCACCTTTAGCATCTTTGAACCCGTTTAGTTCCCAGTGATGTAAATATTCATTGTATGATTGTACACAGTAAAAGGAATCACACACTATAAGTGTGGGGAATTCGTGATCCGTATTCACCAGTGCTAGCAATAGTGCTTTTAGCTCTGCCAACTGAGCCGTGCAGTCTCCTAGAGATTGCGTTTTAGTGCAACTTGGATGGAATTTTCCATTCCGCATGCGCCCTTTAACGATTGCACATGCTGCGCTGTATTGTTGCTTACTCCCTATTGCCGGTTGAGCAGATTCGTCAGTGTAAATAATATACTCATACTGATCTAGAGGCAAGATTTCATTCGGCAGAGGGTATTCTTGTTCGTATTGCAGAAATGCTTGTGTTTTCAGACTTGGATCAAATCTGTATTCAACATCCGTTGCAGTAAGAGAATTAGCCCATTGTATCCATCTCAGATGTAAGGCTTTTGCGTTTGGAATGCTAGCCTTCGTAACAGCTTCTAAAGCAGGTACTGGTGTTGCGACAATTATGCGCTTTCCCTGAGCCAGTGCTCTTCCTCTTGCTAAAGCGGTCTGAACTGCTGTCAGGATTTTTTCTGTTGAAATGAAACACATCTCTGCGTTTATGTACAGGTGCGATTTGTAAGCGATTGGTACTGTTTCGCCTTCATTGAAGGTTAAGTAGGTGTACCCACATTGACCCGATATTACACGGATCACTAAGTTGCGTACGTTTACTCGCGTCTGTAAGTGTTTGAAGCTATCATGTCTTCTTGTAGTGAACGTAGGATGTTTGTGTGTTCCTGTGTCCATTGTCTATCTGAAAAGTCAGGTTTTATTAAGTCGTAGAAAGGTTTTACTCTTTACGCGTAATCCGAAATGTATGTTCTGCCGAAATTTAGGAATCCCAGTATTGATTGTAAATTTTTTAATGATTTTGGAGGTTGGAGCAGCGCACACTTTTCTAAAAAGTTAGCTGCCAGACTTTTTCCTTCACTTGAAAACTCATATCCTAAAAACAGGGCATTGAGGTGGGCGATTTTTGATTTTTAAAAATTAAATTTGTAGCCCTCAGAGGCGAATCCCATAATTATGGTGCTCACCCTTGTCAAGTGCCTTTTTAAGTCATCGTCCGTCAGATAAATATCATCTACATAGGACAATGCTTCCTCATCAAAATTTTGGAGTAGCTCAGTTACTCTTGCTGAAAATACCCCTGGGCTATTCTTATACCCTTGAGGGAGACGATAAAATTGCCGCTTGGACCCCAACAATGAGAATGCGGTCAAATACCTGCTTTCAGGCGCTATATTTTGGCAGAAAAATCCATTTGAGATATCAAGTGTAATTTTTTATTTTTTCCGCACAATGTTATTCATTAATGCGGCACTGTGTGCGTTTTGGACAGCGAACGTCTTAGTACAAGTGTTTAAATGTCTGTAATCTAAAACTAGACGATATGAGTTGTCCGGTTTTGATACAGGAAACAAAGGATTGTTCATTGGTGAGGTGCATGTTTCAATCACCCCTTGGTATTCAAGTTGATCTAAGATCTCCCTGACCTGTTTTTTAGCTTCTTGCTTTATTGGATATTGTCTATGTGCATTTGGTGAAACTTTTAACGTGATCATGTGGTGGGTTGAATCTTCATCCCATCCGGCATGATTTTTGTACAATGCTGGAGCTAGGGCAACTGCCCACTCCCATGTATATGCATGTTTAAGATGAACAGGAACGAGGTCGGAAAATGCAGAAAAAATTATCGTTTCTCCCCTCCATAACGAATGCTGGTGGCCAATCTTGTTCAGCTAATAGGATGTCATAACCAGATGATAGGGTTTTCCAAAAGAGACCTTTAACTTTCCTGGGCTTGTCCCCCTCCATTTGGAGTGTTATTTCGTGTAACTTATGTGGGACGCTCACAGTTGTATCTGGTGTTTCCACCGTGATGTAATCATTCAAGTCCGCTGTCACCAGAAATTCCATCAGGTTCTGGCAAGCTATTGTTACTTCCGCCGCGCTGTCTGGCATCGTCTGAGCCCATTCCCCGTTTAGAAGTTGTGCCCTCAGAATTCTGGGCATGTCTGATCTTTAGACCTGCAACTTTCTTCTTCTTAAACTGAGGTTTTGATTTTGGCTTCTCTTCTTTTTTGGAAGTATAGTCTTGAGCGTGCTGCTTGTCCCTGGACTTTGTTCGCTCTTCTTTGTGTTCTGACAGTCCTTCTCTCTCTGAGTTTTTCGTCGAGCCCTGAAAGGAACGAGAGGGACGTGTATCAGTATCCTGATACCTGTCAGGTTTCCTAATATTATCCCTATTCCTGAGGTTGTACCTCTTTTTAGAGGGCTCCTGTGGGGGAGATCTGCCTCGGGATTGAGATCTGTTTCCTTTAAACTTTTGTTCTTTTTTATTATCCCACTTTTTAGAAGAAGCAGGTGTCTGCTTGGTAGTGTCCTTTTCAGAACTGCCCATCAGTTGTGGTTTTAAAGCTTTCCCACCTAAACGGTCTCTGCCTAATTCTGCATATGCAGTTTTAATTATTTTGGGTAGTTCGTGTTGTTGATCTATAGGACTGAACTCCCGTAGGCGTTGGTGTATTGCCACTGAAGCTGCTTCCCCTTTAATATTAGCTAGTATTATGGCTGATACCTGGTCATAGTTACCTAGTAACTTCATCCCTAAGTTTAGGGCAGGCTCTGCTCCGTACTCGTTTTGTATTTGTCTCAGTATATCAGGTACTACTGCTAATGACAGGATACCATGAGTTCTGGCATAAATGGCAGCAAAGACTGTACCCCAAGTGGTACAATCCTCCAATTGTGGTGTTATCCCCATGGGCAAGCAGATTGTTAGCATTCTGTGTTTTTCATATGGGGCAGTATTCGGGAATACTGCCTCTAGCTGCGTTATTTTCTGAGCTACCCAGAATGGTATTTGTTCACGTTTTGTGGGCATTTTACCCATTACCGCGTGTAATGTTTGTGGTGTGATTTTAGTTGCTGTACCCTGAGATTGAGTACCATTTGTTGCAAATGTTGCTGGTTGGACTGTGAAAGTCCTCATGGCGAATTGTGTCAAGTTTCTGCAGATTTTAATTAAATCCTTGTGTTGTCTGAGTAAGTCTACGTGTGGCATTGTGTCAATGTCAGGATGTGTAAGCCGCTAATATCGGCCATGTTGCCCCCTCTCCTCCGAGCGTGCCTAATCTTACTCTACTTCTTATGTGGGGTAGGGCACCTTTAAACCAGTATAAGTGTTCCTGGTACATGAGTGGAACCTCTATGTCTTTGAACGGACCATATTCCACTGGTGCATCTCCTTCTGTATAGTAGTGAAATGTCTGTGTTCTTGCATCTGCTTCCGGGAATGTAACCCACGAATATAATACCTCTGTTTTGTTTGATTTGTGTGCCACCCCTAGCTGGTAATCCATTCTCTAACAGTTTTAGGGTGATCTTACGTCTGAATTTTGGTGCAATTTGTATTGCATGTATATCTTCTTCGTCTGAGATGTGTAGATTTACTACTGGGTTATCTCCTGTCTCAGTCATTTTTGTAAAGAAGAAGTTTGTTCAAGGGAACTAAGATAAGGTGTTATGTGCACAATTTCTTTAGGAACACTGTGTCACTCAAGCTTGATTAACCAACAGCTAATAAATAGGATTTTTCACCTACTCAGCTGTGGCGGAGTTTTGTGCCCACCCACTCCAGACGTCTCTGGTGTTTTGTGAGTTGGGGTCTCTGAGATTAGCACGACTGAACTACTCAGATTCTACTGTTAAATAAGTACCCAACCAACGTTGGGCGCCATGTTGTGTAGTTCCTATATATAACCTATACAGAATCTGCGCGTTGGGATAAAATGAACTGTGGGCTTGGTGGCAGACTGACTCTGAGCACCCCCACCGAAAATGTTAGCCTGTTTGCATTAGCTAGCTCACAGTACCACTAGTGTCTCCTCTTATCGGGGAGAGAATAGTTTCTGGCAACCTCAGAACATGACAACCCTGATCCCTCAGGATCGTGGAAACAATATTCTACTTTTTGCTCAGTCACTCGTGCTCATTTATTCAGTCTCAGAGAGTTTACACAGAAGAAACAGTCTGGCGTGTTACAATAAGAATTTATTGCACAGTTGTTCTTCTAGTGTAAAATATGTGTTGCAACAACCGTTAGACAGTAGCAGATATATATGATTAGAAGTACAGTGAAAATAAAATGATAGTATGGTTCTACTATCTTGCAATAATCATGAATACATACATGAATATAAAATGCTTGATAAAATGCGTGTACTCCTACTATGCCTATGTAGATGTACCTAAGTGTACCTAGCATGTGAGTAGGTGTGAAGCCAAGAATCCCTCTAGGATTTGGTTGAACTCCATTACCTGGAGAGAGAGTGTGTGGGACCCCATCCTGGTCTCGAATTGAACACCCAGCAAGGGATGTGTTAGACCACTGTCAGCTGGAGCGTCTGCATGCAGGAGCCTCAGCGTCTGTGGTCAGTGTGTCGACCTCGAAGTCTTGGTTCCCTCTGCCAACCCTAGCAAGATGTGCTGTATTTATACAAAAAGTATCTAGGGTTTCTTTGTCCCTTGTTTCTTGTATTAGCCATTGTTGGATTTGAGGATGACCGATGGGATGAACCGTGTACGTAGATATTATGCAGGTGGTGTAGCCCCTGTCTGGTTTCCAAGAACCCTCATGAATATTCATTCATACTGTATGAGTCCATTAATGGAGTTATAGGATGCTATTGTTCAGTGAAAACCCTCCTTCTGTGCCCAGGAGTAGAACTAGGTAAAGGTTCAATCCTAAAGGCTCGTTACTGTGTAATGTAAGGGAGATAATGTAGGTGAAGGTGTATGATACTACCCGGGCCTATATTAGGGTACCTATATGAAACATAACATGCGTAGTTGGAGTATGTGGAGGAGTAGTCTAGTCCCCACCTCCTAGTGAGCAGGGAGGGAAGAGAGTTACCCAACGAGGTGGGTTTCTTGGAGTAAACAGATGTCGATCATGTGTCTGTTCAGGTAGGCGTGCACTAGGCGTATCTTTCTGCCATCGTTTAGCCCCCTTACGTCCCATGTGACAAGTTTAACCGAGGCTACCTTATCCATCTATGTCAGGGGGAATGGCGATGATGCGCTGGAGAGGGGTGCTGTGCTGTGCCAGTGATAAGAAGCAGCGTGCCTCTGCCTACGCAAGCAGTGAAGGGGGAGATATATGTGTATGCCAATAAGCCAACATTCTTTTTGTACAATGAACAAAACTCAGTGAACTGACCCTCAAGAAACCCGGCCCCCCCAACCCTCCCCCAACTCACTCCAACCCTCAATTAGGTTGAGATATCCCTACCCACGACAGAAACATCTGGGAATTGTCCCAGGGGGCAGCGTGAACTACCCGCCGTGAGGCTGGGTGGCCGAGCATAAGTATAGGAAGAGGACCTCAGTCAGACGCTGCCCAGTAATGTGCTCCAATGATACAGTTGACAACATAGCTTGCCATAAACAAATAACATCATCAGAAGCGGACATGTGGATGGGGACAGCGGCCCCCTCTCGGCAAACCAGTACTTAAGTTCTTAAATCCTGTTGTGGGTGCTATCAGGTGGTGGCTAGTCATTGTTGCTGAGCCGCGCCTCCGATGAGGATCCCGCAAGAGCCCCCCGGGAGCGGCTAGCTTTGACCTGTTGTTTGGCAAACTTGAGGGCCTGGTTCGGATCGGTAAAATGGTGTGTTTTGCCGTCCTGGATTACCTTGAGCTTGGCAGGGTATAGCATGGTGTACTTTATGTTGACTTGCTGTAAAAGGCGTTTGGCTGGTAGAAAGGCACGGCGAGCCACCTGCACCGCCATGGTGAAGTCAGGGAAGAAAGACAAAATGTCACCTTTATATTGGATTTGGCCCTACTCTCTGGCAAGCCGGAGGACCGTGTCACGGTCCTTGTACTTTAGCAGACGGGCCACAATCGGACGAGGGGGTTTCGGTCCCAGAGATCTATGGGCTCTTTCAGCAATGAAGATGGGTGACAGTTCTGAACCAAAGAGGTCCCGTAGCATAGTTTCCATGAATTCCTCCATCTTGGAGATTGTAGCGGATTCGGGCACACCCACCACGCGGAGATTGTTGCGCCTCGAGGTCTTCATTATTTTGTTTAATGAGGTCTAGTACTTTGCCCATACGTAGGAGGCATTCAGAGGTAGCAGATTGGTCTGTTTCCGATACCCGGACTCCAGGTGATCAAGCCGGGAGTCATGAGCATCAACCCTGTTCTTGACCTTGTCCAGGCGGCAGGTAAGTAGATCTAGTTTGGCGTCAATGTTCTTTGAACTGGACTTCACCTCCAGTAGTATTCCTCTCAGGTCTAGGTCTTGCTCTTCAGCATCGGCATCATCTGCGCGGTGTGAAGCAGTGTATTTCTCCGCCTTGAGGTCCGCCTGCCTGGCACAATGTTTCTTTTCAAAGGAGAGCTTGGACTGCCTGCCCTCCGGCTTACCCATGTCTGCAGACAGGTGGGGGCCGGTGACCCCGTGGGCTCAGCGAGGCCCGAAAAGAGTGAACTGTACGGTAGGCAGTGGACCAGCAAGCCCGAGTCCGCAGGGGGAGAGCCACCCAGCAGGGAGGCCTTGCAGCTGCCCCTACCACCTCCTAGCATCGGATCCTCCTGCATGGGTGCCGCAGGCCCAAACAATTCGCCCCTAATCGTGGCAGCAAAGGGTCTCTGAGGGGCGCAGCAACAACAGGTCCCCAACCGGGGTTGCAGGGCAAGTGGCTGCAGCAGCCGACGAGGTTGCCGAGCGCAGCCCGCCTCCCCGGCCAAGACAAAGAGATGTGGGGGCGGCCGACCTTCCCATCCGGAGAGCCCCCGGGTGCACCCCCATGGGGCGGCGGACTCGGCCACAGTTGTTGCACCCTGCCTCCGGCATCAGGCCAGCCAGCTCCACGCCAGCCACAGGCCATGCCTGGGGCCACTCCCCAGCCAGGCACCGCCGCAGGTCCAATGTAGTCCCGGTGCAGTGCAGGCACTCACCAGGAGCCACTCAGGTAGGTCCCAGCACCGCGACAGTAGCCCGGACCCCCCACCACGTTTTTCTTCCCAGGGGCCCAGCCCAGCAACGTTCGTGCTTCCTTGCCAGCCAGAAGGCCTGGGTAGGCCGCAGCCGCCACCCGGCCTCTCTGGGCCGATGGTTATGCCCAGAATAGCATCAGCGCAGGGTCCTGTGCCGCCTCCGCCACAGCTCCGGCACTGGCAGGATGTCGCGCTCATGGAATCATGGCCGAATGGGTCCAACAGCGAATGGGTCATGCCGGATTGAGAGCTCAGCCGGCAGAGTTCGCTTACAGTGCAGCCATCTTGCGCTGCGGCGAAACCACGCCCCCAGTAGCTCTTTAAAACATTTCTCAGACCTGCCACTGCAGCCTGTAGTACAGTTTTAAAACTTCAAATTCATCCTGGCAAAATAACACTTTTTGCCAGGCCTAAACCTTGCTTTTTAATACATATGTCACCCCTAAGGTAGGCCCTAAACAGCCCAGAGGGCATGGTGCTTTGTATTTAAAAGGTAGAGCATGAGGGGCGTGGCCAACCAACATGGCCGCACGGACGTAATACCGTTCGGCTCCGCTCCGAGCCCCGGAGATTCGACCGCCACTACACTTGAAAAGCGGTCCAAACCGCGCACACTGATGGCATAAGATGTGTGGCGCTGGGAGGACATGGTGACGCCTTGAAACACCCGATATACATCGCCGTTTACACCAGACGACGGGCGGACTCACGACGAGGAGCGGCACCCAAGATGGCGGCTGCCTCGGCTGAGGACTAGCAGGAGCGCAAGAGCTGCTTGCCCGGAGCCACGGCTACAACCTGGTGCACGCCGCAAAGACCAGAATACATCTTGGCAGATCTAGCAGGGGGCCCCCGCGTGAAGACAAAAGCGTAGGACTCACCAAACTTCACGGCACTTAGGTGGGGGGCCTGCAATGCGTTTGATGACAGACAGGGGAAGCCTGGGATCTCCCCAATAAAAGCTACTTGATTTGCGCGAGATCCCTAGCCTGGGTGCTATGAACAGTGCCTGACCTCATTATGGCGCCCAACAGGCCTCCACGTCAACAAGAGTCAGCGAGTGGAAATTAACGCTGAAAAGGGAGGAATATGCCACAATGTGATATGCTGAGGGGGGTGAACCATAATCAGTAGCGGTGACTGCAAGAAGGGTGAGCCAGAGCTGGAGGAGAGGCTCCCACCCTCATTTAGGCAGCCCAGAATGAACGCCAGGCACCCTGTGGACCTGGTCCCTGTTCGTTGACACTCAGAGCCCTGTAGCACACCACAGGGTCCCTTCTTAGACCTGCGCTTGACCGAGATGAGAGCAGCTCCACGCGGCCCGGGAGCCAAATCCCTATGCCTCCAAAGAAGGCTCAAGGCAATAGAGTCTCTAACTACTTCGCCCCATCGGACACCAGGGTGGAAAGAGAGAGTGACGAGCGAACATGGGGGCGCAATGGCTCTCACTCGAGAAGATTTACTGGCATCGCTGAGAGACTTCAAGAAGGAGTTGAGGGAGGACATTAAAGCCAACATAAGTGCCTTGTTCGACGTATTCAGGGCAGAGATGGGCACGAAATTGGTGGCGCTGCAAGCCGATGTGGACTCGGTGGGAACATGCACCCTAGACCTAGAAACGAAATGCCGAGAGCTAGGGGAGCGACTGGCGCCCTTAGAGGAAGGATCTGCCAACTTGCACAGTCAATTGCTCGCCACCATGCTAAAATGCGAAGACCTCGAGTACCGCTCCCGTAGGGATAACATAAGGGTGAGAAGCCTGGAGGAAGGAAGCAAAGGTCCTGATCTAGAAGCATTCATGGTGGGACTCTTTTCCATGCTCCTGGGTGATGGAAGTCCAGAGGTCCGGGTGGAGTGGGTTCACAGGGTTGGCCCACGACTACAGGGAGACAACAGGCGACCAAGAGACATCCTCGCCAAGTTCAGCTTCTTTAAAGTTAAAGAAATGGTTCTCCAAAAGGCTAGAGGCAGTGATAAGGTCACTTTTCAGGGCACGTCTTGCTCTCTTTTCCAGGACGTGGCCCATGCTACACTGGCCCGAAGACAACAATTCCGCCCGATCACAGAAGCTCTAAGGGAACGCCAAAATAAATACAAATCGACCTACCCCTTCGGCATAGCCTTTCTGTTAAACAATAAACAACTCCACTTTACGGAACTAGAAGAGGTGGCTGACCTGCTTGGACTTAAGAACACTTCTCAGCGACAGGCAATAACCTCGAGAGACGACAACGTGGGTCAGCCGACGGAACAACGCTCACTTGGGCCATGGCAGACGCCCAGGAGAGGTGGCAAAAAGGCAAAGGGGTGACACTTACGGTATCCCTGGCCCCCTGACTCGAGACGGACCCAAGGTGCTCCCCATGGTTATCTTTGAACGGAACAGGGTAAAGCAAGGATGGGGCGAATTTTGGGGTGGACTCTTCATGCACCCGAGTGCTTTGAAATCAAGACTGTGCTAACAAGAAACTTGGGTCATAAATAGCCTGGTAATGATGCTACTCTTTTTATACCAATGTCGGTGACTTATCAGACGTCCAGTGTCCCACAAGGTATATTAATGGGGCTCTGGAAGCGGAAATGGGCTCGACCCCCAGGGATGATGTACGTGAGGTTCCCATATTATCTTGGGAGCTTCTCAGCTCCAATTTAGTGTTCATTCTTGATGTTAATGTTTATTACTGTGGTATTTCAAGATGTAACTTTCTTGCTTGGTTTGAAGGAGGAGGGGTGGAGGGATGGGGGCTGGGGACGAGAGGTGACTGAGACAGGCCACTATCTGGCTCTCCCGTGCAGAGTCAATGGGTATTACATGAGGAATGGCGGTTAACTATATGTCATGGAATGTGAGGGGTCTTAATTTCCCCAATAAGAGGCAATGCCTGTGGAAATTTCTGAGAGACCATCATATTGTGATAGTGGCTCTGCAAGAAACTCACCTGAAAAAAGGCGAAGACCTTCACCTGAAACACAAAACGTATCCCTTAATTTTTTGCTCCTCGACCACCACGAAACAGAATGGGGATCCCCTCCTCTTCCACACCTCGGTCCACTTCCACCTTCATGACACTAAAACTGACAAAGCGGGGAGGTTTATTATGGTCAGGGGAGATTTGGGGGGATGACCGTGCACCATAGCCACGGTTTACACACCCAACACGGGGCAATTGGAGTTCCTCCTCACATTTCTAGCGACACTGGGGGGATTTGCCAGAGGGGACATAATCCTATTAGGGGACTTCAACCTTATTTGGGGCCCATTCGCACACACGACTCACCCTCACAGATCAGCAGGAGGGGTCTTCAGTAAATCACTAAAAGCATCCATGCAACGCATGGGCCTGGCAGACACGTGGAGGACCCTTTGTAGTGTAGCTCCTATTTCCCTAATAGGCTCTGTACATTGGAATAATATACCCTATAGGCTTGACATAGTACTGAGGTCGGTATGTCCCTATCGAGTATATTAAACTTAATTGCTTGTGCCAGCTAGCTCAGAGGCCACTAGAAACTCCTTGACAAACAAGAAGGGAGTAGTTTCTGGCAGCCGCAAAACATGACCACTTTGTTTCCCTTTAGAATCAGAACGTGTCCCAGAGTCGTGGAAACAATAGATAACCATTTCACTCAGCTCACTCGTGCATACTTAGTTTTCCTCAAAGTTACACAGAAAGAATAGACGGGCGTTTCAATAAAAGGTTTATTGAACAGTCTTGTTTCTTGTGTAAGTAATGTGTGCAGTTACGATCACAAGACAGTATGCAAGATAAATAATGTACAGCGTAAGCAGTAGAAATAAATAATACTGCACTAGCATGATCTTTAGCAGATATTCATTTACATAAAAAACACAGATTAAAAATGCGAGTACTCATACGATGCGTTTCTAAGCTAGTTCTACCCCAATGTACCTAACCTAACCTAGGTGTAGGGAGAGGTATGAAGTAGGTGAAGTATTCCTTACTATGGTATACTAAGAGTATGTTATGCCTAGTATGCCTAGTATGCCAAGAGTCCCTCTAGGTTCTAGTCAGCTCCATACCTTAAGAATGAGAGGGGTAGGAATCTCTTGCCAGACTCGAACTCCAACACCCCGCAAGGGAAGTCAGATCACTGGAAGCTGGACTCTCTGCGTGCAGGGATGACATCGTCTTCTCAGTGCATCAGGCTGGGAAACGGGCTCCTCTGAAGTCGAGGTCTCCTCTGGTTTACAAGGGCTAGGGAAGGTATATTTATACCTGAGAGGTACCTCAGAATGTTAGCATTGACGGGAATCGGACAGCGGAAGACGTCATGAATGAACCCCTAAGGTATAACGGTTCATGCATAATAGATGAGTCCTTGAAGAAATCAATAGTCCTGTGCTAGGGAAACTCCCGAAGCCTAAGGGTCTGTTCTTCAAGAACTCGTTGTGACGTTAGGGTGGACGGATGTCGGAGACCATGCCTGTATTTGGAGTGCACGGTTTAATGCCTAAATAAGGACTGGGATTTTATGCCTATATAAGGGCAGGGTGAATTGTGCCTATATAAGGACATGATACAGGAAAACCTATATACGGACATCCTAAGAGGAATACAACACCCACTCCACTTTCGTGTGTACGATAAGAATATAAATGCTAAACATTTAAAATGCTAAACAAAAAATGGAGTACCGCATATTGCTAAAATATTTCTTAAAACAATTTAAAAGGCATTTAAAAAACCTATTAGAATGCAAAAAAGTACTGTACATTTTTAAGCATTGCTTTTCATTTCAGGCATATATTTCAAAATAAAATGCAATTTGAATGAAATAAGCAGTAATATTTACATGTGACAAAAAAAATGATCGATAAGTTTGTTCAAAATCCAAGTCATTTCATGTCATGGAAATTAATTAACTGTTTAGACAAACAAGATGACTAGGTGTCATTGGAAGTACCGCGAAGTCCGTACTATAAGAATAGTTCTACTTCAAGCAGATTGTTGTGCCATTTAATTTGAAAAACTGAAAAAGTTCAATTTGGGAAGAGTTCCAAGTTTTTGAAATATGAAGGCCAAATTGTTACTGCATCTCTGGAACACTGTGGGCCGAATCAGAGTCAGTGTACGGGTCTGGTGTAAACATGAGATCATCTATTTCTGTAGACAAAATATCGTCCACTGTAGTTGGTGACATTCGGAACACCTCGTGTAGTAGATTAATTGCACAGAGATGTGAAGCATCGCTTTCAGCATAGGATGCTGCAGCAATGTTCACGTCCGTTGTTACCTGTGTGCCTGTAGATCCATCTCGTACCTCAGCAGCAGCCGGAAGCGACTGTGAGATCTCAATGAATGCCGTCATCGGGATTGGTAGCCTCTGGGGACAACACAGAGCATGGGCCGTTATCGGGTCCAGCAGAGTATCGACATCCGCTGGCGTAGCTGATGGAAATGTTAGACAGGTGTCCAACATGCATTCTTCACCGCATAGCAGGCATCGTAGAACAGGTAAGATGCAATCTTGCCAGATTGGTCTGAATGACAGGAACCACGTGGTATTAAGGTCCCGTAGACGAGTCATGCCCAAAAGCTGTACTATTCGCTCACTGCACTTTCGTTCAAGGAGAGCTTTCTCCATTTCGCTCGGAGTGATGTCTGCGAATAGGCTGGCCATAGCGTAATAGCAGGAAGAGAAATAGAATTCCGGCAACAAGTGCTAGAATTAATGGTATGCCACCAAACACTGAATGTGCAAAGTTTGGGATTATTCCGAGTATTGCCTGGAAAGGTGCTAACAGACTGGAACAGATGCTCTTAAATACATGTACAATTCCGCTTGTATCAGACATGTTAAAGATACGTCCTATCATTTCCACGAAATGTATAGGGCAATTTGTACGTATTAAAGTCTGTATCTCAGCCGAAGTCCTTGCTACTTGTAGATCATAGGTTTCTTTGGCCGAGGTTAAAGGCACTGATTGTTGCAAAAGCATGGCTTTCATTCTGCTTAAAGTATCAAATCTTATAAAAGAGATGTTCAGCGAAGGCCACAAAGGCGACTCCCTGACTGTGTCTATTGGTGCAAACAATACTTCCATACAGCAAGTGACCCTGGAGTTGACCGTTACTAGATATGGGATGCCTGGCAACATGCCGCAGCAACTCTGATCATTCAACATGAGGTAACTCCCATTAGAAAGTTGTCCAAACGTTGGATTAATCACAGTAGCTGGTGTACCCTGCTGGTGGCAAGACAAATTTGCCACAGAACCATTACAAGCCCCGTGTAAAGAAATGTCCTGACATATTAGTGAACCGCTCAGTGCATTTTTACAGTGTGTACTGCTCAGAAACACTTCACGATCCCCACTCCAACATCTATCTGTATATGGTAAATTCCAAGATGTCTTAATGTATTCCTTACCCAACCTTTCATATTTGCCTGCTTGCATTTGTTTGAGGCAATACTGAAACTGAAAAGTAGTCACAGGTAGTGGGATTTTGCCATGAATAAGCCATTCTGTAGGTGGTTTTTCTGCCACTGTGAATGGTAACTTTTCCAGTTTTCAATGCCCAGCACTGTATACTTTACTCCTCTTTGTGCCAGTTCGATCTGTTTATCAGTTAGATTGTATTCTGCAAACAGAATTGATGTGTTGATAAAACGCCAAGGCACATAGCCCGCACACAAAGATTGCACCGTCCAGCTTAATAACACAATAGAACGTAATTGAGATTGGCCTTGTTGTAACATTGCCAAATCTTGTTCTAGTATGTCGATAGCAGAGGATACAATGCCATCCAATGAATATATTCTGGAGGACAAAGTTGTTAACCCATTGTCGACCACAGAGAGGGTTTTCTCTAAATTAATACGATCAAGTTCACGTATTCGTTCTGCGGCCTCCATCTGTGACACTTTCCATGCTTCATTATAAGCAGCATAGATGCCGGCATATATGAAACGTTTTTGACGCGGTTTTCTTGGTCCAAGCAAGAATTCCCTAAGGTCTGCGTCTTCTTTAAGTAAGGATAAGTGTTGTTTCACATCCTGTAGTGTAGATTTCTGCAGCCTATCGAGGCACAATTTACCTACACTGTATGTTGTTACTACCCCCGGATGCTGTCTTTGGACGTATCTTGGGTCTGGCCTATGAATAGTAAAGCCCTGAGTTTTATTCAGGAATCTTTCCTGACAGTTGTTCGTGTCTGTGGGCCAGATCAACCATTTTCTCCAATCAGGATTAGATCTGTTGAGTTGTAGTATTTTGTCAACTGTAACCGCTGCCTGTGTATTATTATCACTTGCAGGTGTTGGTACAGAAGGTGTTTTCATCTCTTTGATCTTGGCTAGACCAAGACAAGATGTTTGTTGGATAGTTTCATTCAAAAACATTATTTGCTCAGGGATGATGCAGGCTCTAAATAAAGCTTCTATCCCCTGCACTTGCCAATCTTTAGTTCCCCAGACAGTTTTTGTGTCTATTGTGTTTTTCCAAAAGTCGAAACCCTGTATAGACAGTTGGGCAATAAATGCTGCAGAATAAATCTGTTTTGTATTTGTTAACATACTTTTCAGTCCTGTTTTGTTTACATTTTTATAGTAAAACGTTTCTGGATCAGATGTATTGTAACCTATGGAAACTTATTAACAAATGTTTTTGAACTACCTTTTGGTGGTGTAGGACAATGCTCCCATTGGTTAAACATAAACACATTTCTAGGGTATGCAGATTTATGCAAATAATGATGACCATAGTGGTTATAGCAATACACCTGTTCATAGTCTGATGAACCCTCTAAATATTCACTTTTAGAAAATGCAGCAGATTTTTCTAGGTCAAACATTAAATCATTAACAGTCTCAAAGTCCCAATCATCTGAATAGGTACTGGACGAAATTAGATCACTTGGTGAAATTTTAAACAAATGTGGAATGTTCAATTGTTCCGTCGGGCCAAAAATATCAAAATTTGTTTTGTCCCACACTATACCATCCTGTATAGGAACGGCTGTGATGTTCACTGTTGACAAGTCTCTTGCTTCACGATGGGAAGATTTATGAGGTTTCAAAAGTAAGTTCACATCTTTTCTTTCAGTGTTCACATGGATGTATCTGCCATTTATAAGCACGCTCATAGTCATAACCAAAGCTAGACAAAGCAGGAAAACAAATATTCCAGAAATAATCCAGAGTTCAATCCATGGTGAAACCAGATAAGTTTTTTTCAGAAAGTGAAGAAAGTCTTGTACTTGCTGCTTGAATTTTAATGATGCTGGCGTCGTTTCAGGTTCACTCGGATCTTCTGAGAACGTATCAAAGTTAATGAAATAGCCAGAAGCAGTTCTGTCAATTGTTGGAATTGCATCAGGATTTGTAGAAATCGCTGGAACCAGTTGATCACTTGCTACATTGGTGTAGACAGGTGTATTTGGACGAACTGTTACTTGATTTTCAAGAGGGATGAGTTCCATTGCTGCTTAGTCCTTCATCTGTTACTGCTGAAGTCCCAATTGTTATCAGTCTTTCAGTCTGAACCTCTTGGATAGTAGCGAGAGGAGTGTGTCTGCTACTAGGTCGGAGTCCATGAGGCCTACTATTTAATATTGGCCACATACTGTGGTTTGATGAGGTCGATGGACACAAATCTTTTCTCCTTTCTTCCAGCAAGGGGCGGCAGAAGTACTGTTCTTGTTCCTTGAACTGCTAGGACAGGTACTGGTTGTCTGTAAGAAGGTCCAAATTCCTTCTTGTCCGCAATCTTTTCTCTGACTAGATCCCCAACTTTTGGAATCCAGACAGGCCTTGCTGGGACCGCCGGTTTTTCCCCAGTGGTGGTTGGCTGCCGGAATACGTTGCTTTGTGTCGATCTTAACTCATTGAGTTCCTGTAAAACAGCCAAACGATCTTTGATATCAAACGGTTTATTTTACACCACTGTGCCTACGTGATCGAGGTCTGGTACCCACATTCTTGTCCCAAATAGGACCTCATATGGAGTGACCCCCCTAGAGAACTTCTTGGCAAGTTATTTAATGAGCGTTGGACCCCATAAAGATGTTTGACTCACCCATCACCCGAACCTAATACCCTAGCTGTTATAGACTGCTTTATGTCCCGGTTTTTCCTTTCCCCAACCGAATTTCCCTCAGGATGGAATGGAGAGGAGTACTGCAATGCAACGCCCAGACTGGCTGTAGGAGAGTAGGATCTGCTTCACATGGGTACCCCCACTTTTTGCTGATGCTTCACTGTTTTTCGACTTTAGTCTGGCTGGGGCCCTGCTAATCAGAACCCCAGCCTAGCTGCTTCCTCTCTAAAATGGTTTCCATGTGCCTTAGGCACATCTCTGATTGGAATCTGGAGTGCCCTTATAAGTCCCTAGTATATGGTATACTATGTCCCCAGGGCATAGGTACCTCAGAGGCCTACCAGGGGCTGCAGCATGTATTGTGCCACCCCTGGAAGGCCATCCAAAATGACACCACAGGTCTGCTACTGCAGCCTGGGTAAGGTGGTGCATGCACCCCTTACTGTGATATAGGCTACCTATATCACTACATACATACACACATATAAACCTATAAGTCACTCCTATGGCAGGCCTTATCAATCCTGGAGGCAGAGTGTGTGGTTCCTATGTGAGAGGGTGCCCCTGCATGAGCAGGGCCCCTCTGCAGTGTTCGGAGACCCTTCTCTGATGCTGTTTGTAGTGCAGCCTGACCATATACTCTTAAGCGCATTATAACCTCGCGTTAAATGCTAACTTTGGGATGGCTGCACGGAAACATGTCGTGTTTGGTGTCAAACATCTTGGAATACTACCCCCACCAGTTCTGGTGGCGGGGTAGCATTCCACCCTTCTAGAGGGAGAGACATGTACACACCGGCCTGCCCGGTAACTTCTTTCCAAGCCCTGGCATCACAAAATGGATGCCGCTGCCACAGACACGAGTCTGGCCTCCTGCTGCTGACCAAAACTCCGGCAGGGGAGGCCTGGACAATAGGTTTCCTGTCCCAGGGAGGTGTAACCACCTCCCCAGACAGGATAGTGTGTATTGGGGCTGGGCGGAGCACTCTCTGGTGCTTTGAAGTCCTGCACTGGGGGCACATTTGGTGTCCCTGTGCATACCCCAGTTCAAACCGGCTCAGGGGCTTCCAGCCCCTGCTCTGGCGCGAAACTGGACAAAGGGAAAGGGTGTAACCACCCCTCTGCCCTGACCCTCCCATAGGTGGGTCCCCAGAGTATGTCCAACCCCTAACTTGGTATAAGTATGGGACCCCAGTCCTTAGGACTTTAGATTTTACCTGGACGAAACTCTGACACAGAATCCTGGACCTTCGACGCTCTACTTCAAGATTAGGGGACTGAAGAATCTCCCTTGGGGTCAAGGAGTGACTCCCCTGCTTGGCAGGCACCAAAGAAGCAATTGTCCAGTCTGCATCACTGAAGCTCCCGCTGGACGCCGAAGTCTTTGCATCACCAGAGGTGGATTTTCAGACTTCGCCAAGGCTGCCCTGAGTCCCCAGCAAAGCTAAAGCCCATAGCTGTCGTGGGTAACGTGGAACCGTGACCCCTGGACTCCGATCGCATTTGCAAGTGCATCCTCTTTTGGGTCTCCTACGAAGTTGTGCTTTGGGCTTCGAGTAGCCCCAGCCTCCAGCACCGAATGCACCGAAGATCACTGGCCTCTACTCCACGAGTGTCCTGTGAGCCAGCTCCAAGTGCATCCACTCGAGGCTCCTTCACAGTCGCTAGTCTGTTGGCTAGTAGGCCCTCCCGAAGGCCAATCTTCTTCTACTTGGGCTCCCTGGTTGCTCCAGGCGTGCCCTGATTTACCCTCGCTGGGTGAGTCCCACAGACCTTGCTGGTCTGCACCATCGTCCTTCTTCCATTTCCATGAGACTTGCTGTTGCCAAGGCTTGTTGGGTCCAATCCGGTCGCTGACACCCCTGCAATTAACAGACGTTGTGGCACAGCTCGAATCCAGCTCCTGGTCATCGTCGACGCCTCCTGGACCTCGTGGATGAAGAGTCAAGATGACTGTCAACCTACCTGAAGCACTCAACATCGGTGGGCATCTGCTCATCGCCTTCCTGGTCACTGGCTAGTGACCCAGACTCTGTCCCCTCTGCTTTCAGGTTCTTCAGATCTTCGATCCACCTTTGGATCCACCCGAACACTTTCGACTTGGCCGCCATCAGCACTTTGCAGCAGATCGCCATTGAAAACGACGACGAAGCCCGACCCCGAAAGACACCTATGCACCCGGCTCCCCTGGGTGAGGTAACTCGAGTACTCCGGTGCTCCCGTGGGTATTGACACTAGAACAGCCTAGTTCTAAAAGGGTTTGCTCCAAGTCCTCCTCTAAGTGTCCCTTTTCTTTAAACTTCCAACCGCGACTTTCCCCATAGAAGTCAACGGCGATTCGCGGCTGTGTTCTCACACTGCACGCGTCCCCGGGGTCCCCTGTGTCACTACCTTGGGTGGTTCCTTGTGGTCCAAGCACTTCTACAGGCTCTAGGCCTTGTGTCTAGCTCAGTCGTGGTTCTTATACCACTTTATTGGTATATGGTTTGGTACGCCCTATGGCTCAAACGTGTATTTGTGCTATTACTGTAGATAACTAACTTATAACTTATGTATTTTGAACTCTAGCCTCATAAAGAGACTAGAGGGGTGTGTTTAGTAATAAATACATATATTTTGAATATATACCTGGTGTGGTCCTCTTTCATTTGGTCACTCAAGAGGTTATAGACTGGTAAAACAAGCTGCTTTACATTCCTTCAAGACTTAGCCTGAAGGCTGCTCTCCATAGCTACCACTAGGATAGCTTTCAATAAAGGTTGTCTTTAACCTATCTCCAATAAGGGGTTGTTTGGACTGGTGCAAGGTGCCCACTATAATTAGTGGACAGCATATGCCAGGCCAACTTCTCACATTGGTGTGCAGCGTGTGGGATTCCAGCTTGCTATTGTTTTACCAGATAATCTCAATTGAATTGATCAACTGAAAACCACTAAGGGTACCTAAGGTACATATAAATCAAGCTAGTATACAGTAAGTTCTACTGAACTTAGAGTTGTGTGTTAAGGGATAGCACACCCTTTCTACAACTCAAGAGAGTTTAGTAGGCCACACTAGAGTAGGTAGTGCATACACCACACCTCACTAGTAATGTCTTCAAAGCCAGGACCCAGTGAGTCCTTGCCAGAAGCCAGTGGGCTTCTTCCCTCCAAGTATGATAAACTCCCATTCTTGGAATTGAGAGCATTATGCAATACTAGGAAGCTGAAGGCAGGCAAAAGTGCCAGCACCCAACACCTCAGAGAGGTGCTACTAGCTGATGATCTCAGCAGGCCCCTAGGGTCTGAAGGGGTAGGCAGAGAGGGTGGGGCAGAAGATGAGGAAGGGGTCAGGGGTGAAGAAACCCAGGCCCCCCCCCCGCTGGAACTGGCCAGGAAGGTGAAAATGACCTTGACCTGGAGAACCCAATTCCTCCCGTGGAGGAGGAGGAGGATCAGAATGACCTCCCATTTGTCCCCCCAGGAAGAATTGTGAGTGTGCCCAGAAGGTCTAGATCTCCTTATCAGGAGTCTAACCACTCTGACACCTCACTAGGGACCTCTGTCTCTTCTCATAGGAGAGAATCCTCTCATGACAGGAGAAAGAGACTGATTGAGTATGAGCAAGCCCAGCTTGAACTCAGAAAACAGCAGTTGGCTATAGATAGGGAGTCCCTAGATGTCTACAAAGAGAGAAAAAAGATGGGACTAGAGTCCCATGGTGGCAGCAATTTCCCCAGAGATAGGGAAAGGTCTTATGACCATAGAAACCTGAGCAAGATTGTCCCTCCCTACCAGAGTGGGGATGACATCCACAAATGGATAACTGCACTGGAGAGGGCCTGTAAAGTACAGAGGGTCCCTCAGGAGCAGTGGGTAGCAATCTTGTGGCTCTCCTTTGCAGACAAAGGTAGAGATAAGCTCCTCACTGTTAAAGAGGAGGATGCTGATAAATACACAGTCTTAAAGAGTGCTTTGATTGATGGGCTTGGCCTAACCACTGAACAATACAGGTTAAAGTTCAGAGATACCCAAAAGGCACAGACTCAAGACTGGGTGGACTTTGTTGATTGTTCTGCCAAGGCTCTGGAAGGTTGGTTATTGGGCAGTAAGGTATGTGACTTCACAGGATTGTACAATCTTATCATGAGGGAGCAGATCCTTAATAATTGTCAAAATCAGCTGTTGCATCAGCACCTGGTGGACTCTGATCTGACCTCTCCCCAAGAATTGGGAAAGAAGGCAGACAAATGGGTCAGAACCAGGGTGAGGCAGAAGGTACAGAACCAAGGTGGTGACCCTAAGAAGCAAGATTCTAAAAACTCTGATAAGGGTGGGGAGAAGGGTAAAGACCAGAAGTCTTCACAAGGCCCCCAAAAATCTTCTTCAGGTGGGGATTCACAGTCTAACAAGGAAGAGGCCAAAAGAAACCATGGTGCAAGGTCTGTAAGCAAAAGACCCACTGGACCAGTGATTGCACCAAGTCCAAAGACTCTACTCCAGCCCCCACCAATGCCCCTAAGGCACCTGCTCCCCTAGTGCAGTTACAATTGGTGGTGGGACTACACAAGCCAAGGATTTAGTAGGGTTGACCCTGGGTAAGGAGATGAGCTCTGACCTAGTCAGAGAACTCACTCAGGCTGTCCTAGTTTGTGATGGAGGCATGGATGTGACCTCCTCTGTGAGTCCCAGTAATCTGGGCAAGTACAGGCAACAGCCCTTAATCAATGGAAAAGAGGCTTTGGCATTTAGGGACACAGGGGCAAGTGTCACCATGGTGACACAAGACCTTGTGAATCCTGGGCAGATTATACTTGGTGAAATGTACCAAGTGACCAATGCTAGCAATGTCAGAACAGACCATACTCTGGCAGTTGTTAACTTCTCCTGGGGAGGGGTAACTGGCCTTAAGAAGGTTGTGGTAAGTGCAGACCTACCCGTTGAATGCTTGCTTGGCAATGATTTAGAAACTTCAGCTTGGGCAGAAGTGGAGCTCAGGACCCATGCAGAAATGCTGGGCATCCCTGCAGATGTGTTTGCTGTGACCAGGTCACAAGCCAAAATGTCTAACACTGAACAGGCCTTTGATTCTGGAATAATGGACCAAGGGCCCTCCAAGAAGAGGAGTAGTGGGGTAAAGGCAGTGCCTTCCCCCTTGGCTCAGAAGGCAGATCAGTCTCTTGAGGGGGATGATCTCAGTCCTGAGGAAGGAACTGTCCCAGAGGAGCTTGAACCTGACCAGGTTGAGTTTGTGGGGACAGGGGGCCCTTCTAGGGCAGATCTGAGCCAGGAGCAGCAGAGCTGCCCCTCTCTTGAACCCCTCAGACAGCAAGCTGCTGCTGAGGCTGCTGGGAAAGCTAGTGGTCCCCATACAGTGTATTGGGATGATGGACTCTTGTACTCAGAGTGTAGAGACCCCAAGCCTGGTGCCACCAGGAGGTTGGTTATTCCTCTGAAGTTCAGGGGCTTCCTATTGACCCTAGCCCATGACATTCCCTTAGCAGGTCACCTGGGCCAGAACAAGACTTGGGACAGAATTGTCCCTCACTTTCACTGGCCCCACATGTCTGAAGACACCAAGGAGTTTTGTCGCTCCTGTGTAACCTGCCAGGCCAGTGGCAAGGCAGGTGGCACTACAAAGGCCCCCTGATACCACTACCTGTGGTGGGGGTTCCCTTTGAAAGGGTGGGGATTGACATTGTTGGTCCCATGGCTCCCCAAACAGCATCTGGGCACAGGTTTATCCTGGTGGTAGTGGATCATGCCACCAGGTACCCAGAGGCTATTCCCCTTAGGACCACTACAGCACCTGTGGTGGCAAGAGCCCTCCTGGGAATTTTCTCAAGAGTGGGCTTCCCTAAGGAGGTTGTATCAGACAGGGGTGCTAACTTTATGTCTGGATACTTGAAAGCAATGTGGAAGGAGTGTGGAGTGACTTACAAGTTCACCACACCCTATCACCCACAATGCAATGGTTTAGTTGAGAGATTCAACAAAAACTTGAAGGGCATGATTAAAGGGCTCCCAGAAAAGCTTAGGCGAAGATGGGACATACTCTTGCCCTGCCTTTTATTTGCATACAGGGAGGTGCCTCAAAAGGGGTTGGCTACAGCCCTTTTGAACTTTTGTTTGGTCACCCTGTCAGGGGTCCATTATGCTTGGTGAAGGAAGGATGGGAGTTACCTCTCAAGCCCCCAAAGCAAGACATAGTGGACTATGTACTTGGTCTCCGCTCCAGGATGGCTGAGTACATGAAAAAGGCAACTAAAAACCTTGAGGCTAGCCAGGAACTTCAAAAAGCCTGGCATGACTAAAAGGCTGTACTGACTGTTTACCAGCCAGGACAGAAGGTGTGGGTGTTGGAGCCAGTGGCCCCAGCAGCTCTCCAAGACAAATGGAGTGTACCCCATACCATTGTTGAACAGAAGGGTGAGGTTACCTATTTAGTCGACCTAGGAACACCCAGGAGTCCCCACAGGGTTCTCCATGTCAACAGGTTAAAACCATATGTGGACAGGGCAGACATGGGCTTGCTCATGGCTACTGATGAGGGACAGGAGGAAGAGAGTGACCCACTCCCTGACCTGCTCTCACAGAACCCTGATGATGGGTCAGTGTGTAGAAATAAAAACCTTCTTAGGGGTTCACTGATACATCTAGTCCTTAAGACCAACAAAGAAGAGATTGGCACAGAAGCTGTAATATCAAAAAAACATGTTTTATTAACCTCAGATGAGGGAGATTGCATCTTACGGTACCCGCAGGCCACTGTAGGAGGCATTCTAATGAGTGCAGAGAACAGGGTCCTTATATATGTATTTGTTACATAGTCAGCATAAAATCAAGGGAGGTCCTAGCACATACAAGCATGCTTATTGACTAATATGGGTATACAGAATTTGCTTGCTCCACAAAGTGGGAGGGGAGACTAAACTGCTTACATGAGTAAGAATAGCTTGACAGTTCTATACTAGGAGCATGTGCATTCTACCAGCTAGGCCTCTCTGAGCATGTGCAAGACTCTGGAAGAGGGAGAAAGCACATGGCGAGCACATGGCTAACTAAAATGGCTGCCAAGTACAAAATGGCTTTCAGCTCATGCTAACAGCGATTCCTGCAATCTTTAACAGACGATCCTTTTAGCATGAGCTAAAGACATTACCATGATCTAGTAGAGACATAGAAAATATTTTGCACATTTTCTTCTCATAAATTCATCAATATCCTATGCTAGGTGGGCATTTACATTCTAAACATTTCATTAAGCAGGTATATACAAGGTATAAGCAGGAGTACAAAGTGAACAGAGCATTGGGTCATACAGGTAGCAAGAGAGAATAATGACTATTATCTCAAACAGAAATCTCAATATTTTCCAATGAGAAGTAATGCAAATGTCAGGGAAGTCAAAATAGATTATTACAAAAACAATCCTGGCTCCGGGGGACCAGGAGGACCACACAGGGCCATAGGAATTAGGACAAGGAGCCGCAAAGGGCTGCTCCTCCTCAAAAATGGGACGACCAAAGGGGTACATTACTAACAAAAAGAGTCCTTGGGAAAGTTCAAAAACCAACCAGCCAGAGGGGAGTCTTCTCCCTGTGTCCGTTTTGAGCCTCACAGGCAGGCTCTTGTTGTTCCCACGGTGGAGCTGCACAACTCGCAACTCAAGAATCACGGAGAAGAAAAAGTCTTTCTTTCAGGATCGGGCAATCACCCCCAGGGCAAATACCCTCAATGATCCTGTCCAGTGTCTCAGGCAGTGCACCAGTTTTCTTCACTTTAATCTAACAGGCACCAAGGGCATAGCACCTGTACCCTAAACTCAAGTCCTTCCCTAACTCCTGTATTTGCACCTCTGGCGCACTGCTCTTTTGTTGGGGCCACAAATTGTACCCAGTGTGCTCGGGCATCTCTTGATCAACAAACAAAAGGCGTAGACTTGCATTCACTTGGGACCAGGATTAAGAGGCCTGAAGCTAGGATCTCTGAAGCAACCCTTGTTTCAAAGGGGTCACCTCAAGCAAAAGCCTCCTTGCCGTCCTTGTCGTTCTGTGACTCTCTCAGCTGGGCATCAAAAACTGGATCCACACAAAGATTTCTCCATCCTGATTTGTAACCCCGTCTTTCGCCCAAGACAGTGGCAGGGGTACACACTTCACGTCCCAGTGGTTCCGCCTTCACTGAGGTCCTAGTTGCCAGCAACGCCTATGCTGGTTCCTTTCACTTTGGCTTCAAGCTGCAGTGGCGCTGACTCCCAGGCTGGATCTGATGTCCGGGCCCCTCTGGCAATGGTTGTAAGGCAGCAAATATCTATTGGTGGACAGAACAAGAGGTCTTTAGACAAGGCACAGAAATAATCTAACAACAGAGAGGATAGTCTCAAAATACTTCCTTAGTCTTGGGGCGCCCCATACATTAGCAAGGCACCCAAGAGCCACTTCATCTATCTGAGAGTAGAAAACCCTGGACCTATTGGCAAGTATAAAAGGAACGTTTTGGTGAACTGACAAGAGTAATACATCACCCAATCCCAAACAGCCAAGGAAGTCTGTGTTCATTTACTAAATTCTGAGGAAAAGAGAAAAACAATACAGACATACTCCAAATACTTATATTGGTGTATTCCTATATTACTAATCTGAAGAACCCTCAAGAAAAAGGAAATGTTCTACACTTTTATTCATAGATTTTACATTACTTGTACAGGACTGCAGACACTTGTAAAATAATTTCTCTTACATGTTATGCTTAGGACCATGCTCTCATGTTATAGGTGCAGCAGGAAAATCTAAAACTGCTAATCTAACAGGGATTCTTATTGCAAAAAGAACTAAACTTCAACATAGTGAGTACATTTTTTCTTCAGCAGAACATGTTATGACAAACAAACTCCTATAAAACAATATTTTCCTTCAAAATGTTTGCTAAGGATCACATGAGCGTCTTTCCTGCATTGTACTTTTCACGATCTGGACTATGCAACATCATTTTCAAAAGGAAAAAAACCTATCTCCAGCTCTAATAAGGGCTGTCAGCTTATTGACAGAGACTAGCTAATAAAAGACTAGCAATGCCCTTGCAAAACTGTATAGAACATGAGAATAACATAAACAATAATAGTGTTGCCACCTGAGATTTTTGAACAGAAACCGCCACTATACAGTTCTCCTTAAAGATCAAATAAGGGAACATCAATCTGTTCTACTCATTCTTTCATACAGGATGGGCAGTAACATAACTTATGTGTTTCATCTTTTTATTAATTCTAACAATTTTAAAACAGTATTACAGAATAGCCAATTGTAATTGTAAGTAGCATTTATATAGCGCAGCTGTCACCCAACGGGCATCCTGGCGCTGGGATTACCTAAATCACTGTGCAGCTATAAAACTATGAATCATCATGCGCCAATCTCTCAAGGCTATTCTTTTGGAAAGAGCCTGGTTTTTAGCTTTTTCTAAACTGCAGTAAGTCATCAGTCTGTCTGAGTTTACTTGGTAGTTCATTCCATAGCCTTGCGGCTGCATAGCCAAATGATCTACCTCCTAGTCGGGTTTTCTTGACTCATGGGGTACATACTAGGTGGGCTGCCGAGGAACGAAGACTTCTAGCTGGGGAGTACCAAGTAAACATTCTCTGTAATGGTTTAGGCCCCATTTTGTGTGCCGCCTTATGAACAATGCAAAGTGCCTTAACTGTCACATGGCCATTTCCTAGACAGCTTTAGACAGACTCAAAAAAAGTGAGAAAAAGAAGAGAGAAAACATAATTTTGCCAACCCTTAATTTGTAGAGGAGCTAGCCTCCTTCCCCATTTTGACAGTAGGAAAACCTGAAACAGGTTTTACTTCTGTCAGCACTTTCAACCCCTATTTGTAGCAACTGGGCACAAACAAACTTGTAGGAGATATCTTAGAAAGTGGCTATTCTCTGATTCAGTCTAACACAATGCAAATTGAGTTAACTTTAAACCAATTTCTACAGCAATTGTACTAGATTAACATGAGGGCGCATGAATGCAAACTAAAATCCATTTCTTCCTTATCGTAGCCCCTACACAGTATTCTTTAAACTAAAACCATTATGTTGATATACCTGGCAGATCAATGCTCAACTGAGCGTTGTTTTCCTTCGTTTCATATGATTGCGCTAAACGTGTGTTTGCCAAAAATAGGAAGCAAAGCTTCTCTTCCTCTCTTTGCGCTATCATCTCGTCTTTCAAAAAATCTTTCGAAGGTCGAAGTGTTCCAGCAAACACTACCCTTCACCCTGCTAAATAGCTAAATACAGAACTCCGACCTTTGACCCGTTCAGCAGCTGCTCATTTTTGCGTGCAAGGCTTGCCATGCGGTTTGTAATGCAAAGCAACTCTGGAGAATAACAGCGAAAAGCAGTCCTATACTTATTTTCATTTATGTACAGTGGTGTGCAATCTAGTAATGCAGAGGCAGCTGTTTATTTTATACTTGCATATACTTTATGGAAGCCTGAGAGCACGTTAAAACTGCCTTGAGTGGTAGAACTGCTTGTAAAATTGTGAATTTAGCTCAATTTCGACTTTGGTGGTAGGGGCACTTAAAAATGAATATCCTATAATATTTTTGCATAATAGGAACCCCCAGAGTGTTCTCTAGATAGCTCAGGAATGGGAAATCAGAAATGCATAAGATATACCCTTATAAAAATAAGTTTTGTACGGCTGGGCAAAGTGACATTTCACATTTAAGTTCCCTTTTCTCGGTACAGCACTGCTTAAATTCAACTTTGATGCTAGGAATTCACAGTATGATGATTAGGCTTTATAAAGATGAAAAAACGAATTTAAAGCATTTGTTTTTAACAATATATTTTTTCCCATATAATTAAATTTTATTTTTATCAATAAAACCAACCATTTTAATGATTCCACATTGGAAAAGCAAGCTTCATTGTAGCCTATCATATTTAAACACATTCATTCATAACCCTAAGCACAGAAGCCTTACTTGAAACAGGAAAAGTCTGCGCCACTTTTTAAAAGCACAGTTATCATTTAATATCAGAACCATAGATATACTTATAAAAAGGCATTAAGAAAGGAAATCCCTACTTTCAATTTTGTTCTCTGTTATCCAAAATAATGAAACTGGTGTTTTGAAACTTTTTAAAATAATGCAGGCCTGTATACCAGGTTTACACTGACTTAAAATGTCGCTGACACAGCATTCCTGTCTGTGGCCGTGAGCAGGAATAGCCATATGCTATTTATGCAGCTGTTGTTTGTCAGCAGGCGTCGAATTTTCACGCCTTTCTCAGGAAAAACCCCTTTATTATTTGAAATACCCTGACAGAGTTAAATCCCCATTTGCTGTGTCAAACGGTTTCTTTCAGTTAGTCAGTTTAAACACAGCTGTCGGAAAGCTTTTTCTCGGGTGCTGAAAGAAAAGCATGTCACAGTCTATTTAAAAACTGAGGCATTTCAATGCAGTCGAATCTATCTTTCTATAATGTGTATTTAGTTCAGCAACGACCAAATTCACTCATATGATGTGCATGCCTTTTAATGTCTAATACAATGTATTTAAGGAAAAGGCCGTAACATTGTGTATTTAAGTCTATTGATTACAAAACACACAATTTCGTTTTTTTTTCTCTCTGTATGAGGCCTATTTTAATCCTATTGGATACGAATTCTAATTTTATGTTTAGCATTGTGGCAAGTTGCACACATGTATAGTGTCTTACTCTGTCAATTTAATAGTAACATGCAGCTGTTTAGCATATGTTACATAATTTATTTCTGGATTTTTATTTAATATGTAAGTAACTAAATGACATTTTGCATAACAGAATGATGACAGCAAAAAAACATAAACAAACTCATTGAGCTCATTCAGACAGTTACAGAAGGACACAACACAGCGCGCTTAAAGCTAGCCATTCGTACACAGAGTACTCACACAAGTATTACCAATGTCAAACCAAAACCCCACATAGACATTTAAACACACATTTAACCCACAAATCAATACTTAGGACAGCTTACAAAGTGTACGCAAGACCAACCTATTTGTAAATACTAATTGTAAGTCATATTTACAAGAAGAGCTCTCAAAAGTAGCCCAAAAAAACTGTTCCATGGTCAAAAAGCTGAAATACACCAAATGCGCCAGTTTTGGCTGGTAGAACACTCAAAAAGCGCTCTGCATATCACCACTTATGAATGTTACTAAGTGCGCAGATCCGGATCCGTTTCATGTACATATTTAGTTCCATGGGGTACTTAGTCACCAAGGAAGAAATATCTTTTTACTATACCTAAACCTATTTAGGTATCCCCTCTGGGGGGAGTCAGCTGAGTACTTCCTAAATCCATATCGGTACCTCCAAGACAGCAACACTTTCTGCGAAGTGTACTGGTAACAGGCATGCCAAAAATATTATAGCATATATAATATTATACTCCAAGTGACACTTAACACAATCTGTGTCGTTCAAATTTTCAAAGTTAGAAAAAAATCTCCTCATTACCTGCCTATATGAATTGCAATGCATATATAATTACAAAACAAATTCCAAAATTGGCCAATCATACAAACAAAGCCACAGTAAGTGTTACTAAAACTACCTTACCAATCAAAGGCATCAAACCAACAGCAAGTGCCGCAAAACGGCTCTTACCAATCAAATGGTGTCCAGGTTCCAACTGCCAAGTTCTGAGTGACCTAACGGTCGTTTTAAAATACTCACGCCAAAGAAGTTCTCAGTCGGGAGCGGCAAACACTTGGAGGATCAGATCAGGAAGACCAGAAATATACTGGGCTGGAAGACAAAACAATCTCCGTGCGCAGGGTACCTCCTCAGTAGATTCCTGTCCTGTACTCCTCAGTAGATTCCTGTCTCCCTTCAAGACCACTCCCTTGGATAGCCGCTGCACCGATGAGTCCCACTTTCGGGCGCCATTTGTAGAAATAAAAACCTTCTTAGGGGTTCACTGATACATCTGGTCCTTAAGACCAACAAAGAAGAGATTGGCACAGAAGCTGTAATATCAAAAAACATGTTTTATTAACCTCAGATGAGGGAGATTGCATCTTACGGTACCCGCAGGCCACTGTAGGAGGCATTCTAATGAGTGCAGAGAACAGGGTCCTTATATATGTATTTGTTACATAGTCAGCATAAAATCAAGGGGAGGTCCTAGCACATACAAGCATGCTTATTGACTAATATGGGTATACAGAATTTGCTTGCTCCACAAAGTGGGAGGGGAGACTAAACTGCTTACATGAGTAAGAATAGCTTTACAGTTCTATACTAGGAGCAGGTGCATTCTACCAGCTAGGCCTCTCTGAGCATGTGCAAGACTCTGGAAGAGGGAGAAAGCACATGGCGAGCACATGGCTAACTAAAATGGCTGCCAAGTACAAAATGGCTTTCAGCTCATGCTAACAGCGATTCCTGCAATCTTTAACAAGTGGATGGTGTAGCCTTGGCAGGCAGCCTCACTGCCCAGCAGCAAACTGATTGCAGACAGGTGCTCAATCAGTTCAGGCACATATTCTCACTGACACCCAGTCAGACCACCTGGTGCACTCATGAAGTGGACACTGGGGACAGTCTGCCTATTAAAAATAAGATTTATAGGCAACCTGACCATGTCAGGGACTGTATAAGGACAGAAGTCCAGAAGATGTTGGATTTGGGAGTTATTGAACCCTCAGATAGCCCTTGGGCTAGTCCAGTGGTCCTTGTGCAAAAACCTCACACCAATGGTGGGAAAAGAGAGATGAGGTTTTGTGTGGACTACAGGGGTCTCAATGCAGTCACTAGGACTGATGCCCATCCAATACCTAGGGCAGATGAGCTAATAGACACTTTGGCCTCAGCCAAGTATCTAAGCACATTTGACCTGACAGCTGGCTACTGGCAGATCAGACTAGCTAAAGGTGCAAAGCCAAAGACAGCATTCTCAACCCCTAGTGGGCATTATCAATTTGTGGTGATGCCCTTTGGTCTGAAGAATGCACCTGCCACTTTTCAGAGGTTGGTGAATACAGTCCTTACAGGTCTGGAAGCCTATAGTGCAGCATATCTAGATGATATTGCTGTCTTTAGCTCCACCTGGGAGGATCACCTGGTCCACCTCAGAAATGTTTTGCAGGCCCTGCAGAAAGCAGGCCTGACTATCAAGGCCACCAAGTGCCAGATAGGGCAGAGTCAGGTTGTGTACCTGGGCCACCTTGTGGGTGGAGGCCAGGTTCAACCACTGCAGAGCAAGATCCAGACCATCATGGACTGGACTGCTCCAACTACCCAGACTCAGGTGAGAGCCTTTTAGGCCTGACTGGGTACTATAGGAGATTTGTCAAGGGGTATGGATCAATAGTGACACCCCTGAATGACTTAACTTCCAAGAAAATGCCCAAAAGGTTCAGTGGACAGTTAGCTGTCAAAAGGCATCTGATGACCTAAAGCAGGCCATGTGCACTGCTCCCATTCTACAGAGTCCTGATTACTCCAAGAAGTTCATTGTCCAAACAGATGCATCTGAATTGGGGGTAGGGGCTGTACTGTCACAATTGAATGATGAAGGTCAGGATCAGCCAGTAGCTTTTATTAGCAGAAGGCTGACCCCTAGAGAGAAACGTTGGTCAGCCATTGAGAGGGAGGCCTTTGCTGTGGTCTGGGCTCTGAAGAAGTTGAGGCCATACTTGTTTGGTACTCACTTCCTTGTTCAAACAGACCATAAGCCCCTCTTATGGCTAAAACAAATGAAGGGTGAAGACCCCAAACTGCTTAGGTGGTCCATTTCCCTACAGGGGATGGACTTCACAGTGGAACATAGACCTGGGAGTAACCATGCCAATGCAGATGGACTCTCTAGGTACTTCCACTTAGAACATGAAGACTTAACTGGGCAAGGTTAGTTTAATGTCCCTACGTTTGGGTGGGAAGTTGTGTAGGAGAGTAGGATCTGCTTCACATGGGTACCCCCACTTTTTGCTGATGCTTCACTGTTTTTCGACTTTAGTCTGGCTGGGGCCCTGCTAATCAGAACCCCAGCCTAGCTGCTTCCTCTCTAAAATGGTTTCCATGTGCCTTAGGCACATCTCTGATTGGAATCTGGAGTGCCCTTATAAGTCCCTAGTATATGGTATACTATGTACCCAGGGCATAGGTACCTCAGAGGCCTACCAGGGGCTGCAGCATGTATTGTGCCACCCCTGGAAGGCCATCCAAAATGACACCACAGGTCTGCTACTGCAGCCTGGGTAAGGTGGTGCATGCACTCCTTACTGTGATATAGGCTACCTATATCACTACATACATACACACATATAAACCTATAAGTCACTCCTATGGCAGGCCTTATCAATCCTGGAGGCAGAGTGCGTGGTTCCTATGTGAGAGGGTGCCCCTGCATGAGCAGGGCCCCTCTGCAGCATTCGGAGACCCTTCTCTGATGCTGTTTGTAGTGCAGCCTGACCATATACTCTTAAGCGCATTATAACCTCGCGTTAAATGCTAACTTTGGGATGGCTGCACGGAAACATGTCGTGTTTGGTGTCAAACATCTTGGAATACTACCCCCCACCAGTTCTGGTGGCGGGGGTAGCATTCCACCCTTCTAGAGGGAGAGACATGTACACACCGGCCTGCCCGGTAACTTCTTTCCAAGCCCTGGCATCACAAAATGGATGCCGCTGCCACAGACAAGAGTCTGGCCTCCTGCTGCTGACCGAAACTCCGGCAGGGGAGGCCTGGACAATAGGTTTCCTGTCCCAGGGAGGTGTAACCACCTCCCCAGACAGGATAGTGTGTATTGGGGCTGGGCGGGAGCACTCTCTGGTGCTTTGAAGTCCTGCACTGGGGGCACATTTGGTGTCCCTGTGCATACCCCAGTTCAAACCGGCTCAGGGGCTTCCAGCCCCTGCTCTGGCGTGAAACTGGACAAAGGGAAAGGGGTGTAACCACCCCTCTGCCCTGACCCACCCATAGGTGGGTCCCCAGAGTATGTCCAACCCCCTAACTTGGTATAAGTATGGGACCCCAGTCCTTAGGACTTTAGATTTTACCTGGACGAAACTCTGACACAGAATCCTGGACCTTCGACGCTCTACTTCAAGATTAAAGGACTGAAGAATCTCCCTTGGGGTCAAGGAGTGACTCCCCGGCTTGGCAGGCACCAAAGAAGCAATTGTCCGGTCTGCATCGCTGAAGCTCCCGCCGGACGCCGAAGTCTTTGCATCACCAGAGGTGGATTTCCAGACTTCCTCAAGACTGCCCTGAGTCCCCAGCAAAGCTGAGGCCCGTAGCTGTTGTGGGTAATATGGAACCGTGACCCCTGGACACCAATCACATTTGCAAGTGCATCCTCTTCTGGGTCTCCCACGAAGTTGTGCTTTGGGCTTCGAGTAGCCCCAGCCTCCAGCACCGACTGCACCGAAGATCACTGGCCTCCACTCCACGAGTGTCCTGTGAGCCAGCTCCAAGTGCGTCCACTTGAGGCTCCTTTGCGGTCGCTAGTCCGTTGGCTAGTAGGCCCTCCCGAAGGCCAATCTTCTTCTGCTTGGGCTCCCTGGTTGCTCCAGGCGTGCCCTGACTTACCTTTGTTGGGTGAGTCCCACAGACCTTGCTGGTCTGCACCATCGTCCTTCTTCCATTTCCACAAGACTTGCCGTTGCCAAGGCTTGTTGGGTCCAATCTGGTCGCCGACACCCCTGCAATCGACAGACGTCATGGTACAGCTTGAATCCAGCTCCTGGTTGTCGTTGACGCCTCTTGGACCTCGTGGCTGAAGAGTCAAGATGACCGTCAACCTACCTGAAGCACTCGACATCGGTGGGCATCTGCTCATCGCCTTCCTGGTCACTGGCTAGTGACCCAGACTCTGTCCCCTCTGCTTTCAGGTTCTTCAGATCTTCGATCCACCTTTGGATCCACCCGAACACTTTCGACTTGGCCGCCAGCAGCACTTTGTAGCAGATCGCCATTGAAAACGACGACGAAACCCGACCCCGAAAGACACCTATGCACCCGGCTCCCCTGGGTGAGGTAACTCGAGTACTCCGGTGCTCCCGTGGGTATTGACACTAGAACAGCCTAGTTCTAAAAGGGTTTGCTCCAAGTCCTCCTCTAAGTGTCCCTTTTCTTTAAACTTCCAACCGCGACTTTCCCCATAGAAGTCAACGGCGATTCGCGGCTGTGTTCTCACACTGCACGCGTCCCCGTGGGTCCCCTGTGTCACTACCTTGGGTGGTTCCTTGTGGTCCAAGCACTTCTACAGGCTCTAGGCCTTGTGTCTAGCTCAGTCGTGGTTCTTATACCACTTTATTGGTATATGGTTTGGTACGCCCCTAGGGCTCAAACGTGTATTTGTGCTATTACTGTAGATAACTAACTTATAACTTATGTACTTCGAACTCTAGCCTCATAAAGAGACTAGAGGGGTGTGTTTAGTAATAAATACATATATTTTGAATATATACCTGGTGTGGTCCTCTTTCATTTGCTCACTCAAGAGATTATAGACTGGTAAAACAAGCTGCTTTACATTCCTTCAAGACTTAGCCTGAAGGCTGCTCTCCATAGCTACCACTAGGATAGCTTTCAATAAAGGTTGTCTTTAACCTATCTCCAATAAAGGGTTGTTTGGACTGGTGCAAGGTGCCCACTATAATTAGTGGACAGCATATGCCAGGCCAACTTCTCACACTGGCCATGGCTTCTTTGTAAGCCCGAGAGCTAAACGCAGGGCCCTGGTCAGAATGTAGCGTGCCTATTGCGTATGTGCCGATAATGACTCGCAAATCTTTTATAACAGTTCGAGCGTCAGCCGAGCGCTGAGGCCATATCCATAGGAACCTAGAGCATGAATCCACTGCAACCATGATATATTTATAGTTACCGTCCCTTTGCAAGGGACCGCAGTGGTCCAGGTAAACACAAGCTAATGGTTTGTCTGAAATTAACAGGGGTGTCTGCGCAGGGCGTTTCACTGTGGAGACTTTCATTTGTTGGCATATATCACATTCTAAAACATAGTTCTTTGTTTGTTTTCTAATGCCAGGCCACCAATATCTTTGCTTGAGTAAAGATACTGTTGCAGAAACACCTGCATGGGCAGAAGCTATCCCTTCGTGTGCTGCTAGGATTAGTCCTAATCTACGTTCCTTGTTTGGAATTACCCTATCCCCCACTCCAGGGATTCGAGCAAAGGAATGTTGTTCGCATCAATTACATAAGAGTACTTGAGTGGAAACTTTTTGGTAACGCTGCACCACTGCCTTTGCTTGCAGCATTGACAGCCAACATTATCTTGCTGTCTATTTTTGTTTTTGAACAAGTGATCGCAGCTACGGAAGCCGTCTGAACAGCCCCCCTTGCGGCTTCGTCAGCCAATGAATTCCTGCAACGTGAACGCCATCACGTTGATGACTCAGTGTGTGGATCACGTGAGCCTTTGGTAGTTCGTTTTTTAACTGAACTACTTGTTCCCAAAGCATTTTGTGTTTTATTGTGCCACCTTTCGCATCTTTGAAACCATTTTCAAGCCAGTTTTGTATATATTCATTATACGACTGAACACAGTAAAGGAATCGCACACTATTAGTGTGGGGAATTCTCGATCTGTACTTTCAAGTGCCAGTTTGAATGCTTGTAGTTCAGCTCGCTGAGCTGTGCAATCTCCTAGAGATTGAGTTTTTGTGACCATAGGTCTGAAGATGCCATCTCACATGCGACCTTTAACGATTGCACATGCTGCACTGTAAGCTTGCTTACCCCCTGTTGCGGGTTGTGCGGATCCGTCAGTGTAAATTATGAATTCGTACTGATCGAGAGGCAGAATTTCAGTGGGCAGAGGACATTCTTGTTCATATTGCAGGAATGCTTGTGTTTTTAAATCAGGATCAAAAACATATTCAACATCTGTTGCAGCAAGAGAATTAACCTACTGTATCCATCTTGGATGTAATGCTTTAGCATTTGGAATGCTTGCTTTTGTTACCGCTTCTAAAGCCGGTACTGGGGTTACGACAATAATGCGTTTCCCTTGGGCTAGGGCTCTTTCTTTTGCTACAGCGGTTTGAACTGCTGTCAGAATTTTTTCAGTTGAAGTGAAGCGCATTTCCGCTTGTGTGTACAAATGAGATTTGTATGCGATTGGTATTTTCTCACCCTCATTGAAGGTTAAGTAGGTGAATCCGCATTGACCCGAAATTATTCGGATCACCAAATTGCGTTGACTTACGCGTGTTTGTAAGTGATTTGTTGCTAACATGTTAGCCTGTAGTGAACGCAAGATTTCTGTGTGTTCTTGTGTCCAATTCTTGATTGAAAAATCAGGTTTGATTAATGCGTAGAGAGGTTTAACCCTTTCTGCATAATTTAGAATGTATGTTCTTCCAAAATTTAGGAAACCCAGGATGGATTGTAAGTTTTTTTAGCGTTTTTGGAGGTTGGAGCAGTGCACACTTTTCTAAAAGTTAGCTGCCAAGCTCTTACCTTCACTTGAAAGCTCATATCCTAGAAATAGGACATTGAGATGGGCAATTCTGCACTTTTTAAAGTTGAACTTGTAGCCCTCAGAGGCGAAGCCCAGTATAATGGTGCTTACCCTGTTCAAGTGTTTGTCCAGGTCATCGTCCATCAGATATATGTCATCGACATAGGACAATGCCTCATTGTCATAGATTTGTAGTAACTCTGTTACTCTCGCTGAGAATAACCCCGGGCTGTTCTTGAACCCTTGTGGGAGTCGACAAAATTGACGCTGGGTCCCCATTATGGAGAATGCAGTTAAGTACCTGCTTTCAGGTGCTATGTTTTGACAAAAGAAACCATTTGAGATGTCTAATGTGGTTTTATATTTTTACGCACAATGTTATTCATTAATGCTGTGCTATGTGCATTTTGCACTGCAAATGTTTTACAACAAGTGTTTAAGTGTCTGTAATCCAAAACTAGACGATAGGTGTTGTCTGGTTTGGAGACAGGAAACAAAGGATTGTTCATTGAGGAGGTGCATGTTTAAATCACCCCTTGGTATTCAAGTTGATCTAAGATCTCCCTGACCTGTTTTTTAGCTTCTTGCTTTATTGGGTGCTGCCTTTGTGCAGTTGGTTGATGTTTCAGATGTATTTTATGGTGAGGTGAGTCCTCATCCCATCCTACATGATTTTTATATAATGCTGGGGCCTGGGCTACTGCCCATGTCCTGGCATAAGTATATTTTAGATGAATTGGAATATGGTTGGAGAAGGCAGGCATAATAATTTCCTCGCTGTGTGGGCACTCCCTGACAAATTGTGGTGGCCAGTCTTTTTCTGCTAGAAGTATGTCATAGCCCCTTGAAAGTTTTTCCCAAAAAAGTGCTTTCACCTGTCTAGGTATGTCTCCCTCCATTCGGAGTGTTATTTCATATAACCTTTGTGGAGTACTAACCCTGGTGTCTACAGTCTCAACTGTAATGTACTCATTCAAGTCCACTATCTCCAGAAGTTCCTTCAGGTTCTGGCGAACTATTGTGACTTCTGCTGCACTGTCCAGCATTGTCTGAGCCCATTCTCCGTTCTTGAGTTGTGTTCTCAGTATTCTCGGCATGTCTGATCTTTAGACCTGTGTTGTAAAGTCATCCTGTGCCCTGGGCACCCCCCAACTTTTTGCTGACTGGAACTGGTGGTAACTGACTCTGACTGACCCTGGGCTCTGTTTAACCAGGCCCAGGGCCAGTGCCATGCTGGAACACTTAGATAACAGTAAAACACCTACATACACTAGGGTACACTTTGGGTTGGGGTACCCCTGTGATTGGCATGACCTACCCCTATAAGCCCCTAGTATATAATAGGGCAGGGGGAGTGAAACTACCTATAAGTCCCTTGTATGGGGAAGGGCATGGCAGTTTAGAGGCCAGCAGCCTTTTTGCACTTGCATGTGTGCACTGCTGAAGCCTGTGGTCAGTTTAAAAGCAGCTCTGTGCGCCAGGATTGCTCTTAAACATGTAAATTGTGGCTAAACTCGACTTTGGGGTTTGGGGCACTTAAAACTGGTCAACCTACAATGTTTTGGCATATTAATGACCCCCAGGGTCTCCCCTAGGTATCCCAGGGGTGGGGGGTCAGGTATCTATAAGGTATACCCTTATAAAATGAGTTTATATATGCCCTGGGTTAAGTGAAATTCACATTTCACTCTCCCCATTGTGTAAAGTGCTGCCCAAATTCGACTTTGATGCTGGGGGCACTGGGCATGGAGGATCTGCAATATTTTTACAGATTCAGCACCCCTAGGGTCTCCCTAGGTGACCTATAGGGTGGGGGTCCTGTGAAAATAAGCCAGGTACTTATAAAATATGTTTTTGTAAGTCCTGGTGCTGGAAAAATGGCCCATGTCATTTTTCCCATTGCAAACCCCTTGCCCCATAGGTTAACATGGGGGAAAGTTATTAAACAATAACTTCTGATAGGAGAGGGATAAAGATTCCATTCAAAGACTCACTAGAATGGTATTGATAAATCCTACAATAGGATGTTATTGAATTTTTCCCAAAGTGAACAGACAAGAAGTTATAACACTTACTTAGTTTTAGTTCCAGATCCAGCCTTCCAGTGCTCTACCCTGATTGGTCAGAGTTAAGGGGATTAGCCATCCTGCCTGTAGAGGTGATAAAGATCCCCTGGGGCCAGCCAGATGGACTGGGAGGGCAGTGAGCTGTTCTGCAAGAATGCCAGGCCAGGGGGATGGGTCGTAAACAATGAGCTTCAAAGGGGCAGAGCCCAGAGCAGTGTAATTTACAACTTTGAACCCCCACCTCAGCCAGATGGCAGGATTAAGGAAGATATGTGCAGATGTAGGGAGGAGAGGCTAGGTTAATTAGCCAACTCAGTGGGAGTGTTTAGCCAGCTCTTACCTCCTTGCTGGAAAATCAGCCATTATGGATTTGGAAGCTTTGTTGCACTCTGGGATAGAATAATGCCACACTCTGCAGGAAGGAGTCACTCAAGTGGGAAGTTACCCTACTCCTATTGGTGAAGCTTGACCTCCTGGATGACCCAGCGACTGTGGAATAAGTATCTGAGAGAGGCCCAGCCCCTCAGATCTGCTGCTTGAAACTGAAGAAAGCAAGACTGGCCCTGCTGAAAAGTTCTGCTGTGCAAAGACTTCTAAGGCCTGACCTCTGGAGACTGCACCACCTGAAACTACAGCTTTGTGGACTAACTGTGCTGAGTAAAAGAAGTCAAGAGTGGACTCCTGCAAGCTACAGGTTAACAGAGCTCATCTGGACCCTCACCACCAAGAATCATCAACCTGGGGAGCTACCAGTGGATTTGTAAGGGTGACGTCCAGTGCATTGTGGGAATTGAAGTCCTCAACTTTCAAGGACCATCTTGGAGCTTCCAGACCCTTGGAGTAAGTTTGAGACACTTTGGGACCCTTTGAGGAACTTCAGGAAGAAGTTCAAGAAGTTTGGGGAACTTTGGAGGAACTTTGAAAAAAAGCTCCATAGGGGGACCGACTCATCCTGGTCAGCCAAGCCGCCTGCCTTTAACCGCGAGCCGGCCAAGCCCACCAGGTTCGTCCCGCTAAAAGCTCCATCGCATCGACTTCCAGAGATTGACCGGGACTAGAGAAAATCTGAAGCCGGCGAACCCTCACCGGATCCAGCTACATGAGGAGCATCGAGAGACCCCGCGAGAAAAAGCTCCAGAAAAGCTTCTAAGTCCGCTCGTAGAAAAGCCGACCGGGAGCAACCGCGAGAGCCAAGCCGCCTGTCTTCACTCGCGTGTCGGCCTGGATTTCTGGATTGCCCCGCTGAAGCGATCTTGAGAAATTTTCTAAGTCCGCTCCGGGGAAGTTTACCGGGACCTCGTCACAAGTCAAGCCGGCGAACCCTCACCGGATCCGGACTGGCTAGGAGCTTCGAGGGGCCTCGCGAGAAAAAGCTCCAGAAAAGTTTCTAAGTGTGAAGGTAAAAACTTTAACCGGTACCTTCCGAGGGTGGTAGCCGCTCAGGGCTCCATCGCGGTCGGCCTGAAACTTTGACTTTCGCCCGGTCTATCGCGAGCCTATGTCCCAATATGGTGCTATGTGCTTCTAAGTGCTATATTTTATTTAAACTTTGAAAATTCATATCTCCGGTTCCCTACATTGGATTTTATTGTCGTTTTGGTGTCATTTTAAAGATAAAAATATTTCCTGTTCTTATAAATTGGTGTTGGATTTTTATTATGAGTTGTGTCTTAATTATTTACTGAATTGGTGTTTTTAAATGCTTTACATACCTGTCTTTGAAGTTAAGCCTGCCTGCTCGCAGCCAAGCTACCAAGGGTTGAGCATAGGATTATATTTCTAAGACCTATGCTGGGTCCTATCAAGTGTTTGTGGTCTTATTACTAGTGGCAGACCTACATTTGCTCCTACCAATAACCCACTTTCCAACATTTGGTGCTCAGCGGTGTGGATGTTGACTTGTGTTTAAAAAGTACACCTTTCAGTGAATGAATTAAGATTATAAAAATCCTCTAAATTGCCTTAGAACAAAACTTTTGAGTTTGATTTTTGGAATTTGGACTAAACTGTTTTTAATCCATTGTTTTGATTTTTCCAAATTGTTCTAAGCTCTATTGTGCCTAGTGTTGTGACCCAAAACTAGGGAACCATGGAGTTGGACCTGGCTAAACTGTCCCAGTTTAAGTTGGCTGAGCTTAGGGAACAGTGTAGGCTTAGGGGGCTGCCTGCTTCCAAGAGGTATAGGAAGGCAGGGTTGTTTCAGTTTATACAAGCCCATGACCAGGCAGCTGAGGAGAATCAAGGGGGGTAGAGGGTGTCCCCCCAACATCATCCCAGGAGAGGAGGATGATGCCTCTTCCATTATAACTAGTGTAAGCCAACAGAATCCTGATGGTGGGAGTGGGGAAGGGTCCCTTACTCAGGTACCATCGCTGTCCCTTGCAGAGAGACAGCTTAAGGCGCAATTAGAGTTGATTACCTTAGAAAAGGAGAAATTGGAACTAGCTAAGAGAACATGGTAGAGGGAGGAGTTGAGAAGAAATGGTGGCAGCGACAACGATGAAGATTTTGAAATGTCCAGGGGTGGTCCTGATCACAAACTTCCCAAGGGTATTGTGCCCAAGTACACTGAGGGGGATGACATTGACAAATGGCTTGCAGCTTTTGAGAGGGCCCTTAAGATGAGTAGGGTCCACTCTAGGTATTGGGGTGCACTCCTGTGTGAGTTGATTCCAGTAGCTGGGAGGGATAGGCTCCTGACCCTGAAGGGAGAGGATGCAGAATCATACCAGCAGATGAAAGCCTGCTTAGTCAAGAGGTTTGGTCTGACTCCAGAGCAGTACAGGGTGAAGTTTAGGAACACCCAGAAATTGAGTTCCAAGTCTTGGATAGACTTTGTGGATGTTTCAGTGAAGGCACTAGAAGGCTGGATTTGTGGTAACAAAGTGAGCACTTATGAGGGATTGTATAATTTGTTTTTGAAAGAACACATTTTGACTCATTGTGCAGAAGAGAAGTTACGCCAGTATCTAGTGGACTCTAAGCTGACAGACCCCAGAGAGCTGGGGAAGCAGCTGATGAGTGGGTGAGAACCCGGGTTTCCATACAGCACCAGGGGGTGACCAGAAGAAAGGAGGACAGGTCCCTCCCCAGGGGAAAGCCCAAGGGAAAGAAGGTCAAAATCAGAAAGAGTCCTCTAAATACCCACAAAAACCTGCACAAGGAGGGGGGCCCCGAGCCAACCCAAATTCAAAGGGAGGGGGTATCAGGGAAAGCCTGGTAGGTTCTTTGATCCCTCAAAGGTGGGTAAGTGCTTTGACTGTAACCAGCCAGGGCACAAGCAGGGAGATGCTGTCTGCGCTAAGAAGCTCCCCCTAAGGGGCCATCCACAGGGATTGCCAGTGTGAGTGTAGGGGTGGAGAGTGGTACACCAGAAGGGGGTATTCCAGTAGTGGCAGCAACCTTAGTGTCCCTGGGTGGGGTGAATATTGCAACCCTTGATGCCTTACCTCCAAACATGGATAAGTACAGGCAGAGACCTAAAGTGAATGGGACTGAGGTTGAGGCTATCAGAGACACTGGTGCTAGTGTGACTATGGTCCTGGCTGAGCTGGTGCCTCCAGAGAGGGTGATACCTGGTGAGTTTCACCAGGTGACTTATGCAGACAGCACTACCAAAATCCATCCCATGGCTGTGGTGGATTTGGAATGGGGAGGTGTTACAGGCCCTATGAAGGTAGCTGTGTCAAAGGTGCTCCCAGTCCAGTGTTTACTGGGCAATGACCTTGAAGCCTCTGCGTGGTCAGAGGTGGAGAGAGGACTCCATATGAAAATATTGGAGCTCCGTGAGTGGGTATGTGCTGTGACTAGGTCACAGACTAGCCAGAAGGAAGGGGCTGGACACTTGGACCCTGGAACAAAGGGCCAAGCATCCATGGACAAGGGTACTGGGCCTGGTGAGCCAGCCCAGGGAACTCCAGAGGTGCAGGAGGAATCTAACCCTGATGGGGAGGATCTGGCCTCTGAGGGAGGGACTCCATCCCTGCCAGAGCTGTCAGATTTGGCAGAACTGACAGGAGCAGGTGGACCCTCCAGAGAGGAGTTCAGTCAGGGACAGAGAGACTGTCCCACCCTTGAGAGGTTGAGGCGGATTGCCTCCAAGCAAGAGGAAGGGGATCACAGAAGGTTTCACAGAATCTACTGGGAAGATGGACTGCTTTATACTGAGGCCAGATACCTCAAGGAGGGGGCCACCAGGAGGTTGGTGGTGCCCCAGAAGTACAGAGAGTTCATCCTGACTTTGGGTCATGATATCCCCTTGGCCGGACATTTGGGACAGACTAAGACATGGAACCGGTTGGTGAACCATTTCTACTGGCCCTGTATGTCTGAGAAGGTAAAGGAGTTTTGTAGCTCCTGTGTCACCTGTCAGGCCAGTGGCAAGGCAGGGGGCAAGACAAAGGCTCCCCTTATACCATTGCCAGTGGTTGGGGTTCCTTTTGAGAGGGTGGGGATGGACATTGTTGGTCCCCTAGACCCACCTACTGCATCAGGGAATAGGTATATCTTAGTGGTAGTTGACCATGCCACTAGATACCCTGAAGCAATCCCTCTGAGAACCATTGATGCTCCTGCAGTGGCTAGAGCACTACTTGGTGTGTTCACCAGAGTTGGTTTTCCGAAAGAGGTGTTGTCAGATAGGGGCACAAACTTCCTGTCCAGCTATCTGACTGCTATGTGGGATGAGTGTGGTGTCAACTACAAGTTCACCACCCCCATATCACCCACAAGCAAATGGTCTTGTTGAGAGATTCAACAAAACCCTGAAGGGCATGATAAATGGGTTGTCAGAGAAACTCAGGAGGAGATGGGATGTTCTCCTCCCATGCTTACTGTTTGCCTACAGGGAGGTGCCACAGAAAGGGGTTGGTTTCAGTCCCTTTGAGTTGGTGTTTGGACACCCTGTGAGGGGGCCATTGAGCCTGCTGAGAGAGTCTTTAGAGAAGCCTCTTAAAGAAGCAAAGGACAATGTGCTGGACTATGTGCTAGGCCTGAGATCTAGAATGGCAGAGTACATGTACAAGGCAAACAGGAAACTGGAGGCCAGCCAGGAGCTCATGAAGCACTGGTATGATCAGAAGGCTACTATGCCTGAGTATACTCCAGGACAATTGGTGTGGGTGTTGGAGCCTGTGGCTCCCAGGGCCCTCCATGACAAGTGGAGTGGGCCCTATCCAATCTTAGAAAAGAAGGGGAGGTTACCTATTTGGTTGACCTTGGCACCCCCAGGAACCCTCATAGGGTCCTGCATGTGAATAGATTGAAACCCCACCATGACAGGGCAGACATGACCATGTTACTGGTCACTGATGAGGGTGTGGAGGAGGAAACGGAGCCTGTGCCCGACCTCCTCTCCACCAATGTGCAAGATGGGTCAGTGGAGGGGGTGATACTCTCTCCCAAGTTGACAGACCAGCAGCACAGAGACTGTAAGCAAGTGCTGGAGCAGTTTGCTGGCCTGTTCTCTTTGACCCCAGGCATCACTGAGTGGTGTGTGCACCACATTGACACTGGTGACAGCCTACCTGTCAAAAATAAACTGTACAGGTTGTCTGACCATGTCAGAGCCAGCATTAAAGCTGAGGTCGCTAAGATGCTGGAATTGGGGGTAATTGAACCGTCTGAGAGTCCATGGGCCAGTCCAGTGGTGCTGGTACCCAAACCTAATCCTCAGGGGGACCCAAGGAGTTAAGGTTCTGTGTGGACTACAGAGGATTGAATGCAGTCACAAAGACTGACGCTCACCCTATACCTAGAGCTGATGAGCTCATTGATAGGTTAGGGGCTGCTAAGTACCTGAGTACTTTTGATTTGACTTCAGGTTACTGGCAGATTGCCCTCACTGCTGGAGCAAAGGAGAGGTCAGCATTCTCCACCCCAGAGGGACATTATCAGTTCAAGGTAATGCCCTTTGGTTTAAAGAATGCACCTGCCACCTTCCAAAGGTTGGTGAACAGGGTCTTGTCTGGGTTGGAACAGTTCAGTGCAGCTTACCTGGATGATATAGCTGTATACAGTTCTACCTGGGGAGATCACTTAAGCCACCTGAAGGGAAGTGCTTCAGGCCATGCAGCAGGCAGGCCTGACTATTAAGGCAAGTAAGTGCCAAATAGGGCAGAGTTCGGTGGTGTACCTGGGCCACCTGGTAGGTGGGGGCCATGTACAGCCTCTCCAAGCTAAAATCCAAACTATTTTGGATTGGACAGCACCTGTTACCCAGACTCAGGTCAGGGCATTCCTTGGACTGACAGGGTACTATAGAAGGTTTGTTCAAAATTATGGGACCATTGTGGGGCCCCTAACAGAACTGACTTCTAAAAAGAGGCCCAAGAAGGTGATTTGGACCCCAGAGTGTCAGAAGGCTTTTGACACTCTGAAAGCTGCTATGTGTTCGGCACCAGTGTTACTGGCCCCTGACTACACAAAAGAATTTGTAGTTCAGACAGATGCTTCAGAGCAAGGGATTGGGGCAGTGTTGTCACAGCTAAATGAAGGGGGCCTTGATCAGCCAGTTGCCTTTATTAGCAGGAGGCTTCTTCCCAGAGAGCAGAGATGGAGTGCCATTGAGAGAGAGGCTTTTGCTGTGGTGTGGTCACTGAAAAAGTTGAGACCATATTTGTTTGGGACTCACTTTCGTGTTCAAACTGACCACAGGCCTCTCAGATGGCTCATGCAGATGAGAGGGGAGAATCCCAAGCTGTTAAGGTGGTCCATTTCCCTACAGGGAATGGACTTTACAGTGGAACACAGACCTGGGGTTGCCCATGCAAATGCAGATGGACTTTCCAGGTTTTTCCACTTAGCTGAGGAGGACTACCAGGGTGTAGGTTAGTAACCCCTCACCTTTCGTTTGGGGGGGCTATGTTGTAAAGTCATCCTGTGCCCTGGGCACCCCCAACTTTTTGCTGACTGGAACTGGTGGTAACTGACTCTGACTGACCCTGGGCTCTGTTTAACCAGGCCCAGGGCCAGTGCCATGCTGAAACACTTAGATAACAGTAAAACACCTACATACACTAGGGTACACTTTGGGTTGGGGTACCCCTGTGATTGGCATGACCTACCCCTATAAGCCCCTAGTATATAATAGGGCAGGGGAGTGAAACTACCTATAAGTCCCTTGTATGTGGAAGGGCATGGCAGTTTAGAGGCCAGCAGCCTTTTTGCACTTGCATGTGTGCACTGCTGAAGCCTGTGGTCAGTTTAAAAGCAGCTCTGTGCGCCAGGATTGCTCTTAAACATGTAAATTGTGGCCAAACTCGACTTTGGGGTTTGGGGCACTTAAAACTGGTCAACCTAAAATGTTTTGGCATATTAATGACCCCCAGGGTCTCCCCTAGGTATCCCAGGGGTGGGGGGTCAGGTATCTATAAGGTAGACCCTTATAAAATGAGTTTATATATGCCCTGGGTTAAGTGAAATTCACATTTCACTCTCCCCATTGTGTAAAGTGCTGCCCAAATTCGACTTTGATGCTGGGGGCACTGGGCATGGAGGATCTGCAATATTTTTACAGATTCAGCACCCCTAGGGTCTCCCCTAGGTGACCTATGGGGTGGGGGTCCTGTGAAAATAAGCCAAGTACTTATAAAATATGTTTTTGTAAGTCCTGGTGCTGGAAAAATGGCCCATGTCATTTTTCCCATTGCAAACCCCATGCCCCATAGGTTAACATGGGGGAAAGTTATTAAACAATAACTTCTGATAGGAGAGGGATAAAGATTCCATTCAAAGACTCACTAGAATGGTATTGATAAATCCTACAATATGATGTTATTGAATTTTTCCCAAAGTGAACAGACAAGAAGTTATAACACTTTCTTAGTTTTAGTTCCAAATCCAGCCTTCCAGTGCTCTGCCCTGATTGGTCAGAGTTAAGGGGATTAGCCAGCCTGCCTGAAGAGGTGATAAAGATCCCCTGGGGCCAGCCAGATGGACTGGGAGGGCAGTGAGCTGTTCTGCAAGAATGCCAGGCCAGGGGGAGGGGTCGTAAACAATGAGCTTCAAAGGGGCAGAGCCCAGAGCAGTGTCATTTACAACTTTGAACCCCCACCTCAGCCAGATGGCAGGATTAAGGAAGATATGTGCAGATGTAGGGAGGAGAGGCTAGGTTAATTAGCCAACTCAGTGGGAGTGTTTAGCCAGCTCTTACCTCCTTGCTGGAAAATCAGCCATTATGGATTTGGAAGCTTTGTTGCACTCTGGGATAGAATAATGCCACACTCTGCAGGAAGGAGTCACTCAAGTGGGAAGTTACCCTACTCCTATTGGTGAAGCTTGACCTCCTGGATGACCCAGAGACTGTGGAATAAGTATCTGAGAGAGGCCCAGCCCCTCAGATCTGCTGCTTGAAACTGAAGAAAGCAAGACTGGCCCTGCTGAAAAGTTCTGCTGTGCAAAGACTTCTAAGGCCTGACCTCTGGAGACTGCACCACCTGAAACTACAGCTTTGTGGACTAACTGTGCTGAGTAAAAGAAGTCAAGAGTGGACTCCCTGCAAGCTACAGGTTAACAGAGCTCATCTGGACCCTCACCACCAAGAATCATCAACCTGGGGAGCTACCAGTGGATTTGTAAGGGTGACGTCCAGTGCATTGTGGGAATTGAAGTCCTCAACTTTCAAGGACCATCTTGGAGCTTCCAGACCCTTGGAGTAAGTTTGAGACACTTTGGGACCCTTTGAGGAACTTCAGGAAGAAGTTCAAGAAGTTTGGGGAACTTTGGAGGAACTTTGAAAAAAAGCTCCATAGGGGGACCGACTCATCCTGGTCAGCCAAGCCGCCTGCCTTCAACCGCGAGCCGGCCAAGCCCACCAGGTTCGTCCCGCTAAAAGCTCCATCGCATCGACTTCCAGAGATTGACCGGGACTAGAGAAAATCTGAAGCCGGCGAACCCTCACCGGATCCGGCTACATGAGGAGCATCGAGAGACCCCGCGAGAAAAAGCTCCAGAAAAGCTTCTAAGTCCGCTCGTAGAAAAGCCGACCGGGAGCAACCGCGAGAGCCAAGCCGCCTGTCTTCACTCGCGTGTCGGCCTGGATTTCTGGATTGCCCCGCTGAAGCGATCTTGAGAAATTTTCTAAGTCCGCTCCAGGGAAGTTTACCGGGACCTCGTCACAAGTCAAGCCGGCGAACCCTCACCGGATCCGGACTGGCTGGGAGCTTCGAGGGGCCTCGCGAGAAAAAGCTCCAGAAAAGTTTCTAAGTGTGAAGGTAAAAACTTTAACCGGTACCTTCCGAGGGTGGTAGCCGCTCAGGGCTCCATCGCGGTCGGCCTGAAACTTTGACTTTGGCCCGGTCTATCGCGAGCCTATGTCCCAATATGGTGCTATATGCTTCTAAGTGCTATATTTTATTTAAACTTTGAAAATTCATATCTCCGGTTCCCTACATTGGATTTTTGTCGTTTTGGTGTCATTTTAAAGATAAAAATATTTCCTATTTTTATAAATTGGTGTTGGATTTTTATTATGAGTTGTGTCTTAATTATTTACTGAATTGGTGTTTTTAAATGCTTTACATACCTGTCTTTGAAGTTAAGCCTGCCTGCTCGCAGCCAAGCTACCAAGGGTTGAGCATAGGATTATATTTCTAAGACCTATGCTGGGTCCTATCAAGTGTTTGTGGTCTTATTACTAGTGGCAGACCTACATTTGCCCCTACCAATAACCCACTTTCCAACATTTGGTGCTCAGCGGTGTGGATGTGGACTTGTGTTTAAAAAGTACACCTTTCAGTGAATGAATTAAGATTATAAAAATCCTCTAAATTGCCTTAGAACAAAACTTTTGAGTTTGATTTTTGGAATTTGGACTAAACTGTTTTTAATCCATTGTTTTGATTTTTCCAAATTGTTCTAAGTCTATTGTGCCTAGTGTTGTGACCCAAAACTAGGGAACCATGGAGTTGGACCTGGCTAAACTGTCCCAGTTTAAGTTGGCTGAGCTTAGGGAACAGTGTAGGCTTAGGGGGCTGCCTGCTTCCAAGAGGTATAGGAAGGCAGGGTTGTTTCAGTTTATACAAGCCCATGACCAGGCAGCTGAGGAGAATCAAGGGGGGTAGAGGGTGTCCCCCCAACATCATCCCAGGAGAGGAGGATGATGCCTCTTCCATTATAACTAGTGTAAGCCAACAGAATCCTGATGGTGGGAGTGGGGAAGGGTCCCTTACTCAGGTACCATCACTGTCCCTTGCAGAGAGACAGCTTAAGGCGCAATTAGAGTTGATTGCCCTAGAAAAGGAGAAATTGGAACTAGCTAAGAGAACATGGGAGAGGGAGGAGTTGAGAAGAAATGGTGGCAGCGACAACGATGAAGATTTTGAAATGTCCAGGGGTGGTCCTGATCACAAACTTCCCAAGGGTATTGTGCCCAAGTACACTGAGGGGGATGACATTGACAAATGGCTTGCAGCTTTTGAGAGGGCCCTTAAGATGAGTAGGGTCCACTCTAGGTATTGGGGTGCACTCCTGTGGGAGTTGATTCCAGTAGCTGGGAGGGATAGGCTCCTGACCCTGAAGGGAGAGGATGCAGAATCATACCAGCAGATGAAAGCCTGCTTAGTCAAGAGGTTTGGTCTGACTCCAGAGCAGTACAGGGTGAAGTTTAGGAACACCCAGAAATTGAGTTCCAAGTCTTGGATAGACTTTGTGGATGTTTCAGTGAAGGCACTAGAAGGCTGGATTTGTGGTAACAAAGTGAGCACTTATGAGGGATTGTATAATTTGTTTTTGAAAGAACACATTTTGACTCATTGTGCAGAAGAGAAGTTACGCCAGTATCTAGTGGACTCTAAGCTGACAGACCCCAGAGAGCTGGGGGAAGCAGCTGATGAGTGGGTGAGAACCCGGGTTTCCATACAGCACCAGGGGGTGACCAGAAGAAAGGAGGACAGGTCCCTCCCCAGGGGAAAGCCCAAGGGAAAGAAGGTCAAAATCAGAAAGAGTCCTCTAAAGACCCACAAAAACCTGCACAAGGAGGGGGGCCCCGAGCCAACCCAAATTCAAAGGGAGGGGGTATCAGGGAAAGCCTGGTAGGTTCTTTGATCCCTCAAAGGTGGGTAAGTGCTTTGACTGTAACCAGCCAGGGCACAAGCAGGGAGATGCTGTCTGCGCTAAGAAGCTCCCCCTAAGGGGCCATCCACAGGGATTGCCAGTGTGAGTGTAGGGGTGGAGAGTGGTACACCAGAAGGGGGTATTCCAGTAGTGGCAGCAACCTTAGTGTCCCTGGGTGGGGTGAATATTGCAACCCTTGATGCCTTACCTCCAAACATGGATAAGTACAGGCAGAGACCTAAAGTGAATGGGACTGAGGTTGAGGCTATCAGAGACACTGGGGCTAGTGTAACTATGGTCCTGGCTGAGCTGGTGCCTCCAGAGAGGGTGATACCTGGTGAGTTTCACCAGGTGACTTATGCAGACAGCACTACCAAAATCCATCCCATGGCTGTGGTGGATTTGGAATGGGGAGGTGTGACAGGCCCTATGAAGGTAGCTGTGTCAAAGGTGCTCCCAGTCCAGTGTTTACTGGGCAATGACCTTGAAGCCTCTGCGTGGTCAGAGGTGGAGAGAGGACTCCATATGAAAATATTGGAGCTCCCTGAGTGGGTATGTGCTGTGACTAGGTCACAGACTAGCCAGAAGGGAGGGGCTGGACACTTGGACCCTGGAACAAAGGGCCAAGCATCCATGGACAAGGGTACTGGGCCTGGTGAGCCAGCCCAGGGAACTCCAGAGGTGCAGGAGGAATCTAACCCTGATGGGGAGGATCTGGCCTCTGAGGGAGGGACTCCATCCCTGCCCAGAGCTGTCAGATTTGGCAGAACTGACAGGAGCAGGTGGACCCTCCAGAGAGGAGTTCAGTCAGGGACAGAGAGACTGTCCCACCCTTGAGAGCTTGAGGCGGATTGCCTCTAAGCAAGAAGAAGGGGATCACAGTGGGTTTCACAGAATCTACTGGGAAGATGGACTGCTTTATACTGAGGCCAGAGACCTCAAGGAGGGGGCCACCAGGAGGTTGGTGGTGCCCCAGAAGTACAGAGAGTTCATCCTGACTTTGGGTCATGATATCCCCTTGGCAGGACATTTGGGACAGACTAAGACATGGAACCGGTTGGTGAACCATTTCTACTGGCCCTGTATGTCTGAGAAGGTAAAGGAGTTTTGTAGCTCCTGTGTCACCTGTCAGGCCAGTGGCAAGGCAGGGGGCAAGACAAAGGCTCCCCTTATACCATTGCCAGTGGTTGGGGTTCCTTTTGAGAGGGTGGGGATGGACATTGTTGGTCCCCTAGACCCACCTACTGCATCAGGGAATAGGTATATCTTAGTGGTAGTTGACCATGCCACTAGATACCCTGAAGCAATCCCTCTGAGAACCATTGATGCTCCTGCAGTGGCTAGAGCACTACTTGGTGTGTTCACCAGAGTTGGTTTTCCGAAAGAGGTGTTGTCAGATAGGGGCACAAACTTCCTGTCCAGCTATCTGACTGCTATGTGGGATGAGTGTGGTGTCAACTACAAGTTCACCACCCCCTATCACCCACAAGCAAATGGTCTTGTTGAGAGATTCAACAAAACCCTGAAGGGCATGATAAATGGGTTGTCAGAGAAACTCAGGAGGATATGGGATGTTCTCCTCCCATGCTTACTGTTTGCCTACAGGGAGGTGCCACAGAAAGGGGTTGGTTTCAGTCCCTTTGAGTTGGTGTTTGGACACCCTGTGAGGGGGCCATTGAGCCTGCTGAGAGAGTCTTTAGAGAAGCCTCTTAAAGAAGCAAAGGACAATGTGCTGGACTATGTGCTAGGCCTGAGATCTAGAATGGCAGAGTACATGTACAAGGCAAACAGGAAACTGGAGGCCAGCCAGGAGCTCATGAAGCACTGGTATGATCAGAAGGCTACTATGCCTGAGTATACTCCAGGACAATTGGTGTGGGTGTTGGAGCCTGTGGCTCCCAGGGCCCTCCATGACAAGTGGAGTGGGCCCTATCCAATCTTAGAAAAGAAGGGGGAGGTTACCTATTTGGTTGACCTTGGCACCCCCAGGAACCCTCATAGGGTCCTGCATGTGAATAGATTGAAACCCCACCATGACAGGGCAGACATGACCATGTTACTGGTCACTGATGAGGGTGTGGAGGAGGAAACGGAGCCTGTGCCCGACCTCCTCTCCACCAATGTGCAAGATGGGTCAGTGGAGGGGTGATACTCTCTCCCAAGTTGACAGACCAGCAGCACAGAGACTGTAAGCAAGTGCTGGAGCAGTTTGCTGGCCTGTTCTCTTTGACCCCAGGCATCACTGAGTGGTGTGTGCACCACATTGACACTGGTGACAGCCTACCTGTCAAAAATAAACTGTACAGGTTGTCTGACCATGTCAGAGCCAGCATTAAAGCTGAGGTCGCTAAGATGCTGGAATTGGGGGTAATTGAACCGTCTGAGAGTCCATGGGCCAGTCCAGTGGTGCTGGTACCCAAACCTAATCCTCAGGGGGGACCCAAGGAGTTAAGGTTCTGTGTGGACTACAGAGGATTGAATGCAGTCACAAAGACTGACGCTCACCCTATACCTAGAGCTGATGAGCTCATTGATAGGTTAGGGGCTGCTAAGTACCTGAGTACTTTTGATTTGACTTCAGGTTACTGGCAGATTGCCCTCACTGCTGGAGCAAAGGAGAGGTCAGCATTCTCCACCCCAGAGGGACATTATCAGTTCAAGGTAATGCCCTTTGGTTTAAAGAATGCACCTGCCACCTTCCAAAGGTTGGTGAACAGGGTCTTGTCTGGGTTGGAACAGTTCAGTGCAGCTTACCTGGATGATATAGCTGTATACAGTTCTACCTGGGGAGATCACTTAAGCCACCTGAAGGAAGTGCTTCAGGCCATGCAGCAGGCAGGCCTGACTATTAAGGCAAGCAAGTGCCAAATAGGGCAGAGTTCTGGTGGTGTACCTGGGCCACCTGGTAGGTGGGGGCCATGTACAGCCTCTCCAAGCTAAAATCCAAACTATTTTGGATTGGACAGCACCTGTTACCCAGACTCAGGTCAGGGCATTCCTTGGACTGACAGGGTACTATAGAAGGTTTGTTCAAAATTATGGGACCATTGTGGGGCCCCTAACAGAACTGACTTCTAAAAAGAGGCCCAAGAAGGTGATTTGGACCCCAGAGTGTCAGAAGGCTTTTGACACTCTGAAAGCTGCTATGTGTTCGGCACCAGTGTTACTGGCCCCTGACTACACAAAAGAATTTGTAGTTCAGACAGATGCTTCAGAGCAAGGGATTGGGGCAGTGTTGTCACAGCTAAATGAAGGGGGCCTTGATCAGCCAGTTGCCTTTATTAGCAGGAGGCTTCTTCCCAGAGAGCAGAGATGGAGTGCCATTGAGAGAGAGGCTTTTGCTGTGGTGTGGTCACTGAAAAAGTTGAGACCATATTTGTTTGGGACTCACTTTCGTGTTCAAACTGACCACAGGCCTCTCAGATGGCTCATGCAGATGAGAGGGGAGAATCCCAAGCTGTTAAGGTGGTCCATTTCCCTACAGGGAATGGACTTTACAGTGGAACACAGACCTGGGGTTGCCCATGCAAATGCAGATGGACTTTCCAGGTTTTTCCACTTAGCTGAGGAGGACTACCAGGGTGTAGGTTAGTAACCCCTCACCTTTCGTTTGGGGGGGCTATGTTGTAAAGTCATCCTGTGCCCTGGGCACCCCCAACTTTTTGCTGACTGGAACTGGTGGTAACTGACTCTGACTGACCCTGGGCTCTGTTTAACCAGGCCCAGGGCCAGTGCCATGCTGAAACACTTAGATAACAGTAAAACACCTACATACACTAGGGTACACTTTGGGTTGGGGTACCCCTGTGATTGGCATGACCTACCCCTATAAGCCCCTAGTATATAATAGGGCAGGGGAGTGAAACTACCTATAAGTCCCTTGTATGTGGAAGGGCATGGCAGTTTAGAGGCCAGCAGCCTTTTTGCACTTGCATGTGTGCACTGCTGAAGCCTGTGGTCAGTTTAAAAGCAGCTCTGTGCGCCAGGATTGCTCTTAAACATGTAAATTGTGGCCAAACTCGACTTTGGGGTTTGGGGCACTTAAAACTGGTCAACCTAAAATGTTTTGGCATATTAATGACCCCCAGGGTCTCCCCTAGGTATCCCAGGGGTGGGGGGTCAGGTATCTATAAGGTAGACCCTTATAAAATGAGTTTATATATGCCCTGGGTTAAGTGAAATTCACATTTCACTCTCCCCATTGTGTAAAGTGCTGCCCAAATTCGACTTTGATGCTGGGGGCACTGGGCATGGAGGATCTGCAATATTTTTACAGATTCAGCACCCCTAGGGTCTCCCCTAGGTGACCTATGGGGTGGGGGTCCTGTGAAAATAAGCCAAGTACTTATAAAATATGTTTTTGTAAGTCCTGGTGCTGGAAAAATGGCCCATGTCATTTTTCCCATTGCAAACCCCATGCCCCATAGGTTAACATGGGGGAAAGTTATTAAACAATAACTTCTGATAGGAGAGGGATAAAGATTCCATTCAAAGACTCACTAGAATGGTATTGATAAATCCTACAATATGATGTTATTGAATTTTTCCCAAAGTGAACAGACAAGAAGTTATAACACTTTCTTAGTTTTAGTTCCAAATCCAGCCTTCCAGTGCTCTGCCCTGATTGGTCAGAGTTAAGGGGATTAGCCAGCCTGCCTGAAGAGGTGATAAAGATCCCCTGGGGCCAGCCAGATGGACTGGGAGGGCAGTGAGCTGTTCTGCAAGAATGCCAGGCCAGGGGGAGGGGTCGTAAACAATGAGCTTCAAAGGGGCAGAGCCCAGAGCAGTGTCATTTACAACTTTGAACCCCCACCTCAGCCAGATGGCAGGATTAAGGAAGATATGTGCAGATGTAGGGAGGAGAGGCTAGGTTAATTAGCCAACTCAGTGGGAGTGTTTAGCCAGCTCTTACCTCCTTGCTGGAAAATCAGCCATTATGGATTTGGAAGCTTTGTTGCACTCTGGGATAGAATAATGCCACACTCTGCAGGAAGGAGTCACTCAAGTGGGAAGTTACCCTACTCCTATTGGTGAAGCTTGACCTCCTGGATGACCCAGAGACTGTGGAATAAGTATCTGAGAGAGGCCCAGCCCCTCAGATCTGCTGCTTGAAACTGAAGAAAGCAAGACTGGCCCTGCTGAAAAGTTCTGCTGTGCAAAGACTTCTAAGGCCTGACCTCTGGAGACTGCACCACCTGAAACTACAGCTTTGTGGACTAACTGTGCTGAGTAAAAGAAGTCAAGAGTGGACTCCCTGCAAGCTACAGGTTAACAGAGCTCATCTGGACCCTCACCACCAAGAATCATCAACCTGGGGAGCTACCAGTGGATTTGTAAGGGTGACGTCCAGTGCATTGTGGGAATTGAAGTCCTCAACTTTCAAGGACCATCTTGGAGCTTCCAGACCCTTGGAGTAAGTTTGAGACACTTTGGGACCCTTTGAGGAACTTCAGGAAGAAGTTCAAGAAGTTTGGGGAACTTTGGAGGAACTTTGAAAAAAAGCTCCATAGGGGGACCGACTCATCCTGGTCAGCCAAGCCGCCTGCCTTCAACCGCGAGCCGGCCAAGCCCACCAGGTTCGTCCCGCTAAAAGCTCCATCGCATCGACTTCCAGAGATTGACCGGGACTAGAGAAAATCTGAAGCCGGCGAACCCTCACCGGATCCGGCTACATGAGGAGCATCGAGAGACCCCGCGAGAAAAAGCTCCAGAAAAGCTTCTAAGTCCGCTCGTAGAAAAGCCGACCGGGAGCAACCGCGAGAGCCAAGCCGCCTGTCTTCACTCGCGTGTCGGCCTGGATTTCTGGATTGCCCCGCTGAAGCAATCTTGAGAAATTTTCTAAGTCCGCTCCAGGGAAGTTTACCGGGACCTCGTCACAAGTCAAGCCGGCGAACCCTCACCGGATCCGGACTGGCTGGGAGCTTCGAGGGGCCTCGCGAGAAAAAGCTCCAGAAAAGTTTCTAAGTGTGACGGTAAAAACCTTAACCGGTACCTTCCGAGGGTGCTAGCCACTCAGGGCTCCATCGCGGTCGGCCTGAAACTTTGACTTTGGCCCGGTCTATCGCGAGCCTATGTCCCAATATGGTGCTATATGCTTCTAAGTGCTATATTTTATTTAAACTTTGAAAATTCATATCTCCGGTTCCCTACATTGGATTTTTGTCGTTTTGGTGTCATTTTAAAGATAAAAATATTTCCTATTTTTATAAATTGGTGTTGGATTTTTATTATGAGTTGTGTCTTAATTATTTACTGAATTGGTGTTTTTAAATGCTTTACATACCTGTCTTTGAAGTTAAGCCTGCCTGCTCGCAGCCAAGCTACCAAGGGTTGAGCATAGGATTATATTTCTAAGACCTATGCTGGGTCCTATCAAGTGTTTGTGGTCTTATTACTAGTGGCAGACCTACATTTGCCCCTACCAATAACCCACTTTCCAACATTTGGTGCTCAGCGGTGTGGATGTGGACTTGTGTTTAAAAAGTACACCTTTTAGTGACTGAATTAAGATTATAAAAATCCTCTAAATTGCCTTAGAACAAAACTTTTGAGTTTGATTTTTGGAATTTGGACTAAACTGTTTTTAATCCATTGTTTTGATTTTTCCAAATTGTTCTAACTCTGTTGTGCCTAGTGTTGTGACCCAAAACTAGGGAACCATGGAGTTGGACCTGGCTAAACTGTCCCAGTTTGAGTTGGCTGAGCTTAGGGAACAGTGTAGGCTTAGGGGGCTGCCTGCTTCCAAGAGGTATAGGAAGGCAGGGTTGTTTCAGTTTATACAAGCCCATGACCAGGCAGCTGAGGAGAATCAAGGGGGGGTAGAGGGTGTCCCCCCCAACATCATCCCAGGAGAGGAGGATGATGCCTCTTCCATTATAACTAGTGTAAGCCAACAGAATCCTGATGGTGGGAGTGGGGAAGGGTCCCTTACTCAGGTACCATCACTGTCCCTTGCAGAGAGACAGCTTAAGGCGCAATTAGAGTTGATTGCCCTAGAAAAGGAGAAATTGGAACTAGCTAAGAGAACATTGGAGAGGGAGGAGTTGAGAAGAAATGGTGGCAGCGACAACGATGAAGATTTTGAAATGTCCAGGGGTGGTCCTGATCACAAACTTCCCAAGGGTATTGTGCCCAAGTAAACTGAGGGGGATGACATTGACAAATGGCTTGCAGCTTTTGAGAGGGCCCTTAAGATGAGTAGGGTCCACTCTAGGTATTGGGGTGCACTCCTGTGGGAGTTGATTCCAGTAGCTGGGAGGGATAGGCTCCTGACCCTGAAGGGAGAGGATGCAGAATCATACCAGCAGATGAAAGCCTGCTTAGTCAAGAGGTTTGGTCTGACTCCAGAGCAGTACAGAGTGAAGTTTAGGAACACCCAGAAATTGAGTTCTAAGTCTTGGATAGACTTTGTGGATGTTTCAGTGAAGGCACTAGAAGGCTGGATTTGTGGTAACAAAGTGAGCACTTATGAGGGATTGTATAATTTGTTTTTGAAAGAACACATTTTGACTCATTGTGCAGAAGAGAAGTTACGCCAGTATCTAGTGGACTCTAAGCTGACAGACCCCAGAGAGCTGGGGGAAGCAGCTAATGAGTGGGTGAGAACCCGGGTTTCCATACAGCACCAGGGGGTGACCAGAAGAAAGGAGAACAGGTCCCTCCCCAGGGGAAAGCCCAAGGGAAAGAAGGTCAAAATCAGAAAGAGTCCTCTAAAGACCCACAAAAACCTGCACAAGGAGGGGGGGCCCCGAGCCAACCCAAATTCAAAGGGAGGGGGTATCAGGGAAAGCCTGGTAGGTTCTTTGATCCCTCAAAGGTGGGTAAGTGCTTTGACTGTAACCAGCCAGGGCACAAGTAGGGAGATGCTGTCTGTGCTAAGAAGCTCCCCCATAAGGGGCCATCCACAGGGATTGCCAGTGTGAGTGTAGGGGTGGAGAGTGGTACACCAGAAGGGGGTATTCCAGTAGTGGCAGCAACCTTAGTGTCCCTGGGTGGGGTGAATATTGCAACCATTGATGCCTTACCTCCAAACATGGATAAGTACAGGCAGAGACCTAAAGTGAATGGGACTGAGGTTGAGGCTATCAGAGACACTGGGGCTAGTGTAACTATGGTCCTGGCTGAGCTGGTGCCTCCAGAGAGGGTGATACCTGGTGAGTTTCACCAGGTGACTTATGCAGACAGCACTACCAAAATCCATCCCATGGCTGTGGTGGATTTGGAATGGGGAGGTGTTACAGGCCCTATGAAGGTAGCTGTGTCAAAGGTGCTCCCAGTCCAGTGTTTACTGGGCAATGACCTTGAAGCCTCTGCGTGGTCAGAGGTGGAGAGAGGACTCCATATGAAAATATTGGAGCTCCCTGAGTGGGTATGTGCTGTGACTAGGTGACAGACTAGCCAGAAGGGAGGGGCTGGACACTTGGACCCTGGAACAAAGGGCCAAGCATCCATGGACAAGGGTACTGGGCCTGGTGAGACAGCCCAGGGAACTCCAGAGGTGCAGGAGGAATCTAACCCTGATGGGGAGGATCTGGCCTCTGAGGGAGGGACTCCATCCTGCCCAGAGCTGTCAGATTTGGCAGAACTGACAGGAGCAGGTGGACCCTCCAGAGAGGAGTTCAGTCAGGGATAGAGAGACTGTCCCACCCTTGAGAGCTTGAGGCGGATTGCCTCCAAGCAAGAAGAAGTGGATCACAGTGGGTTTCACAGAATCTACTGTGAAGATGGACTGCTTTATACTGAGGCCAGAGACCTCAAGGAGGGGGCCACCAGGAGGTTGGTGGTGCCCCAGAAGTACAGAGAGTTCATCCTGACTTTGGGTCATGATATCCCCTTGGCCGGACATTTGGGACAGACTAAGACATGGAACCGGTTGGTGAACCATTTCTACTGGCCCTGTATGTCTGAGAAGGTAAAGGAGTTGTGTAGCTCCTGTGTCACCTGTCAGGCCAGTGGCAAGGCAGGGGGCAAGACAAAGGCTCCCCTTATACCATTGCCAGTGGTTGGGGTTCCTTTTGAGAGGGTGGGGATGGACATTGTTGGTCCCCTAGACCCACCTACTGCATCAGGGAATAGGTATATCTTAGTGGTAGTTGACCATGCCACTAGATACCCTGAAGCAATCCCTCTGAGAACCATTGATGCTCCTGCAGTGGCTAGAGCACTACTTGGTGTGTTCACCAGAGTTGGTTTTCCGAAAGAGGTGTTGTCAGATAGGGGCACAAACTTCCTGTCCAGCTATCTGACTGCTATGTGGGATGAGTGTGGTGTCAACTACAAGTTCACCACCCCTATCACCCACAAGCAAATGGTCTTGTTGAGAGATTCAACAAAACCCTGAAGGGCATGATAAATGGGTTGTCAGAGAAACTCAGGAGGATATGGGATGTTCTCCTCCCATGCTTACTGTTTGCCTACAGGGAGGTGCCACAGAAAGGGGTTGGTTTCAGTCCCTTTGAGTTGGTGTTTGGACACCCTGTGAGGGGGCCATTGAGCCTGCTGAGAGAGTCTTTAGAGAAGCCTCTTAAAGAAGCAAAGGACAATGTGCTGGACTATGTGCTAGGCCTGAGATCTAGAATGGCAGAGTACATGTACAAGGCAAACAGGAAGCTGGAGGCCAGCCAGGAGCTCATGAAGCACTGGTATGATCAGAAGGCTACTATGCCTGAGTATACTCCAGGACAATTGGTGTGGGTGTTGGAGCCTGTGGCTCCCAGGGCCCTCCATGACAAGTGGAGTGGACCCTATCCAATCTTAGAAAAGAAGGGGGAGGTTACCTACTTGGTTGACCTTGGCACCCCCGGGAACCATCATAGGGTCCTGCATGTGAATATATTGAAACCCCACCATGACAGGGCAGACATGACCATGTTACTGGTCACTGATGAGGGTGTGGAGGAGGAAACGGAGCCTGTGCCCGACCTCCTCTCCACCAATGTGCAAGATGGGTCAGTGGAGGGGGTGATACTCTCTCCCAAGTTGACAGACCAGCAGCACAGAGACTGTAAGCAAGTGCTGGAGCAGTTTGCTGGCCTGTTCTCTTTGACCCCAGGCATCACTGAGTGGTGTGTGCACCACATTGACACTGGTGACAGCCTACCTGTCAAAAATAAACTGTACAGGTTGTCTGACCATGTCAGAGCCAGCATTAAAGCTGAGGTCGCTAAGATGCTGGAATTGGGGGTAATTGAACCGTCTGAGAGTCCATGGGCCAGTCCAGTGGTGCTGGTACCCAAACCTAATCCTCAGGGGGACCCAAGGAGTTAAGGTTCTGTGTGGACTACAGAGGATTGAATGCAGTCACAAAGACTGACGCTCACCCTATACCTAGAGCTGATGAGCTCATTGATAGGTTAGGGGCTGCTAAGTACCTGAGTACTTTTGATTTGACTTCAGGTTACTGGCAGATTGCCCTCACTGCTGGAGAAAAGGAGAGGTCAGCATTCTCCACCCCAGAGTGACATTATCAGTTCACGGTAATGCCCTTTGGTTTAAAGAATGCACCTGCCACCTTCCAAAGGTTGGTGAACAGGGTCTTGTCTGGGTTGGAACAGTTCAGTGCAGCTTACCTGGATGATATAGCTGTATACAGTTCTACCTGGGGAGATCACTTAAGCCACCTGAAGGAAGTGCTTCAGGTCATGCAGCAGGCAGGCCTGACTGTTAAGGCAAGTAAGTGTCAAATAGGGCAGAGTTTGGTGGTGTACCTGGGCCACCTGGTAGGTGGGGGCCATGTACAGCCTCTCCAAGCTAAAATCCAAACTATTTTGGATTGGACAGCACCTGTTACCCAGACTCAGGTCAGGGCATTCCTTGGACTGACAGGGTACTATAGAAGGTTTGTTCAAAATTATGGGACCATTGTGGGGCCCCTAACAGAACTGACTTCTAAAAAGAGGCCCAAGAAGGTGATTTGGACCCCAGACTGTCAGAAGGCTTTTGACACTCTGAAAGCTGCTATGTGTTCGGCACCAGTGTTACTGGCCCCTGACTACACAAAAGAATTTGTAGTTCAGACAGATGCTTCAGAGCAAGGAATTGGGACAGTGTTGTCACAGCTAAATGAAGGGAGCCTTGATCAGCCAGTTGCCTTTATTAGCAGGAGGCTTCTTCCCAGAGAGCAGAGATGGAGTGCCATTGAGAGAGAGGCTTTTGCTGTGGTGTGGTCACTGAAAAAGTTGAGACCACATTTGTTTGGGACTCACTTTCGTGTTCAAACTGACCACAGGCCTCTCAGATGGCTCATGCAGATGAGAGGGGAGAATCCCAAGCTGTTAAGGTGGTCCATTTCCCTAGAGGGAATGGACTTTACAGTGGAACACAGACCTGGGGTTGCCCATGCAAATGCAGATGGACTTTCCGGGTTTTTCCACTTAGCTGAGGAGGACTACCAGGGTGTAGGTTAGTAACCCCTCACCTTTCGTTTGGGGGGGCTATGTTGTAAAGTCATCCTGTGCCCTGGGCACCCCCAACTTTTTGCTGACTGGAACTGGTGGTAACTGACTCTGACTGACCCTGGGCTCTGTTTAACCAGGCCCAGGGCCAGTGCCATGCTGAAACACTTAGATAACAGTAAAACACCTACATACACTAGGGTACACTTTGGGTTGGGGTACCCCTGTGATTGGCATGACCTACCCCTATAAGCCCCTAGTATATAATAGGGCAGGGGAGTGAAACTACCTATAAGTCCCTTGTATGGGGAAGGGCATGGCAGTTTAGAGGCCAGCAGCCTTTTTGCACTTGCATGTGTGCACTGCTGAAGCCTGTGGTCAGTTTAAAAGCAGCTCTGTGCGCCAGGATTGCTCTTAAACATGTAAATTGTGGCCAAACTCGACTTTGGGGTTTGGGGCACTTAAAACTGGTCAACCTACAATGTTTTGGCATATTAATGACCCCCAGGGTCTCCCTAGGTATCCCAGGGGTGGGGGTCAGGTATCTATAAGGTAGACCCTTATAAAATGAGTTTATATATGCCCTGGGTTAAGTGAAATTCACATTTCACTCTCCCCATTGTGTAAAGTGCTGCCCAAATTCGACTTTGATGCTGGGGGCACTGGGCATGGAGGATCTGCAATATTTTTACAGATTCAGCACCCCTAGGGTCTCCCCTAGGTGACCTATAGGGTGGGGGTCCTGTGAAAATAAGCCAGGTACTTATAAAATATGTTTTTGTAAGTCCTGGTGCTGGAAAAATGGCCCATGTCATTTTTCCCATTGCAAACCCAATGCCCCATAGGTTAACATGGGGGAAAGTTATTAAACAATAACTTCTGATAGGAGAGGGATAAAGATTCCATTCAAAGACTCACTAGAATGGTATTGATAAATCCTACAATAGGATGTTATTGAATTTTTCCCAAAGTGAACAGACAAGAAGTTATAACACTTTCTTAGTTTTAGTTCCAGATCCAGCCTTCCAGTGCTCTGCCCTGATTGGTCAGAGTTAAGGGGATTAGCCATCCTGCCTGAAGAGGTGATAAAGATCCCCTGGGGCCAGCCAGATGGACTGGGAGGGCAGTGAGCTGTTCTGCAAGAATGCCAGGCCAGGGGGAGGGGTCGTAAACAATGAGCTTCAAAGGGGCAGAGCCCAGAGCAGTGTCATTTACAACTTTGAACCCCCACCTCAGCCAGATGGCAGGATTAAGGAAGATATGTGCAGATGTAGGGAGGAGAGGCTAGGTTAATTAGCCAACTCAGTGGGAGTGTTTAGCCAGCTCTTACCTCCTTGCTGGAAAATCAGCCATTATGGATTTGGAAGCTTTGTTGCACTCTGGGATAGAATAATGCCACACTCTGCAGGAAGGAGTCACTCAAGTGGGAAGTTACCCTACTCCTATTGGTGAAGCTTGACCTCCTGGATGACCCAGCGACTGTGGAATAAGTATCTGAGAGAGGCCCAGCCCCTCAGATCTGCTGCTTGAAACTGAAGAAAGCAAGACTGGCCCTGCTGAAAAGTTCTGCTGTGCAAAGACTTCTAAGGCCTGACCTCTGGAGACTGCCCCACCTGAAACTACAGCTTTGTGGACTAACTGTGCTGAGTAAAAGAAGTCAAGAGTGGACACCCTGCAAGCTACAGGTTAACAGAGCTCATCTGGACCCTCACCACCAAGAATCATCAACCTGGGGAGCTACCAGTGGATTTGTAAGGGTGACGTCCAGTGCATTGTGGGAATTGAAGTCCTCAACTTTCAAGGACCATCTTGGAGCTTCCAGACCCTTGGAGTAAGTTTGAGACACTTTGGGACCCTTTGAGGAACTTCAGGAAGAAGTTCAAGAAGTTTGGGGAACTTTGGAGGAACTTTGAAAAAAAGCTCCATAGGGGGACCGACTCATCCTGGTCAGCCAAGCCGCCTGCCTTCAACCGCGAGCCGGCCAAGCCCACCAGGTTCGTCCCGCTAAAAGCTCCATCGCATCGACTTCCAGAGATTGACCGGGACTAGCGAAAATCTGAAGCCGGCGAACCCTCACCGGATCCGGCTACATGAGGAGCATTCGAGAGACCCCGCGAGAAAAAGCTCCAGAAAAGCTTCTAAGTCCGCTCGTAGAAAAGCCGACCGGGAGCAACCGCGAGAGCCAAGCCGCCTGTCTTCACTCGCGTGTCGGCCTGGATTTCTGGATTGCCCCGCTGAAGCGATCTTGAGAAATTTTCTAAGTCCGCTCCAGGGAAGTTTACCCGGACCTCGTCACAAGTCAAGCCGGCGAACCCTCACCGGATCCGGACTGGCTGGGAGCTTCGAGGGGCCTCGCGAGAAAAAGCTCCGGAAAAGTTTCTAAGTGTGAATGTAAAAACTTTAACTGGTACCTTCCGAGGGTGGTAGCCGCTCAGGGCTCCATCGCGGTCGGCCTGAAACTTTGACTTTGGCCTGGTCTATCGCGAGCCTATGTCCCAATATGGTGCTATATGCTTCTAAGTGCTATATTTTATTTAAACTTTGAAAATTCATATCTCCGGTTCCCTACATTGGACTTTTGTCGTTTTGGTGTCATTTTAAAGATAAAAATATGTCCTATTTTTATAAATTGGTGTTGGATTTTTATTATGAGTTGTGTCTTAATTATTTACTGAATTGGTGTTTTTAAATGCTTTTTATACCTGTCTTTGAAGTTAAGCCTGCCTGCTCACAGCCAAGCTTCCAAGGGTTGAGCATAGGATTATATTTCTAAGACCTATGCTGGGTCCTATCAAGTGTTTGTGGTCTTATTACTAGTGGCAGACCTACATTTGCCCCTACCAATAACCCACTTTCAAACAACATGCTACTTTCTTTTTGGAGAATTGAGGTTTTGTTTTATTTTTTGGAGCGTGTTTATCTTCTTTGGATTTCACGCGTTCTTCTCTATTTTCTGATCGTCCTCTTCTTGCCGACGTCCGTGACGAGATCTGAAAGGTACGAGAGGAACGTGTATCAGTATCTTGATACCTGTCAGGTTTTCTCAAATTATCCCTATTCCTGAGGTTATACCTCCTTTCAGAGGGCTCCTTTTGAGGAGACCTACCTCGGGATTTAGAACGTTTCTCGTTTGAATTTTGTTTATTAGTCTCCCACTTCTTTTTAGAAGATGTAGGAGTTTGTTTAATAGAGTCCTTCTCAGGACTTTCAGATAGTTTTGGTTTCACTGGTCTTCCACCCAAACTATCTCTGCCTAATTCTGCATAAGATTGTTCAATTATTCTGGGTAGCTCAGTCTGGTGTTCTGTAACATCGAATTCCCTTAATCGTTGGTGGATCGCCACTGCTGCTGCCTCCCCTTTAATATTAGATAGTATTATTGTTGAGACCTGGTCGAAATTCTTCAGTAATTTCATACCTAAATTCAGAGCAGGCTCTGTCCCGTATTCATTTTGAATTTGTTTCAGGACATCAGGTATTACCGCAATAGATGGAATACCATGTGTTTTAGTATAGATGGCAGCGAAGACTGAGCCCCAAGTGGTGCAGTCTTCCAGTTGTGGTGTGATCCCCATTGGTAAACTGATTGTTAGGATTCTGTGTTTCTCATACGGGCTAGTATTTGGACATACTGCTTCGATTTGAGTAATTTTTTGAGCTATCCAGAATGGAATTTGCTCACGTTTTGTGGGCATTTTACCCATGACTGCGTATAGAGTCTGTGGTGTAATTTTTAGTGTATTCCCCTGTTGGGGAGTTTGATTTGGAATGGTTAATGGTGGTTGGACTGTGAAAGTCCGCATGACATATTGGACCAATTGTCTGTAGATTTTTACTAACTCTGTAAGTTGAGTAAGTAACTCCTCATCTGACATTATATCCAGTTCAGAATGAGGTGTGTAGCCGGCTAGAATCGGCCATGTTGCTCTTGGTCTACCTAGTGGACCGAGCCTGGTAATATTTCTGTGATGTTTTAGGGCGCCTGTAAACCAGAGCTGATGCTCCTGGTATGTTAGTGGAATTTCAATATCCTCGAAAGGAATATATTCCTCTGGTGGATCATCTTCTTTGTAGAAGTGAAACATGTGTGTTACTGGATTTGATTCAGGAAATATTACCCATGAATAGAATACCTCTGTCTGAAAGGATTCGTGTGCCTCTATCACGAAAACTGCTCTACCGCCTCTTGGTGGTAGGCCGTGTTTTATGAGTTTTAGAGTGATGGCTCTTCTTAAGTTTGGAGGGATGTTTATGACACCCTCCTCGGTTTCAATTAAACCTGTATGTTAAAAACTGCTGCTTGGGCTGGATCAGCCGCAGCTCCACCGTTTCCGGTGGCATCGTCCCTGTGTATGGACATTTGTTTTTTGAAAAATGTAGAACAAGGTTCAAGGAAACAAAGATAAGGTGCACAATATTTTGGAACACTGTATCCTTCAACGTTGAGTAAACCAAACAGCTAATATATAGGGTGTTTCCCTATGTAGCCGTGGTGGATACTTAACCCTGCCCACTCCAGACGTCTTTTGGAGTATATGGGTAGGGGTCTCTGAGAGAAAAAGCACAGCTGAGTTACTCAGTATCTAACTTTAAATTACCGCCTTACCAAACGTTGGGCGCCATGTAGTGTAGCTCCTATTTCCCTAATAGGCTCCGCGCATTGGAATAATTTACCCTATAGGCTTGACATAGGACTGAGGTCGGTATGTCCCTATCGAGTATATTAAACTTAATTACTTGTGCCAGCTAGCTCAGAGGCCACTAGAAACTCCTTGACAAACAAGAAGGGAGTAGTTTCTGGCAGCCGCAAAACATGACCACTTTGTTTCCCTTTAGAATCAGAACGTGTCCCAGAGTCGTGGAAACAATAGATAACCGTTTCACTCAGCTCACTCGTGCATACTTAGTTTTCCTCAAAGTTACACAGAAAGAATAGACGGGCGTTTCAATAAAAGGTTTATTGAACAGTCTTGTTTCTTGTGTAAGTAATGTGTGCAGTTACGATCACAAGACAGTATGCAAGATAAATAATGTACAGCGTAAGCAGTAGAAATAAATAATACTGCGCTAGCATGATCTTTAGCAGATATTCATTTACATAAATAACACAGATTAAAAATGCGAGTACTCATACGATGCGTTTCTAAGCTAGTTCTACCCCAATGTACCTAACCTAACCTAGGTGTAGGGAGAGTTATGAAGTAGGTGAAGTATTCCTTACTATGGTATACTAAGAGTATGTTACGCCTAGTATGCCTAGTATGCCAAGAGTCCCTCTAGGTTCTAGTCAGCTCCATACCTTAAGAATGAGAGAGGTAGGAATCTCTTGCCAGACTCGAACTCCAACACCCCGCAAGGGAAGTCAGATCACTGGAAGCTGGACTCTCTGCGTGCAGGGATGACAGCGTCTTCTCAGTGCGTCAGGCTGGGAAACGGGCTCCTCTGAAGTCGAGGTCTCCTCTGGTTTACAAGGGCTAGGGAAGGTATATTTATACCTGAGAGGTACCTCAGAATGTTAGCATTGACGTGAATCGGACAGCGGAAGACGTCATGAATGAACGGTTCATGCATAATAGATGAGTCCTTGAAGAAATCAATAGTCCTGTGCTAGGGAAACTTCCGAAGCCTAAGGGTCTGTTCTTCAAGAACTCGTTGTGACGTTAGGGTGGACGGATGTCGGAGACCATGCCTGTATTTGGAGTGCACGGTTTAATGCCTAAATAAGGACTGGGATTTTATGCCTATATAAGGGCAGGGGGAATTGTGCCTATATAAGGACATGATACAGGAAAACCTATATACGGACATCCTAAGAGGAATACAACACCTTAATTCCCCAACCCGAGATTACTAATTTTTTCCCCACTCCCATAGAACATACTCCAGGATAGACCACATCTTCACGATCAAACGCTCTCTCAGTCGCTTCTGGGGGCCCATTTCCACCCGATATGCCTCTCGGATCATGCCCCATTGGAGGTATCAATCAAATGGCTGGCCCCGCACACTACACACGTTAGATGGTACTTTCCCAACTCCCTTAGCAGAGATAGGCTCCTTCGGGATGAACTAAGGAGCTCGATTAAAGAGTTCTTTACCATAAACGACCCCACAGATACCTCCCATGCGAACAATTGGGACGCCTTTAAGGCAGTCATAAGGGGGAAATGTATAGCCCTGGCCACCACACTAAAGAAACAACAGACTGAGGAGAGGCTGTTACTGGAGGGGGACTTACAAACGAAAGAAAGAGCACATAAAGACACCCCATCTGTACAGACTCTGCGGAAAGTAACGGCATTAAGGGGGAAGCTGCAGACCATATACATTAAAAGGGCGGAAAAAACCATCTTGCGCCTTCAAGGCCGAGGATATGATGGGGGTAATAAAGCTTAGAGCGCAGCAGGAAAAATAATACATTAAACAAATAATCGATGACACAGGCATCACGCACCTTAGCGAAGAGGGGAAAACGAACGCCTTCAGGGACTTTTATAGCTCACTTTGTACTGCGGGCCCCCTAAAAGAAGAGGACCAAACCAATTATTTAGGCCCCCTAGATCTACCGCAGGTATCCCCTGCCACCAACATTGAACTCAGCAAACCTATCGCAATTGAGGAGGTCCAAAAAGCGATACACGCCCTTAAGCTCCAGAAAGCTCCAGGCCCCGACGGGCTGAACGCCCTATTTTATCGAACATTTGCACCTGAATTAACCTCCCACTTGGCGAATCTCTTGAACAAAATAATCGCAATGCGTCGGGTTTCTTCCACCATGGGGGAGGCTCTCATCACTATAATACCCAAAGCAGGGAAAGATCCCCAACGGTGCGCTTCATACCGGCCTATAGCCCTCTTGAGCCTAGATGCTAAACTATACTCCAAAATGTTGGCTAGCCGCCTAGAAAACATTTTACCTGCATTAATCCACCCCGATCAATCGGGCTTCATCAAAGTGCGGCAGACCCATGTTAACCTACGCAGGATACTACATTTATAGTATATACCTATCCTTTATATGTATGGTGCAGGCCAACTATCATGCACCCAGATCCCGTATCCCGGTAAAAGGGGAAATCTCTGAATCTTTTAAACTCTCTCGGGGTACGAGACAGAGCTGCCCCCTCTCTCCTATGCTCTTCGCCCTCTGCATCGAGCCATTGGCAGTGCGAATAAAGGCCGACCCCGACATCTGGGGGATCAGGTTTGGCACGGATGAGCAAACTTTTTCGCTCTTTTCGGACGATGTCCTCTTGCCAGTCACTGACCTGTTGACTACCCTACCGGCTATACAAACTGAACTCAGCCTTTTCGAACGGGCAGCAGGATTCAAGGTGAATTTATCTAAATCCTTCCTCCTCAATCTAACACTACCCCAAGAGACGATGGCAGAAGTCGAAGAGACGTCCTCTTTCAGCTGCGTACGTAAAGAAATCACTTACCTGGGTATAAAGATCACTCCCATAATCCCAGACCTCTATAAGGGTAACTTTCCCCCCCTATTGGGACAGCTTAAATTAGATTTAAAAAAATGGGGATCTGCATTTATTTCTTGAATAGGATGAATAAATGCAATCAAGATGACTGTCCTACCTCAGCTTCTTTATCTATTTCAGGGCCTTCCGATTACAGTGGACAAAGACCTGTTTTCAGAGTTGAAAAAGATGACAACTAAATTTATTTAAAAAAACAACAATTGATGGACAGAATGCAGAACAATGTCATACATTCACCCCAGTACAGAGATCTGGGCCTAAATCCATCGTTTTTCTGCTCACCATGCCATTCCAGTTTGAACCCAGCCTTATGCAAATCAGTCTTGACCCTGTGCCTCATGGGAACAGTCCAGCCCGAACTGCCAAGCCAGGTCCTCCTGGACTGGAAACAAGCATCCTAGGACCGGTTTCGGGTTTCACCCTCTTCAGCCAGGATAGCTTGATTCCAGTGGCATGGAGAGCACGGGACCCACGTCTGGGCATACCCGTCCCACTCGGGGTGACAAATGCAAAAACAACAATTAATGGACAGAATGCAGAACAATGTCATACATTCACCCCAGTACAGAGATCTGGGCCTAAATCCATCGTTTTTTTGCTCACCATGCCATTCCAGTTTGAACCCAGCCTTATGCAAATCCGTCTTGACCCTGTGCCTCATGGGAACAGTCCAGCCCGAACTGCCAAGCCAGGTCCTCCCTGGACTGGAAACAAGCATCCTAGGACCGGTTTCGGGGTTTCACCCCTCTTCAGCCAAGATAGCTTGATTCCAGTGGCATGGAGAGCACGGGACCCACGTCTGGGCATACCCGTCCCACTCGGGGTGACAAATGCAAAAACAACAATTGATGGACAGAATGCAGAACAATGTGATACATTCACCCCAGTACAGAGATCTGGGCCTAAATCCATCGTTTTTTTGCTCACCATGCCATTCCAGTTTGAACCCAGCCTTATGCAAATCAGTCTTGACCCTGTGCCTCATGGGAATAGTCCAGCCCGAACTGCCAAGCCAGTTCCTCCCTGGACTGGAAACAAGCATCCTAGGACCGGTTTCGGGGTTTCACCCCTCTTCAGCCAGGATAGCTTGATTCCAGTGGCATGGAGAGCACGGGACCCACGTCTGGGCATACCCGTCCCACTCGGGGTGACAAATGCAAAAACAACAATTGATGGACAGAATGCAGAACAATGTCATACATTCACCCCAGTACAGAGATCTGGGCCTAAATCCATTGTTTTTTTGCTCACCATGCCATTCCAGTTTGAACCCAGCCTTATGCAAATCAGTCTTGACCCTGTGCCTCATGGGAACAGTCCAGCCCGAACTGCCAAGCCAGGTCCTCCCTGGACTGGAAACAAGCATCCTAGGACCGGTTTCGGGGTTTCACCCCTCTTCAGCCAGGATAGGTTGATTCCAGTGGCATGGAGAGCACGGGACCCACGTCTGGGCATACCCGTCCCACTCGGGGTGACAAATGCAAAAACAACAATTGATGGACAGAATGCAGAACAATGTCATACATTCACCCCAGTACAGAGATCTGGGCCTAAATCCATAGTTTTTTTGCTCACCATGCCATTCCAGTCCCAGGATGCTTGTTTCCGGTCCAGGGAAGACATGGCTTGGCAGTTCGGGCTGGACTGTTCCCATGAGGCACAGAGTCAGACTGATTTGCATATGGCAATGTCTGAACTGGGGTGGTGGAGTGAGCTAAAGAATGATGATGGATTAAACCCAGATCAGTTGACTGGGGGTGAGTGTTTGATTTGCTCTAACGCTCCGTCCATCATCCCCTTTGGTATCGCTTTGTTCGCCCTAAGTTGGCAGGGTATGCCCAGACGTGGGTCCCTTGCTCACTTTGCCACTGGATTCAAGATAGCCTGGCTGATGGGGGTTTTGAACCCGAAACCGGTCCCAGGATGCTTGTTTCCGGTCCAGGGAAGACATGGCTTGGCAGTTCGGGCTGGACTGTTCCCATGAGGCACAGGGTCAGACTGATTTGCATATGGCAATGTCTGAACTGGGGTGGTGGAGTGAGCTAAAGAATGATGATGGATTAAACCCAGATCAGTTGACTGGGGGTGAGTGTTTGATTTGCTCTAACGCTCCGTCCATCATCCCCTTTGGTATCGCTTTGTTCGCCCTAAGTTGGCAGGGTATGCCCAGACGTGGGTCCCTTGCTCACTTTGCCACTGGATTCAAGATAGCCTGGCTGATGAGGGTTTTGAACCCGAAACCGGTCCCAGGATGCTTGTTTCCGGTCCAGGGAAGACATGGCTTGGCAGTTCGGGTTGGACTGTTCCCATGAGGCACAGGGTCAGACTGATTTGCATATGGCAATGTCTGAACTGGGGTGGTGGAGTGAGCTAAAGAATGATGATGGATTAAACCCAGATCAGTTGACTGGGGGTGAGTGTTTGATTTGCTCTAACGCTCCGTCCATCATCCCCTTTGGTATAACTAAATTTATTTGGCAGGGTCAGAGGGCTTGCTTATCCCAGCGACTATTAAGTAGACCATGCTTGGCGGGAGGGCTGGCCTTTCTGGACTTCAACAGGTACTACAAAGCTGCCCAACTCCGGGTATTGGCTGAGTGGTCCCTCACGGCCTCTGAGAAACATTGGCTCCATATGGATCGGCAAATAGCGAGCAGAACCATATGGGATCTTCTGTGGAAATGGAAGCAAGATAGACCGCCTAACGTATACCTCAACACCCCCACGGCCACCACCCTTCAGGTATTGGACAACATCACCAAGACACTGCCCTTGACGTCCTTTCCCTCCCCCTACACTCCCATTCATTTTAATCCGGCCTTCCCCCCGGCTCTCGCGGAGGGTCCCTTTGACACATGGAGAGAGGGTGGATGCCTCATGTTTTCTGACCTCTTTAAAAGGGGAGAAATGCTTACTTTTGCGGAATACGCTGCCTTCTTCAAATGGCCGCCCACAGAAGAATATCGTTATTCACAGCTAAAATATCAGGTGCAACAACCCAGGTGCGTTTGGCCACGAACAGGGACTTGCTCCCCATTTAAAAATTCATGCAATTGGGCACTACGACTAAAGGCTGCATATCATTCCTATATTCCCTTTTGTTAATGTCGGGTCCCCAATTGACCCCGCTGCACCGAAGATTTTGGGATGCTTTACTGCCCTCCCCCTTGGGGGACAAACAGTGGAGTTCTCTGTACAAAGACATCACTAAAAATAATCGCTCCCTGTTCTTAAGAGAAGCTCATTACGAAATTATGTATGAATGGTATTTACATCCTCAGAAACTGCACACTATATTCCCTAACACCTCAGAAAAATGTTGGCGGGGTTGCGGGCTGCTGGGAGACTTTTGTCACATTTGGTGGGACTGCCCCTCTATTCAACCTTTCTGGAAAGAAATACTCTCCCAAATTAAAATCATCCTAGGATGCCCAATTCCAGACACCATGGAACACACTCTCCTAGGGGTGAGGGACCCAAGTCTGAAATATCAAACCCAAGGGGACTGGTCCATCATGTGGCTATGCTTGGGAGCCGCTGCATGGAAAAAAACAGAGGCCCCCTCCCTCACCCAGTGGCATGCTCGACTGTGGCGGGCGTTAGCCCTTGAGCGAATGACAGCTATTGTTGAGGACTCATGGAGGGACTTTGATTATGTCTGGAATCCCTTGGTGGGTTACCTATAGGAGGGTTTATTCCTATTTGCCTGTGGACCTAGACTATGAGCCCTCCATCTCTTTCAGATTTAGTAGCTTGGGCGTCCCCCTTGCCCTTCTCGGTGGGTGGGTTTGGCCGCGCCTAGTGAAGCCCCCGGTGAGAATGGCTGCGATGTCCCTCTGGGGGTTGAGAGGGGAGCCCTGAGGGCCTGTCGACCCCGGAAAGCGACGCCCGTCCTGATACACCCCCATACCCACTTGGACCAATTATATATACCACCACAGAACAGTTGGTTTGTTTCTGTTGAATTTTAAAAAACATTTTTTAAGTTGTGCGTTTCCTGTGGGCCCCTGGGCACAAACTGAAGCTGTAGCCTGGAACATATAAGCTTTACATTTGAAGCATCATAGGGACAGCCCTACCACTTCTGGAAAAAATATAAAGACAAATAAGTTATGCCGAGAACTTGTGAAAATGCTGTGTTTCTTTTCAGATTTCTGATTTTCAGATTTCTGTAACTCTTGACATGTGAACTGTGCTCGGAGGAGCTACAATTTGTTGTGAAATTCCCTAAAATCAATAAAAAGTTTTTGACTAAAAGGTAGAGCATGTGCTTTTAAGTGTTACATGTCCTGTTAGAGAAAAACTCGTACATTTCTTATTTTTTGCTACTGTAAGGACTATCTCTTCCATTGAATAATATTGGGTTACTCTATTACATTTAATGTATGCTAACATTTGAATGGGAACAAATATGTCAAGTTTGGACTCAAATAAATTGTAATTTGAAATCCTCCTTAATGGTAAAGTTACATTTTAAGTCACAGTACTTTAAGCTGAAAATGCCACTTTTAGAATGTTGTTCTTTTCTTGTCCTAATTCGGTGCATGCAGTCTGTGTACTGGGGTACTTGACTGTGAATAGGTTGCAGGTGCTTTTTGTGTATTCCTTCCAGAGAGTGAGTGAAAAGGGAACTAGATGGTGGCAGAATGGGCTATCCTGCCATGATGGGTGGGGAGGAGTTGTTATTTGCCCCACTTACATTTTGACACCCCAGACTACTTGGAGAATTAGCAGGAGAAGGGAAGAACTTTCCAGAACCAGATGTGGGGTTGTCATTTCCACTTCGAAGACTGATACCAAGTATATGTATTTGACCTCCAGAACCACCTCTACGGTGCACTACTATACCTGTGAAAGACTCCAGGAGGACTTGTACTCCAAAGGATTGCCCTTCTGCTACCAGAGGACTGCTCTGCTGCATGAGGCCTACCTTTCTCCTCAGAGGGATCCCCTCCTACTTGAGGCTTACCTTGCTGCTTGTTCCCAGGATTACCAGAGTAACTCCAAGGGCTAGTTAGCTGGACTCCTGTGTGAGCTACAGGAACATAACAAACCCCAGAGACCTTTAACCCTGCAACTGGCCTCTATTGAAGTGAGTCCTGAACCCACATGTGGTGCCCTGCCAGTCCTGGACCTTTGGTTGTGGTGCTTATGGTGCTGCTCCTGACTAACCCTATGAACTTAGAAAATGTTTCCGTACAAAGTGGTCTGAGATCCGACAGGAGACCGAGACCTGGGTCCTTGCCGATCTGCCTAAGGTTCATCTCCAGTCGGCCTGACTCCGTGGAAGCTCCCGCTACGGTCTTCTCCGCAGCAGCACAGCCTGCTCAGCAGGACCTCTCATCAAAACTATCCCGTCTCATGGAGCCCTCAGAGGTTACAAACAGCAGCTTTGTCCTGCTGGAGATTTTCTACTTCCAAAAAAGTGACAAAGTCTGAAGGTAGAAATCTTCCCTGCAAAGAGACCACCGGCTGCTTTGCCATGCTGAAATTTATCTTCTCAGGAACTTTTTTTTAAAATTCTTCTAAAGGTAAGCTGGGGCAGGCCCAATCCACCTTGTGTAGCTAAACTACACCCCATCACAGTTGGCCTTAACTTTTGACTTTAAACCAGTCTTGCACAACCAAATACCCGCTGTTGACACTTCGATCTGTTGGGCACTAGTTTACACTTAAAACTTTAGAAATTCATAACTCCAGTTCCACTGATTGAATTTAATTCATTTTAGTGTTATTTATTAATATTTTCTCTATCTTTCTAAGTTGTTGCAGGATTTTCCTTGTGTTGTGTCTACATTTTATAACTGTTTGAGTATTACATACATATTTTACACAGTGCCTTTAAGTTAAGTCTCACTTCTTTTGTGCCAAGCTACCGGAGGGTTAAGCACAGTTTAATTTAGTGACTTTTGTGGTTCACCCTGACATGAATTATGGTTGTTGTTTGAGAAGAGTTTACGGCCCCCTCAGCCAATAACCCTATTGCTTACATTGGTGTTCAGTGGTGGGATCCAGTTCTTCTGTTTGTGCAGTGTCATTCAGTGATTTTGTGTAACACAATAATCCCTAAAATTATCTGACAGCAAATGTGATTTTTTTTGTCCTAAATTCTCCTTAGTTTTTGATTTGCAAGGCCCTCAGCTACAGCACCCTGAAGGAGAGTAGGACAGCTGTCTTCGTGCAAACCTGTCACCACAAGGAACTGGAGGCAGGAAAGCTGAAAAAGGGGGATTAAGTTGCAGCTGGCCAGGTTGAAACTGGAGACGGCCAAGGAGGAGGAGACTACCAAGAGGGCCAAGGAGGAGGAGACTACCAAGAGGGCCTTGGAGGAGAGATTGACAGAGGAGAAGAAGGCTGACAGAGCCTTGGAGGAGAGGGCTTATGAAGTGAGTCTTAAGGAGCAGGTCTTCAAAGTCAAGCAATGCACACGGTCCAGCAGCAATGGTAGCAGCGATAGCCCAGTGCTCAGACTTGGTGCCTAACTTTGTTGTGGTGAATAACATTGACAAGTGGTTTGATGTTTATGATTTTTCCTTTGAAACGTACAAGGTCCCTGAAGAGGATTAGGGAGCCAGTCTCTGGAGGCACATTCCCAGTGAAGGGACGGATGCACTGGATCTAGAGGCACATTCTCAGTGAAGGGAGGGAGGCACTGTGGCCCTAGGGAAGGGAGACAGGATGGGATATCCACTCATGAAGGACACACTTGTCTGGAGTGTGGCTAGCTGGCCAAGATGGCGGACGCGCTCTAGGGCAGCTCCGCACTGAGGCCCGATTATCCGACAAGTATAAACAGTACCTGGTGTCATCCAGATCCTACTGCAGGCACCACAGACGAAGAATACCGCGCTGCACGCTGAGGCTGCGAGATTGGGGGCAGAAGTGCGCCACAGACTGGTGAACGGACCCCCGCTTCCTCTGGGCGGGTTGCGACTGGCAGACATCTTGCAGGCGGGGGCGCGGCCTGTGCACCGCTGACGAGACCAGCGACCTGGGAGCTGCTAAATGGTGTCATCAACGGCAACAGCTGAATGTAGTCGACCCCAGTGAAGCAACAGCGGTGGACGGAGGAGATGCCCTGACATCAGATGATGGCGGACGGAGATGACATAACAGAATGCCGCAGACAGAGCTGAGGCGAGCCGCACGGGCCCAGAGGTGTGGAACCCGGAGCTGAGAGACCCTGCATGTGGGTACTGGCACATGTGTCTGATCCAGCGGAGCGGGCAAGAGGAGTGAGCTGGAAGTGTGCATTGCGTGACAGGAGTCCGAGGGCTGAGTCGAGCCTAGTCCCAGCAACAGGGCGCAAGAACATACGAGCGCACGAACGCTCCACTAAGACCCAGGCAGGTGAGGCGGGCCGGGCTAATACCGAGGCCGAGCCCCGGGGGAGCGTATCACCTGTGAGCACCAGATTGGGGCACGGCCAGTGGGAGAGAGACCCAGAGGTGGCGCCGGATCGGGCCGCACCCCGGATTACGGAGTGAGGCGACATGCGGAATGTGTGACCCCCGCTTAAGAGAAGGAGCACGGATGTGCAGGGTAACTGCCTCAGGCCTGGGTGCTGAGTAAGCGGCCATTTTAACAACACGCTACGCCGCTGCAGAACGAGCCGCAGAGGGCGGCCCTCTTGCCCATAGCAACGCATACTGCCATTATCGGAGGCCAGTATTGGCAATCAGTGTCCTACAGATTCGAATCATGTGGAGGTGAAGCTGCTGCCGAGGAGGGCACTAGTGCTGCAAAACCGACCAGAGCGTAGGTGAAGGGTGGAAGCAAGCGAGTCGCGCTGTCCTGGCGCAAGATTAGATACAACTCCGCGGTGGCGGCCCACATCAGACGCTATTGGAGGCTGACAGCATCCGCAGACAAGAGAGGCAGAGGGTCCTGTGGCCCCTGGTGCAAGGTACGCAGCTGGGGCTGGCGCAACTACAGACAACACGTTTCTCCCACAACGCACTCAGCACTTCAGAGCAGTAAGAATAGTGGCTGGCCCAGCGCGCACATAAAAAGTTGACCTAGCCCATACTTGCTTGATAGCGACAATGGGCAGACAGCGGGCGGGCGCAGGCATGCAGTCCACGGCACCCTCAGCACCATCCAAGCACCCAGAAAATGAACAAGAGAATGAAGAAAGTGCGGAAAATCCCACACTGGGATCTAAAATAGACAACGTGCTGCAGGCGGTGACACAGCTAAGTGTGTCCGTGGCGCAAACACGCACGTCCCTAGAGGGACGAATCGATAAGGTCAAATCGGACTTTACAATATTGCACGCAGTTCATCGCAAACTAGCGGAGAAAGTCGACGAGATAGAGGCTGAAATGGAAGAGATCCTCCCCACCACCAAAGCTTCGGCGGCTGAGTTGCGGATACTCGCGCATTCTGGAGAACAGGATTGATGATGCGGAAGGGCGTTCCCGCCGCAATAATGTCCGAATCGTAGGCCTGCCAGAGGGAACGGAAGGGCGAGATGCGGTGTCTTACACGGAGACCTGGCTGAGGACTTTGATGCCACCAAACTCACTCTCCCCCTTTTTAAAAAAAGAAAGGGCGCATAGAGTTCCGGCGGGCCGGCGGCAACCAGGAACTGGACCTCGTCCGTCCTAATCAGACTCCTGAACTACAAAGACCGGGATGCGATACTGCAGTAACTACGCAAACTGGAAGAGGTCAGAGTTGAAAACTCTAAAGTAATGTTTTTCCAGACTATTCTCTTGGTGTGCAGCAACAGAGAAGCACGTTTCTGTCAGTTAAACAGAAGATGCGGGAGTTAGAAATTAAATACTCACTCCTCTTCCCGGCCCGACTTCGAGTGGTAAAGGACGGAGTTACGCTTTTCTTTAATGCAGCAGAAGAGGCGTGGGACTGGCTGGAAACGGAGGGGCATAGCGTGTCACCAGGTAAACGGAATACAGTCACGAACTCTCAACAAAGCAGCGGCAGGAACTGGCAAAGACCTCGCAGACGAACCAGGAAACGCCCGTCACAGCTTAAGGTGGTCCCTGACTTAGAGCAACGCTTACGGGAACGCCGTGCTGTCCTTCAGACAGTGGTAACAATGAGAAGGAGCCCAGAGCGTAGAGACACAGATGCCTCATCAGAACACTCCATGAGCGCAGACAGTGCACCGGCGGGATGGTAGATGGGTGAAGACTCACAGCCATTGCCTGAAGTGACCCCCCCAAACAGCAGATGACATTATGTAATGTAGACAAAGGGAGTCATAGTAATTATTATAAAGCGACTAGTGAGGGCAGTTGTCCTAGAGAGAAGCATGTAGCATTGTGGGGTGGAGATCTGACTTTATGACCTGTGACCTTCCGTGGGGGCGGACTGTCCGTCTTCCCTCTCGCTGCCTTCTCTCCCACCGTGGGTCCGGAGGTGCTGAAACATCAGCAAGGTGAGACGCAGTGACCATAGCAAATTGTTGCCATAGGGCCTGAGCTTCAATTAGCTCACTACACGCTCAGTTCAGGCTACCCCCCCTCTATACACAAAGTAACACAGCATGCAAGGCCGATAGTTGCCGGGAGGCACAGTTCAAGGTTTGGGCAGACACACATTGTCCCTCTGCCCTGTCCCAGTTATACCACACAATGTCTAATCCCCCACATTACATCTCACTACCACACCATTGGGAATCACATGCGCAAGATGGCGGAATATACCTAGGCTACATGTGCGCGCCTCCCTCCCCCCGTATAGAGTTGCACGCCGACTGACCATATATGTATATTGTGCAAATAAAGGATGCCATCAACAACAATAATCACTTGGAATGTCAGGGGTATGCACACGCCAGCGCGCCGATATAGCACATATGCATACTTGAAGAGGCATGCAGCGCATATCGCATTCTTGCAGGAAACGCATATATCACAACCCGAGATACACAGACTACAGCGTAAGTGAAGAGGGCATATATTTGCCACAGGTTATTCATCCTACACGCGGGGAGCACTAGTATGGGTCAGGCCAGGCACACACTATGTATCGGAAGCAACGGAAATAGATATACCTGGCCGATTTGTGCTGACGAAAGGCAGGCTCAATGGCAGGCAGATAGTGCTGGGATCAATATATGCCCCGAACACTGACCAGGCCCCATTCTGGCGTACGCTATCAGCGAAGCTATCCCAGTGGTGCAATATCCCTTGGTTGCTAGGAGGGGACTATAACGCAGTATTGGATACAGGCTTAGATAGATCCTTCCCGCCGCTGCAGCAAACAACTGCTGCATCTAATGTTAAAGGTTTGAATGAGTGGCTCTGTAGTTGGGGGCTAGTGGATTTATGGAGGACGTTAAATCCGCATACACGTCCCTACTCGCACTACTCACGCCCCCATGGCCTGCATGTGCGACTAGACAGATTCGTAGGGAACATGGCGCTGTTAGCGGACTGCATCAATTCGGACTACCTGGGACGCACACATTCTGATCATAATCCGCATAAGTTACAGCTAGGTGGAGTTGATTCAACACCGGCCACTAAACTATGGAGACTGAAGACAGCAGCACTGGAGGACCCCCCCTTTAGAGACTCGGTGGGCTTGGCCATAGTAACATACTTTGACACGAACGAAGGTTTGGTGACCGACCACGGGGTACTATGGGACGCTTACAAAGCGGTGGTACGGGGACAATGCCTGGGTCTGAATTGGAGTATACTTCGGCAGTTGGACCGTGAAGCTAAACACATTGAGGACACCCTTCTTAATCTCAAGACTGACTTAGTAGGGAGCGCTGGCATGCAGCAGGCGCTTGATGATCAACGGCAAAAGCATGCTGAGGTAATGGAGAGACTGCGCTCTCTGAATTATGCGGGGCACTCGGCCCGTACCCATGCCTCAGCTGATAGAGCAGGGAGGCTATTGGCACGACTAATTCAGCAAGATCATGTGCAACAACTGACGTTGCGCTTGAGATCCGGAGCGGGTCACTTACTAACGAGACAATGCAACATACATGGCGAATTTGCCGCCCATTATGCCGACGTGTATAAACCAGTGGTTCAGGCGGCCCTGGAGGCGCTGGAAGCATATTTGTCCCAGCTACCCATGCCGACGGTAGATGACACTCAGCGAGCTGAGTTAAATGAGCCAATAACGTTGTTAGAAGTGCAGTTAGCGATTCTGGCATTGGCCACAGGCAAGGCACCAGGCCCGGATGGGCTGCCGGCAGAATTTTACAAAGCGTACCAAGACACACTTGCCCCGAAATTGCTTGCATTATATATCAGTGCACAAGAGACAGCCATCCTACCTCGGTCGCTGCGTGAGTCCCTGCTTGTTTCACTGCCCAAGCCGGACAGGGACGCGGAGCTCCTGGGTTCATACCGTCCATTGGCACTGTTAAATTCGGATTATAAAATACTTGCCAAATTATTAACAAACAGACTGGCCCCAGTATTTCCGCGACTGGTGCATGAGGATCAAAATGGGTTTGTACCAGCGCGCAGCACGTCACTCAACCTGAGACGGTTTTTTAGAATCGCCCACTACTCTAGAGAGCACTGGCCACACTCGGGGTGCCTAGTGTTGGACCTGGAAAAAGCATTTGACACGCTCGAGTGGGACTTTTTATTTGCCACCTTAGCAAAATACGACCTCGGCGATAATTACGTAGGCCTAGTTAAATTGCTCTAAACGCATCCCACAGCAATGGTCAAGACAGGCCCGTATGTCTCTAAACCTATCCCAATTGGTCGGGGTACACGGCAAGGCTGCCCCCTTTCCCCGTTATTGTTTGCGCTGGCCATCGAACCACTGGCGGTAGCCCTGCGTAGTACAATGGCAGACTGGGGAATCCCTCTGGGTGACGGGGTGCATGCGGTATCCCTATACGCAGATGATCTTCTGATATATTTGTGCGATCTCCGGCAGCCGTGTGACGCAATAGCAAAGGCACTCTCAGATTTCGCCACTCTGTCCGGGCTGCGCGTAAATTGGGGCAAGTCATGCCTCTATCCCTTTAATGAAACCACCCCAGACCCTGCACTAACAGTAAATGGCACACTGGTACACTGGCAGCAGACAGCGTTTTGGTACCTGGGGATTCGGATATATCGACAGCCGCTGCATCTTTTCGAGGGTAATTATACCAGAGCAGTAACGACACTCAGATCGCAGGTGGCGTTTTGGCGCACACTGCCTGTTGCCACTATGGGCAGAGTGGCACTATTGAAAATGGTGGCACTCCCACGGCTATTATACCACTTTGCAAACCTGCCGGTATACATTAAACCGGCGGTGTTCCGCTCGTTGGAGATGAGGCAATTCATTTGGCATGGCAGCCAAAATAGAGTGGCGTAAGCCAAGCTGTATCTGCCCGTGGATGGTGGTGGAGTGGCAGTCCCAAATATGGAGCACTATTATCTAGCAGCACAGCTGCAGTGGATGGCCCGCTGGCTTAGTGAAAGGCAGCTCGCTGACACTGCTACACAGCAACCAGGCTATACCCAAGCACAGATAGTGTCCCTGTTTCATCCGGGTAGGCGGGGCCCGGGTCCCACCCAGCAGCTGGTGAAAGTAGGACCGGAAACGCCACCACTCCGATAAAATGAGATACCGGGAGAATCTCTCTATCGGCGGAGACGGCGAGAGGTGTGCAGGTGTAACGGCTCCTGATACTACGAGTAACCGTGAGTACCAAACTTGGGAGAGAGGGGCAAGAATGCGGGGCATGATCCTTACGTCCCATATCTGGCCTCGGTCCCAAATTGCTTTGCTCTAACTTGGTTACCGGCTCTCTGACATGGTTCTAAATATAGCCCTGTGAATGTCATTTTTCTCCCCGCAGATCTCGAGGGACCTCGAACCGATTTCTCATGGGGCATTTTCCCTGTTACTAAGGGGTGAGAAATACAGCTCGTTACCACTAATGACACAGTGATTTGAGGTTTGCCATCAATGGCGGGGCCTAGCGGTATTAATTACCTAGATTACAGGGGTTCATTTGTCTACCTTTCAACATGAACCTGATTCAGATACACGTCATTTGGATAACCAGGGCATAAATACGGGTACAATGTTCATATGTACATGTATAGTAATGGCATCAGAAAGGCTTGCCTTGGTAAACAATAAGAGCACCTTCTTTCCATGTTTGTTTGTCTTTTTTATTTTCTAAATGTAGCATCTATAGTTCACCTATTGACGCACTGACCATTTGCAATATGTATTATGCTAAAGGTCACGAGCACTTGGCCCTCCAATGGAAGACCCAGGTCTTATTATAGTGTGAACTGACACTTTCCAAACAGATATTTAAATAGTAAATTGTACTTCTCCACTCTTGTCGTTCCAGAGCACTACTCCCCTTTTCTTCCTAGTGGTACAGGACTAAGCTTGGCCACTGGACTTTCTCCTTTCTTAAACAAACTTTATTTGATTGGTCCTGACGAAGTTCTCTGGATCTCCTCCTGTGACCGCAAGAAAGCGCGAAACATGTTGACCTGAAATATATCCATTAGGGATATATAAACCTAGCTACAAAGGGACATAATATCCCTCACAGCAGCACCATTCACCTTGCTTTTAATAATGACAGAGGGATCACTTTAATAAAATTCCCTACTTTCCCTCCAGCCATTTTTTTAAACCACACAACTAGGACTTCACTGCCACTTACCCCCATGCACCCACACAGCTTCATCAAAAGATCTCCGATAAAGAGACCCTTCGGGGGACCCGTAGGGCATTGCACCGCCGGCCCGATGAGGAGCACCAGCCCAATGATGAAGCATGACATCCTCCGGGGTGTGTGAGGGCATTAAGATGAGGACACACTGTCCCCCACATACAGAGTAGTAATACGACTTGAGTGTCTTTCCATATTTTCTCTACCTCTTCACTCTAATAGGAACAGTGACTCCCTTTTTGATAAAAGTCATATACTTGGGAGCACGAGTCACTGGACCTCTTATCAAGCTCCTAGTGTCCCCCCCTCTCTATAAATATGACGAAAGTAGCATACGCCTGCTTCCGGCGAGTTCTGAGACTCACCAAAGGGGTCACCACATATGCACCCTCTCTTTCGATACTGGGCACGCCGAGGCAGCAACAAGTGATTGCAGCAGCGGAACTTCGTGCATGGGACGATGCGGGACTCCAGACGGTAGGGGACTTATATCAAGACGGGCAACTGCTTCCATTTGACACGCTTGTGACCGAATATGACCTACCGCAGGGCCAGTTTTTACTGCACGAGGGCTCATTAGAACGTTGAGGTTAATCTGGGGTGACATAACAGAAGAACCACAAACACACTTAACACTCCAGTATCTGCATATAATGGGGCGGACCGGCATCTCGTCAGGTGGTTGGCAGAGTCATTAAGGGCACATGCAGCAGCCCCACTAGAAAAACTAAAAGAGCACTGGGATGCGGATCTGCAGAGACAAAGCACGGACCGGGAATGGGCAAAGATATTAGAAAGCCCCACCTACATACCGAGGAATGCCAGGTTTCGGCTCATACAATATTACATAACACAAAGAGCTTACATGACACCGGCCTCAATCAATAGAATCTTCAATCGTGAAGATGCGCGGTGCCCTCGCTGCGAGCTGGTGGGAGGAGACCTCATACACATGCTGTGGGCATGCAACAAGCTGGCTACCTACTGGGAGACCATCACAACACACTTGGCGTGCTGCATGGACCTCACACTGGAGTGGAACTGGGAGGTGTGCTTACTGGGGCTATACCAGAGGCATAAGAAGCATAAGGTGACAACCCGCTTTATAGACCTGGGACTCATAGTAGCAAAGCGCCTCATCACTAAACGCTGGAAGTCCCCTGACCCCCGTCAGTGAAGGAATGCTATCACTCCATGATATGCTGGGCACAGGCGGAAAGCGTGGCGCTATGGCGAGAAGATGCCATTGGCATACGTAAGACACCCCTAGCTGTAGCCTGGGACACAATACTAACAGACCTCCGAGGCACATGGCAGGAACACTTGGAGGCACAGGGGTTATCCCAAGCGACAAGTGGGACACCAGAGCACACAGCGGGAACCCAACAGTAGCTAGAGCCCCCCCCAAAGGGCACCAATCCAGAAGTGGAGCATGGGCAGTACACACACAGCGACCCCTGACGTGTACCCAAGATAACAAGCACTGAAACTGGGACTTAAGTAAGAGAGGTGTTAGCGACGGAAGGGGCGGTGAGACTTATGTCATACACAGTAGTAGCAACGCCATCTGCGCTCAATATAACAATTATGTGAGATGTGATTCCCCCACCCCTTACCCCCTATCCCATTGTTCTCCCCTACAAGCTAACATGTTATTACAAGCAATGTTGTGTACATTCTAGTCGAGTATTTGTAGAAGAAATATTATGTTGTTATAGCAAGTGCTATACCCTGTTTTTTTTCGGTATCAGATACGGAATTTGCAGTAAAGAGGTTTGGCATTGGTGACAAGTAGCGACCGTAAGAGATGCAAATATGTAATTTCAGTTGTCTGTCCCTGCTGTAATACATGGAAATTAATAAAACTAATAAAGAAATTTAAAAAAAAATAAAGGACACACTTGTCAGGAAATATGGTGTTGTGTGCATGAGCTAGGCCCCTGTAGCAACTCCGCACATTTTCTTACATTGCCCTCTTTTTGCACAGTAATTATTTTTTTCTGAAGCATCTTTTTATTAAAGAATAGCAATCACAGGTATTGGCATGTGCACATCTTGACATTTCCCTAAAGCCATATCAATACATTAAAGGTGATACAGTTGCCCATCAGCCAGGAAAATACTGTGCGTAGTACTTCGCATTCCAGCTTATACCTACGTGAAAATAGGCACAATGGCTTAAGAATCTCTTCTAAACTCTCGCTCCCCCCACTCGCCCACTCCCCATAAACTCAAACAACCGCAGAAAAGGAGAAAGATGAGATGGCGAATCAGAATTGAAGATGTGGAGAGTCATGAAATGGTGTCATTGTGAGTGCAATTGATTGTTGGTGTCATTTTGGATGCCGAAGACATGATTTAAAACTGGAAAAGATGCAGAGCCCTAGTAGTAGGGGGACACACCGTCAGTGGAAGGCCCCGGGAAAGATACAACACCAATGGACCTCACCTGTATTTGAAGTTCTTGTAATCGTCTCTAAAGATATCTGCCATTCTCTCCATTGTGAGCGCTCTCCAGAGGCGGGCGTGCCATTGGGTCAATCCGGGTGCATCTTTTTTCTTCCATGCTGCTTCAATTGCCACTTTAGTCGCCCCATGACAGGCCCACATAATTGCCTGATCCTCCTTCATCTGGTACCTTACGCAAGTATCTCTGAGTCCCAATAGTGTAAATTTTGATGTGACTGGAACTGGGTATCCTAATGAGTCTTTGATTTGTGCTAGAAACTCCGCCCAAAATGGACGAATCGTTGAGAAATCTCACCAAATGGGGTGAAAGTCCCCTAATAGGCCACAGCCCCTCCAGCATAGATCAGAGGACTATGGGAAGATTTGTTTTATTCTCGTGGGGTAGAGATACCAATCATAGAGTATCTTGTAGTGCGTTTCCTGCAAACCCATGGAGTGGTTATTCTTGGTAATATCCCGCCAGAGATATCTCCACTGTTCCTCTGTAATCTCCATCCCTAATCTATGTTCCTAGATGCCTATGTGTCGGGCCGCAGAGAGTGCCACCTAGAGAGCAACAGCGCATATAGGAAGGAGATCACCCCTTTGGAGGATCCCACCCTACGCACAAAGGTTTCTATGGGCGTAAGTTCACGTGTGACTGCTTCTCTAACCAAAGGATGCAGCACCCAATGTTTAAGCTGGAGGTAGTGAAAATACTCAGAGGGGGAGGTGAAAGTCGTGCTGGCAATGCTTGAAAGTCAGCAGTCATAATTATGGAAGAGATCTGACAGTATGAAACAGCCACCCTCCCGCCAAGCATCAAAGGGTCCCAGCCGAACCGCCGGGGGAAACTCTGGGTTAAAGTGGATTGGAGTGTATGGGGAGGGAAATGTCATCCACTCAGCTTCCCCTATGACTGTGTCCCATACCTTGAGAGTGGTCCGAGTGGGGGTACCCAGATATGCATTCCAGGGTCTGTCCTTCTTTGGCTTCCAAAGCACTTCCCAAATCATCCTGCCGACTATTGCACTATCCAAGTGCAGCCAACGTTTGTCCGATTCCCTCAGTGACCATTCGGTAATCACCCGCAATTGTGCTGCCTTATAATAGAGATAAATGTCAGACAGGGCCACCCCTCTCTCCCCCTTCAGTTGTCTTAGGAGGGTGAAGGGTAAACGTGCCCTCCCGTTCTGCCAGATAAAACAGGTAATTAAAGTTTGTAATTTGGGGAGGAAGCCCTTCGGGAGAACCGTCATTTTAATCGCATGAATGCAGCCCAGCCACAAGATATATAAGGGCTTCCATCATTTAAGGTCTTGTTGCAGCTGGAGTAGTAAGGGGGGATATTTTGCCCTATATAGCCCCTCCAGGTTGGCTGTGATCTTGATGCCTAGATAGGTAAGACTGTGTTTAGCCCACTGGAATGGGGAAGCCTTGACCATTGAGGTCATCTCCCCCTCTGGGAGAGTAAGATTTAATATGAAGGACTTGGACAGATTGACTCGGAAACCTGCCACGCCCTCATATATTCGAAGTACTTCTTGGAGAGTGAGTAGAGAAGACAGGGGTGATGTAAGTGTCAGGAAAACGTCATCTGCAAACAGTGATATCTTGTGTTCATCAGGAGCCAAACCGGATCCTCTGTATCTCCTTTGTCACTCTGATTCAGGCTGCCAGGGGTTCAATGCTGAGAGCGAACAGTAACAGAGACAGTGGGCACCCCTGTCTCGTCCCCCTGTCCAACGGGAATGCAGATGAACTGACTCCGTTAACATCACCCTGGATCGTGGTTAGGTGTAGTTACCTCTAATCATTGTAATAAAGGCTTCGCAGAACCCAAAGTGATGTAGCATCTGAAAAATAAAGGGCCAATCACCCTATTGAATGCTTTTTCTGCATCTAACCCCAACAATATTGCAGGGATTCGGTGTCTCAACACCTTTTCAATCAAATGAAGTACCCGTCGAACATTATCATTGGTTTGTCTGCCTTTTATGACGTCTGATTGGTCAGGGTGGATGAGTTATGGCATCATGTCTTCTAACCTAGTTGCCAGAATCCTAGAATACAATTTGACGTCCAGGTTTAGCAATGCTATCGGCTGATAAGAAGAACAGAGTTGCAAGCTTTTCCTGCTTTTGGTATCACCATGATCAGGGCTTCACACATCGACGGGGTAACAGCTGTACCGGCGGCTATAGAGTTAAAAAGGTGGGTCATGTGCGGTGTAATCTCTGATGCAAAAGTTATATAAAAATGAGCTGTCAAGCCATCGGGCCCTGGAGATTTACGAGGTTTCAACACTGCGATTGCTAGCCGTATTTCTTCATCAGTAATAGGTGCTCCCAGGAGAGCATTCTGGGTGGGGGTGACTTGTGATAGATAAATCGAATCAAGGTCGGCTATCTGGGCTGTGCTATCTGCAATGTCAGCTCGGTATAGCTCACCGTAAAATGCTCCAGATAACCTGGCTTTACCCTCGTCCGAGCTTTCGGTATTCCCCCCTCATCACAGATGACCCCTATGTATTCCTTTTCTCTCTTCTCCCTCAGTTGCCTCGTGAGATGTGCCCCTACTTTGTTCCCATGTTCGTAGGAGATGTAACGCAGGTGTGAGAGTGTGAATTCTGCTCTGTTGGTATAGATCGCATTAATTTTCCCTTTCAGCGCAGTCAGTTTACATTGAAGGATACGTGTGGGTGTTAATTTATATGCTCTTTCCACTTCTCTGAGCTCTGCCTCTAGGGCCTTCCGCTCCCTCGCCTTTTGCTTGTTCAAGGCAGAACTGAGATCCAGACATTTACCCCTCAATACCGCCTTGAAGAAATCCCAGCTATTCGAGGGAGTGGTGTCCTGCAGCGGATTCAATTGGAAATATTCTTTGATTGCTGCTTGTAACTCATCGTGTAATATCCAGTCGCAAGTTAGGGAGGCAGGTAAGAACCACCTCGGAGACCCAGGTGCTTGGACCCTCCAAGTAAGACAGACGGATACCGAGCGTGATCTGAGAAAGTGATGGGGTGGATATTGGGAACTCGTAAGGCACCCAAGAGGCCTTGACTGAGAAATACGTAGTCTAGACAGGAGTATGTCTGGTGTACATGGGAAAAGAAGGAGAAGTCCATCATGGTGAGGTAGAGAGTTCTCCAGGCATCTCTGAGTCATATATTCTGAATGGCCTGTTTAGCACCTTTGGAATAACTGCCAGTGGGGGCGCAGTGTGGGGGGGTACTATCAAGGCCGGAGTGCCATGTAAGATTAAAGTCCCCCATGAGTACCACTGAACCCTCTGCAAACCCTCCCACCATAAGTAACAAAGTGTTGACCAAAGCAAGTTGGCCAGTGCGTATGCTGATTTAAATGTGCATATTTTCCCCCTTAATCTGCCCTTTATAATAACCACTTCCCTCTTTATCTGTCTTGACTCCCTCCGGGTGAAATTTTGTTGCGGCATGGAACAGCAATGCAACCCCTTGCTGTTTTAGTCCCAAAGAGGATTTATAAACCAGGGGGTAACTTCTGTGCTTCAACCTGTGGTAATCTAATCTTTTGAGATGTGTCTCTTGCAGCGCCACAACATCAAACTGGTGATCTATCAAGTATTTCCAGACCTTATGCCGCTTAAGTGGTGAGTTCAGCCCTTTCACATTCCAGGAGGCTACAGTAATCATTTTAACCTATTTCTATGCCCCTCCCATGGGCCCCTCCCAGCCTCTGCTGAACCCTCAGTGGCGAGTAGTAGACCTCTCCCTCCAGGAAACGTCTTCCCTTCCCTATATCTCCACAACCTACACATAAACCATCATGTAGCATTGCGTCACCTTCCCCACAGAATATAACGAAAGCCATCCTTTGAACCCCCAACGAAAACCCCTTAAAATTATGAAACCAAAACCAAACCCAATCAGCAGTTGTGGAACATTCAGTCCCATGTCAAATAGTCGAACACAATGGAAAGGCATTTCAGCGGGCGTCTCGGTCAGAGCCCATCGCTACGGCAACATGATAGGAGCAATATGTTGAACCACTGCTCCTCACATCCGCAGTATGTGAGGGCAAACAATGCCACTTACCCCCAGGGACCTCACATAGACCAGTACGTCCCCACTGGACAGAGATCAGGTGTCATCTATCCCCCTCAGGATCCCAGGTGTCCCAGGGCATAGCCCTCAAAGTGTCCAGCCCAGAAGACCAATGTCAAGGAAGTGGATGCCTAATGTCCTTCTCTTCATTTCTTTGGGTTCCGCTCTCTGCGCTCAGTCCGCCACTGGAAGCTCTTCCCCAACTCGGTGCTGTCCCCTTGTGAGGGGTTCTGGTTGTCCGCAGACTCGGAGTGTGGCAGTCCTAGGATGTCAATGGCCTCCATCGGTTCTGTGACATGGCACGATTTATTGTTAAACTCGAAGGCCAGACCAAACAGATAGTTCCAGCGATATCTGATGCGATCTTGTCTCAGTTTTTCACTCACTGGCCTGAATTGTTGGTGGAGTAGTAGTGTTGACTGTGCCAGGTCCTGATACAGCATGCAAGAGAAGCCCTAAAAGGTGATAGTGTCCTGCTTCCTGGCCGCTTGGAGTTCGGACTGCTTTACCTTGAATGAGTGTAGCTTGACGAGGATATCGCAGGTGCGTCATTGCTCTCCGGGTGCCTGACAGTGATGACCCATGCGGTGAGCTCTCTCAGCTTTAATTTTCAGTTGACTCATTCCCAGCACCTCCGCAAACAGGCCCTCAATGAAGGCCTCCAGATCAGGCCCCTCTGCCCCTTCCTCTGGGTCTCAAATTCTGATGTTATCTCTTCTGGATATGTTTTCCAAGTCTTCACTCTTCAGCAGGGCCAGTTGTAGTTGGGTGTAGAGGTCCTGCATCTTGTTGTGAGTATCCAGTGAGCGTTTGTCGAGCTCTTGAGATTGGGCCTTCACCTCAAGCAACCTGGTACCAATGGAGTCCATATCTTGTTGGATGGAGGCCATGCGGGCGGTGAGGTGGCTTTAAGCTGATCCATTGAGGCGGTCATATCCATCATGAGTTCTGTGCGGAGTTCAGTTTTGAACTCTCAGAGAGGCCAGCAGATCTTCTTTGGTAAGTGCCATGTCTTTCCTCCTTTCCCTGGGGTACTGGGTATCCTTCTTCTCAGCAGAGACAAAGTAACTGGATACTCTATTTGAGCTCTTTTTCTGTGGCATAAAGGTGGCTAAACGCTCCACCACATGTGAGAGGTCAGACTTGCCACCTCTTCAAGGAAGAAAGCCTTTTCCCTCTTCTCTGAGTACGGGTGCTGACCACCTATCCGGCTCCCCTAGGGAGGAGCCATCCCCAATGTGTAAGGAGTATTTCTCTCACTGGCCCCGGTTAAACACTCCCCGTGGTGCACACCATGTCAGGGCAGGCAGGGTGAAGCTTTATTTATCTTTGGTGCTACTGCGCTAGGTTTGTCCTGCTGTCTCCCTGATTACGGGCCTCGAGATGCTCAGTTGTTTCCACATAGGTGTTTGGGGAGCTCTACTACAGACCCGCCCGCCACCACAGCCTCATGGGAACGCCATGTTGGAGTCAGGCAATGCAGCCTTCCACCTCTTGTGATCTTTCCTACCTCATGCGGTGACAAGTTCGGTGATGGGCTCCCGCCGCGTCCATCCACGAGTGCTTGTGGTCAAGCCGATGACTCCCACTCACCACTTCGCGGTTCCCGTGGCATCAAGACGCCGCTCCTTCTTGACTGTAGACCAGTCTGCTCCTGCTCGTAGGCGCTGCCACCGGGTGACTTGAGGATCCAGTAAGTTGCTTCCCCCAGGGATGCTCAGTTCCTCTGCTGGACTCCATTATAGCGCTGGTATTGCTGGGACTACCGGAATGAACCCGGGGGCTGTCTTCCTGCAGAGTCTGTGTTCAAGTGCCACCATCTTAGTTGGTGTTGGGTTTTCCTTCCAGCGCCATCAATCTGCCGTATATCCCCACCATCAGGGGCAGAAATCTCCCTAATGCCTCGACCTAGGGCGATTGGGCACTGCTGCCATGTGCTACCATGTAGCTGTGCTTCATAATCCGCTTAGAAAAGCAATGTGGCAGTGGAGCCGATGTGGATCACGTTTACCCGGCCATCTTGCTTGGCCACGCCCCCCCACAATAACATTTTTCATTAACCTTTTGCACATATTTGCATGTGTGGCAATGTTGCATTAGTTTCTCTGAAACTGCTTTGCTTACACATTTCGCTTTGCACAACATTATCATGATGCCGTGAACACCAGGTACAAGGGCTTTCCACACACCATACAATGTCGTTCTATCTTCATCCATGGAGTGACAGGGCTATCTACAAACCATAACAATACTAATTTGCATATACATCACAAGATTGCTTTTTATTATAAATAAATAAGCATTTCTGGGAGTTAGCCAGAGGAGACACTTCTGCTGACATTGAGAGGTCTCTGCATGCTGATGCTTTGCTAAAGACACACAGATGATGGACGGAATGCAGAGGAAATCAAACATTCACCCCCAGTCAAGAGATCTGAGTTAAATTCATCGTTCTTTTGCCCACCATGCCACCCCAGTTTGGACCCAGCCATATGCAAATCAGTCTTGACCCTGTGGCTCATGGGAACAGTCCAGCCCGAACTGCCAAGCCAGGTCCTCCCTGGACCACAAACAAGCATCCTGGGACCAGTTTCCGGGCATCACCCCTCATCAGCCATGCTAGCTTGAATCCAGTGGCACAGTGAGCCCAGGACCCACATCTAGGCATACCAGGCGCACTTAGGGCGAGAAAGCAAAATACACACAGATGATGGACGGAATGCAGAGCAAATCAAACATTCACCCCCAGTCAAGAGATCTGGGTTAAATCCGTCGTTCTTTTGCTCACCATGCCACCCCAGTTTGGACCCAGCCATATGCAAATCAGTCTTGACCCTGTGCCTCATGGGAACAGTCCAGCCCAAACTGCCAAGCCAGGTCCTCCCTTGACGGGAAACAAGCATCCTGGGACCGGTTTCGGGGCATCACCCCTCATCAGCCGGGATAGCTTTAATCCAGTGGCACAGTGAGCCCGGGACCCACGTCTGGGCATACCCAGCGCAATTAGGGCGAGAAAGCAAAAGACACACAGATGATGGACGGAATGCAGAGCAAATCAAACATTCACCCCCAGTCAAGAGATCTGGGTTAAATCTGTCGTTCTTTTGCTCACCATGCCACCCCAGTTTGGACCCAGCCATATGCAAATCAGTTTTGACCCTGTGCCTCATGGTAACAGTCCAGCCCGAACTGCCAAGCCAGGTACTCCCTGGACCGGAAACAAGCATCCTGGGATCGGTGTCGGGGCAAGCTGCCTAAAATCTCCGTGAGGGGTGTCCAGTTCATGACCAATACAGGGTCCTACATTCTGTCCCGCCAGGTAATGAGGTTGGAGGGATTCTTGGTTATACACTCACACACACACCCTAGATCAGAGGTCTTCAAACTGTGGGGCGCGACCCCCAGGGGGGTCGTGGAGTCCTAGGAAGGGGGTCGCAGATTCCCCAGCTTCACTTGTCCCTGCAAAAAGACAGCCGTCCTGGGACAGGCAATTGAGATCGTTATCAGCTGCTTGCCTGAATGAAAGGCACTGCCTTATCTGTTAATCTGCAAGTGTAAAGGATGCTTGGGAGCAGTTCTGGCTCTTTGTGAAGACAAAGATGGTTTTTTTTTTAGTGGAAGTGCAAAGAGTTAACAACTGGGCTGGGAAGTTCTTGCTTTTAATTTTAACTGCATTTACACAGCCCTTAGTGCCCCTAAAGAGGTGTTGAAGGGACAGTTACGTAAAAAAAGAAAACTGCATTACATACGCTCTGGTATTATTAAAACCTACATTTTGAAAGCACCATTTTATTGTAAAACTATTCGCACGTTTTGCAGCAGTCTATCTTACCCTGTGTGTAATGCAAGTATAAAAAATTTACTTACATATGCACAGTGCTTTCTGTCACAGGCTGTGACTTTGTAGCACTAAAAATACACATCACTATTCTCCACTGCACCAATCAAGATTTAATTCTGTGGTTCTCTGATTAGACACAGACCTCTGCAGTGCATTAACTAATAGAGGTTTCATAATGTACTACAGTGCATTTCCCACTGAGCAATAACTTTTTTAAATTTATTTTTCATTTACGCTGCCCATTATTTTATATGTAGATACCTGCAGGTGAAAGACCTAAAAAACGTATAGAATATTTTGGGCTTATTTATGAGAGGCTTGCATCGCCAGAGCATCACTTTTTTTGATGCTCCGGTGGCGCAAGCATCTCAACCATACCTATGAGGCAGTGCAAAGTCACCCTGCATGGCTTTGCATTGCCTCATAGATATGGAGTAAGACATAGCAGCGCAAGTCACTGCGTTGCCTTACTCTGCGTCAAGGTGTTCCATGGGCTTTGCGTGGGGTTCCCACGCAAATCCCATGGTTTTTTATGCTGCCCCATATTTACAAAATCATGTAAACCTGGGGCAGCTCCAAAAACTGATGCCTCTCCAGTGGAGGTGTAACGAGGAGAAATGTTTTCATTTCTCCTCGTTTTTTCCTCTTTCCATGTGTGCTGCATTTTCAGCTCACATAGAAATAGGAAAATGCCCCTCAGGATTGTTTTGGTGAAGGTAGGTGCCTCTTCCTGTACAAAAACAATCCTGCCTACGTTGATGCTAGGCAGCAATTTGTGAGGGGAAAAGGACTGGAATGCACCATATTTCATAAATACGGTGCATTCCTGCCCTTTCACATTGGCATAGGGCAGCGCCGCAAGAAGACTTGCAGTGCTGCCCTACGCCAATTCCTCATAAATGAGGCCCTTTGTTTTTAGCTACGCCTTTGACTACACCCCTACGCTCAATGACCTTTGGTTTGCTAAACACTGTTTAATATCATTTCCCCACCGTAAAAATTATTTGCTGTGGTAATTGGGGGCTGTTAGAAATGGGGGTCTCTAGTTGGCAATGGTTTGCACCTTTGTCCAAGTAGGAACCCTTCCTTCTAGTCAGGGTAAGAGGGATACACTACTGAAATAACCCCTGCTCACCCCCTTGGTAGCTTGGCACGAGCAGTCAGGCTTATTTCAGAGGCAGTGTGTAAAGGATTTGCACATAACCAACAGTAATACAGTGAAAACACTACAAAAGGACACCACACCAGTTTAGAAAATTATCCAATACTTTATATATTCAAAACAAGACCAAAACGATAAAAATCCAACATACAGTACTTAAAAATATGCACTTGCGGGTAGCTGGCATCGGTCGGTCCGGACTGCGGTGTTGGACGGGGCAGTGTGTCGCAAGACTTACGAGCAGTGCCCCCAAGCCACGGTGCAGTCACGGTTGTCGAAGTCAGCGACGGCGTCGGTGAGACCAGGGCGGCGAAGTGAAGCGAGGCAGTGCGCAGTGTGGTCCCCACAGGTCACGGTGCAAGCAGCAGCTTGGCGCCCGTCGTCAGTGAGACCAGGGTTGCAGTGCGAGATGCAGCGGTGCCCTCTGCGGTGCCTTCAGGACACGGAGCCAGCGGCAGTCAGTGACGGAGTCGGTTGCTTTCCCCCCTCTGTGGCAACTGAAACCACGGTTCCAGAGGCGGTACCCAGAGGTCAGTGAAGTCTTTGCGGTCACTGAGACTTCAGAACAGGAGGCAAGCTCTACTTCAAGCCCTTGGGGATACTCAGCAACAAGTAAAGAAAGTTCAGTCCAGTCCTTTCACTGCCCAAGGCAGAAGCAGCAACTGCAGACCAAACCAACAAAGCAACAACACAGCAAAGTTGCAGTACTCCTCTTGGCAGTTCTTCCAGCTCTTCTTCTTGGCAGGTTCCTTGATTCTAGCGAGTTCTAAAGTTCTGGGGTCTGGAGCCCAATATTTATACTCAGTTTCTCTTTGTGTTTTTGGGCAGAGAGTGCCTGTGCCCAGCCCAAACCAGTTCCATCCTCTCTGGCCCAGCTTCCTGGCAGGAGGTGGAGACAGCATTGTCCAAGGCAGACCAGGCCCATTCAGGTGCAAGGAAATACCCTCACACTACCATAAATACAGCCCAGGTCTATTCAGCCCAGCCCTGACTCATCCAGGAAAGGCAGGACACACCTTGACCCCCAGTGGCTGTCTGATGAGAATGCACATCCCCAGCCCCTGTCACTCCAAAGCAAGACAGTCAATCCACAAACCCAGCAGAGGCACACAGGATGGCTAAGCAAGAAAAGACCTACTTTCTAAAAGTGGTATTTTCAAACACAGAACATAAAAATCATCTTTACTAAAAGATGCATTTTTATATTCTGAGTTCAGGCATACTAAACCCCATTTCTCTATCTTGTCCCAATGGGAAGATATGCTTTTAAGATGTTATAAGTAAACTCCCATTTTATCCTATGGTACAGATAGCCTTTCCATAGTGAAAAATGAAATACACTGTAATTCACTACCAGGACATGTCACACACACCAGTACATGTCCTACCTTTAATATACACTGCACCCTGCCCACAGGGGTACCTTGGGCCTACCTTAGGGGTGACTTACATGTAAGAAATGTGAAGATTAGGGCCTGGCAAGTGGGTGCACTTGCCAGGTCGACATGGCAGTTACAAACCGCACAGACACTGCAGTGGCAGGTCTGATAACCCTTTTCAGGGCTGCATGGGTGAGTGGCACAATCAGTACTGCAGGCCCACCAGCAGCATTTGATTTACAGGCCCTGGCACCCTCAGTGCACTTTACTAGGGACCTATTAGAAAGTAAAACATGCCAATCATGGAAACACCAATCCATAATACAATTTACAATAGGAGCACTTGCACTTTAACACTGAACAGCAGTGAGAAAGTGCAGAGAGACACTGAACCAGCCAAAACAGAGTCAAAACTAGGAGGTCAGAAAGGGAAAAAACAGGGGAAACGTGCCAAAAGATGCCAGGTCTAACAGGGGCATTATGGTTGTCGATAGATGTTGATGATGAGGAGAACCAGTTTCTAGAAAACATTTTCAGAAGGGGTCCTCACGCCTAAAAAGGTTTGACAAGGGGGTCTCGACATCAAAAAGTTTGAAGACCGCTGCCCTAGATGCATGTAGGGTAGGGATTGCATTACAGGAGTACACCTGATTACTATATTGTTTTATATGCCTGTGCTACAGGGCCTTCCTACTGGGTGTGGCTCATGATACACCCCTGGCAGGACATCTGGGATAGGGCAAGACCTTTGACAGGCTTGTCATCCACTTCTATTGGGCCTGGATTAAGGTGACCTCAAATGCATTCTGCAGGTCATACCCTACCTGCCAGGCCAGTAAGAAGTCCCGCCAGGTAATGAGGTTGGAGGGATTCTTGGCTATACACTCATACACACACCCTAGATGCATGTAGGGTAGGGATTGCAATACAGGAGTACGCCTGATTACTATATTGTTTTATATGCCTGTGCTACAGGGCCTACCTACTGGGTGTGGCTCATGATACACCCCTGGCAGAACATCTGGCCTGGCAGGTCATACCCTACCTGCCAAGCCAGTAAGAAGTCAGGGAAAAGCTTAAAGCTCCCCAGGATTCCTTACCTGCTATTGGCACCAACTGTGAATGGGATGGCATCAACATTGTTGGTCCCCTCGACCCCAAGACTGCCTTAAAAAACATGTTTATCTAGGTCATGGTGGACCTTGCCACTAGGTTGCTAAAGGACATACCTCAGTGGACCATGATTGAACCTACAGTGTCCAACGCCCTGATTTTGTACCCGGGTGTGGTTCGCCAAAGAAGTAGTGTCTGACAGGGACACAAACATCATGTTTGCCTACATGAAGTCAATGTGGAATGGGCATGGAGTAGCTTATTAGTTCTCCACACCCTGTCACCACCACACCAATGGGCTTGTTGAGAGGTTCACCAAGACCCTCAAAGACATAATTATGAGCTTGCCAGAGCCCTTGAGGAGGAAGTGTGATGTCCTTTAGCCATGCCTTATCTTTGCCTACAGGGAGGTGCCACATAAAGGAGCTGGGTTTAGTCCCTTTGAGCTCCTTTATGGCTACCCTGTTAGGGGACCTCTCCGTCTTGTAAAGAAGGGGTGAGAGCAAGCTCCCAAGAAGCTCCACCAAGATGTAGTTAGCTACATATTAGCTATCAGGACTCAGATGCAGGGCTTCTATATGAAGGCATCTGAGAACCTGGAAGTCAGCCAAGAGGTGATGATGCTCTGGCATGACTAGTAGGTCACTCTGGTCAAATGTCAGCCTGGTCAAAAAGTGTGGGTGAAGGAGCCAGTTGAGCCCAGGACCCTACATGACAGCTGGTCTGGGCCTTTTGAGGTAAGGGAGAAAAAGGGAGAGGTCACTTACCTGGTGGACCTCAAGACTCCCAGGAACTTCTTAATGGTCCTCCATGTTAATCGCCTCAAGCCCCCTATGAGAAGTCTAAAGTCAACATGCTTCTATTGACAGTTTATGGGGTGGAAGAGGAGAGTAAGCCTTCCCCTGGCCTTCTAAGGAGCAGGATGTGTCAGTAGAAGGTATCAACCTCTCCCCTGACCACTGAGCAGCAGAGGGGCTGTTGCCAGTTGCTGGGGCTGTTTGCCTCCTTGTTCTCACTGACCCTGGCTCATACATTGGTGTACCCATGATAATTATACAGAGGACAGCATGACAGTGAAGAACAAGATTTACAAACTATCTGATAAAGTGACAGCTAGTATCAAGTAGGACATGTCCAAGATGATTGGGCTAATGGTTATTGAGCACTCTAATAGCCCATGGTCCAGCCTTTTAATTGTAGTACCCAAGGCCATCTCACGGATGCCACCTCCGAAATCAGGTTCCGTGTGGACTATAGGGAGCTCAATTCAGTTACAAAAACTGATGCTCACCCCATATCCCGAGCTGATGAGCTCATAGGTAGGTTTGGAGCAGCCAAGTTCATAAGTATCTTTGACTTAACTCCTGGGTACTGGCAGATTGCCCTAACGAGGAGGCTAGGAGAGGTATGCATTCTCCACCCCAGAGGGCCACTTCCAATTTACAGTGGAAAGTGTCAACCTCTCCCCTACCCTGACCCCAGAGCAGCAGAGGGACTGTCGGCCGCCCTGATCCTTCTCGACCTCTCAGCAGCCTTCAACACCGTCTCCCACCACACACTCATCAAACAACTATGCCAGATCAGAATCGAAGACTGCGCCCTTAGATGGATGGCTTCTTTCCTCACAGGATGCACTCAGAGAATCTGCATTCCTCCCTTCACCTCACAACCCAAGCACACCATCTGCGCCGCCCGCAAAGTTTATCCCTCAGTCTGACCTTCTTCCACATCTGCATGACGCTGCTAGCAAACATCGTCAGAACCCAGAACATCAACATAGTTTCCTACGCTGAAGACACCCAGCTCATCCTCTCACTCCCAGCTGACCCCACCACGACAAAGTCCAACTTCCACAACTGTATGAGAAACGTCTCCACCTGGATGAAGGACAACAGCCTGAAGCTCAACATGGACAAAACCGTGCTGATTTTTGTCCACCACATCTCTCCCTGGAACGACATCAGGTGGCCATCAGAACTCAGATCCACCCCCACACCGAAAGACCACGCCTGCCACCTCAGCATAATTCCTAAACAGCGAACTCTCCATGAAATGACAGGTCAATGCCGGCTCCTCATCCTGCTTCCACACTCTCTACATGCTCTGCAGAATCTTCAGGAAAACAGTGACACAGGCACTCATCACCAACTGCCTGGACTATGGCCACACACTGTATGCAGGCACCACCAGTGAACTCATGAAAAGACTCCAGATGATTCAGAACGCAGCAGCCAGAATGATCCTCAACCTGCCCAAAAGAACCCACATCGCCCAGCACCTGAGAGACCTCCACTTGCTCCCCATCCAGGAAAGATGCCAGATCAAATGACTGACCCACACCTACAAAGCCCTCCACGACCAAGGACCAGGATACCTGAACCTCCGCCTGAACTTCTACAAATCATTCAGAAACCACCACTCTGCCCACCTCGCCCCTGCACAGACACCAATTATCTGCCACTGCCGCACCGTAGGATGCTCCTTCGCCCACCTCGCTGCCAAGTCCTGGAATGCCCTCCCCCATCTCCGAACATTAGTTTCAGCTGGTACGATCACCTGTTCACCTCCAAAAGGTGCTTCAGGCCCTGTAGCTGGCAGGCCTGATTATGCAAGTGCCAGATATGGCAGGGATCTGTGGTATTTCTGGGACTCCCAGTCGGTAGGGGCAATGTGCCGCCCCTAAAGGCCAAAATGGAGAGTATCCTGGCTTGGAAGGCCCTCTGACTCAGGTGAGGGCCTTCCCAGGCCTCACTAAATATCACAGGAGGTTGTCAAGGGCTATTGCACCGTTGTTGACCCCTTGACTGAGCTGACTTCCAAGAAGCAGCTAAAAAAGGTGATCTGGCCAGAGGTCAACCAGAAAGCCTTTGACACCCTTAAGGATGCCATGCATACAGCACCAGTACTCAAGGCCCCTGACTTCTCCAGTGGGTCTGTAGTACAACAGATGCTCCAGAACATAGCATAGGGACTGGGCTCTCAAAGATAAATGAAAAGGTCCAAGACCAACCTGCAGCCTCCATCAGTAGAAGGTTACTACAGCTCCTCTAGAATAAAAAAAAACCCACTGCTGTCACATGAGATAGCCCGCGTGAAGATGGAATGGTATGATACAATAGATCTGCTCATCATCTGCACTTAGCTATGTGCATCGGTATTTGAGAAAAAAAATCCCTGTAAAGAATTGTGTAAGGTTTTCATTTTGTGGGATAAGAAATTAGAAAAAGCTCTTCCCGTGAGAGATCTCTATCTAGATTTAGTATTGCAGCAATAAAACATATTTAAGGCCATGCAATATGTAAATATTTGTGCAATGCAAATATTAGATATATATTAGCTAATTTGTATGTAGCGCCTCCAGCTTTTTAAAACCCTGTGTATGCTGAAGGTCATTTTTCTATTTTCCCATGACAATAAGTTAAAGCTTTCCTGCAAAACAACCTTGGAACAGGGTTTGGTTTCCCTGCTAATGGGGCTCAAAAAGCAATACAACTAGTGCTGCTGAGCTTCTAAAATGCTTCAATGATGCCTTTGCTATCAACTTGGCGTTGCAGACCTAGGCTTCTGAGCAAGTGGAACCCCAACTGCAATCTAGAAAAACTAAGAAGAAAAAGGAATATAAACTCTCAATGAATAGGGAGGGACAGAGAGCTAAATCGATTTCTCGGACGCATGCTATCTGGCAGGACACTTTAGTGAAGACCTTCTGGTATGCAGGTATGTTGCGGGTTATTACTTGACACCACGACAAAAAGCATAACTTGATGCCATATGGCAATTAGGGAGTTTTAGACTACTGACTAAAGATGTGTTCAAAGCAATGATTAGAATCTATATTTTATTCACTCTAGCAATATTCATTATCACTAAGTTGTTCATTAGTACAATGATAAGTCGTATCCATGTGATTTACATGAAATTAGCAAGCATTAAATAATAATTATCATACAATTTCAAGATTTGTGTGTGTACTGATTTGGGCGGTTCGTGGTGTTGTCTATTATCGTTTCCCTGCAAAATATTCTTAAATACTTTTACTCCAGTAAGCACAGCACAGAGGAAGGTTAGGGAAATACCTGACTGTTTCCGTTTTCTCAGCAGAGGCAGAACTTGTATGTGGAGTCTCGGGAAATCTGTTTGGTGTGGCCCTTGACATCGGGTATCAGAGCGCTTTACATAGAACCAGTTTGGTTACAGATGGACACATTCATTTTTGTTAGGCACGGGGAGATTAAGTGATTTGCCCAGAATCACAGGATGTTGAGCGTCGTTGCCGAGACTCGAACCCGGTTCCCCAGCTTTGAGGTCGACCACTCTAACCCTAAGGCTACATCCTCTCCCCTTTATATCAAACCTAATTGTATGGAGGAGGATTGCCTCACCACAGCAAAACAACAGGGGCAAGACATTGCTCTTCCGCTCTTTTAATCCTATGACACCAGGACATGTCTGATGGAAAAATACATAGGGGCAGATTTACAAGCCCCTTGCGTCATTTTTGCGCCGCCGTTGCGTCACTTTTGTGACGCATCGGCAGCGTAAAAAATGCGGCCTATTTACAACGTGACGCATCTAGGGAGATGAGTCACGTTGTAAAGCCCTGCGTCACATTATACCTGCGTCAGGTATAATGTATGCAGGGTGGGCGTTCCCACGCAGGAAGGCCTCGTAAAAGTGACGCAGTGAAATCTACAAGATTTCACTGCGCCACTTTTAGGACGCCACTGCGTCAAAACCTTACGCCTGCTTAAAGCAGGCGTAAGTAGTGACGCAGTGTAGTGGGAATAGGCCTCAACACGCATTGCTGGAGTTGCGTCGTGCTTGCGACACGACTCCAGCAATGCGTGACTTTTCCGCCAACAGATGCGTCAGAATTTCTGACGCATCTGTCAATCCTTGCGCCATAGTGCGCCGTATTGTAAATACGGCGCATCTATGGTGGCGCAAGGGTTTCTGAGGGTGGCGCAGGGAAAGTGTCGCATCTAACAGATGCGTCACTTTCTTGTAAATCTGCTCCATAGTTTCTGATGAGAACTGGCCCATGGAAAATGGCCATGCCAGGTGTCATGTAGACAACTGTCCCAGAACTGCATTCTGGGAAGCGAGGAAAATGTTCTCCATTCAGTTAATCTAGGAGGAGGAAATATCTGCCCAACCTGCTCTGTTGGATGCTGAGCCTTTAACAATGCACTTAAACTAATAGACAGTGGGCTGCTGGCCAACTGGCAAAAACGTTTGTACGTCACCTTTACCTCCACTTGAGCAACTCAAAGAACTACATGGAGACAGGTGTGCATGGATTCTGCAAAACACTTTTTGAATGTGGAACTGAGTGCAGGTCTTTTCCTCAAGGCTGTAACGAAGCATTATACCCTGCTTAAGCTCTAACAGACTACCTTGCAGCTCCTTACGTTGCAAGCGTGGAAGCCGGATCACTGACAGAATATCGATGAAAAGAATATCGACCTACAAAAATATCGAGGTAAAAATATAGAATGCCAAAATATCGAATCCCTATCTACAAACAGGTAAGTACAAAAATATCGAATCCAAAATATAGTTGTAAAAAATATAGGGGCCCATTACGATGGCGGGCGGAAGCACCACCGCCGAGCTGGCGGATGCATAAACCACCAGTTACCGCCCGCATGCCGCAGCCCACACGCCCGCCAAATTACGATGTGAAAAGGTAGCCAAACACCGCCGGCAAGCCAGCGACGCCGTCCGCCATCAAAGTGCGCCCGCTCACGTAGCGGCGCAGCCCAATGGAGACACACCGCCAGACGAAATCACGTACCGCCCGGCGTACAAATTACGATGCCGCAAACAAACAGCTCCCACGGCTAAGAGACACCGCACGTGAAAGTGAGGCGGAAACCCGAACGCCGAGCACAGACACCGAAGAGGCGACCCCCGAGCATGAATCCAGCACTGCAGGCCCTCCCCATGCTATACCTGATGCACCACCAAGGAGGCAACGTACCGCGGAGACGCAGGTAGGCACACACACAACAAGGGCACGCAAACAGCGCACACAGTGCAAGGGCGGAAAAGGAGGACATGGCACCCCCAACACCCATGCGTGGACAAGACACATCCACCACTGCACCCACAAATGTAACACAGGGCAAAGTGCAACATCTCGCAACTATCATGGGCACACCACCTGGGACCAGGAACTAACGACCCCGTCACGGCACCGCAGCACAGCGGCGATGACGCAGCCACACATGCGCACAACTCAGCGCCCAACTATAACGCCATGTATGCGTCGCACACAAACAACACAGGGACACAACCAAGCACCACACACACAAGCCACACCCAGAACGCACATGACACGTGACAGGCCTGCCACAGTCATGACCCCAACGCCCAATTCACGGACAACACCCAACGTCACACAACCGACGCCCACATGTCAGTGAAGTCACGCAACATCAGGACACACCCCTGTGTGACAAACATGGCGAAGCACACAGCGGCGGCAACACCACCCAGTAGAACATGGGCCCCGTCGGGAAGAGGTACGCCAGTACCACACAGAAACACCCATACCACCCTGCACCCATGAACCAGACATACAAAACGGAACACCAAAGAGCCCGGGGACCGACAACAGGTGGACCCAAGAATGACACCCACACACAAGGCCCAACGCATAGAGGAAACACAGCCTGCCGCCCACACACGGGAGAGCAGACAGCACTGAATGACCTTCCATTCCAACTCCGTAACCACATCCCGACTAAACAAGCCGGAGAATACAGCCATTGTCCCTAAAAGAAACCAACACAGGCATGCAGAGGAAACCGACCACAGGGCAGATAGCGCATATCACCTAAGAACATACCGAACGGGAAAGAAAGGAATATATAAAACTCCCCCATGCCGTTCCCATACAAGTTATCTGGAAGGAGTCACACACCACTGACCTTGAACATTCAGAGAAGCACGTGGGATGAGGGCCCGTGTCCTCCGCACAAGCTAACAGAACACAAGTCCTGCCCCCTACGACCATCACAGATCTCACAGCAACCTCGGAGCCTGCACACTGCAGACTGCACACACAGCCGGAGCACGCCACCACATCGCCCCGCAGCAAAATGGCACCTACAACACACCTGCCCAACTACGCCAAACAGGTCAAGCTGTACAAACACAACCTGATACAGCTACTGGGATGCGAACCCCTATCCCTGCTGAACGTAAGTTACCGACTGACTTACCGCATCGCATTGTTCAGCTGCGTCATACCCGTCTTCTACTGTCGGAGGTGTCCCTTCCACCATCCTGTGGAGTTGTGCCTCTCCAACCCGGCATGTCCAAGGGCGGACCTGCTACCACTATTCCACCCTCTGGACGCACACGACAGGGCCTGTTCAGCCTATGGGGGCATGGCGTATGTGGCGAACATCGGACCCACACTGCAATGGGACCACTGTACCTCCACACGACGGATCATGGATCACAGCTACATCGAATGTCACCCAGCATGCCCCATCATGCTCCTACAAGGGACAACTTACGAACAACACCGTGACAGCCACCATCCGCTACATTGGCTGGCAAACATGTATACCACCAATGAAATGGAAGCCCTGCAGGAAGCCATCGCATACCTGACAACCTGTCAATTCGTAGGACCCCGGCGCAATCCCCCAATTGAGCCATGATGTCCGACACTGTACCCATGCTTAGCTTCCGCACGGACTGGCCAGTAACCACCACAACAGCCATACCAAACGACCTGCAACTGATACCACACCATCAACGACACTGCCATGACATCGGATGTGTCCGGGACATGCACTCCGTTCCCCATCACATCCAGGAACTCTGCATGTATCCGGGGAGGCAGTGGCATGGGATATGTGTATCGCACCCACATGGACAGAACTGCACGTACAACTATGCCATGACATGGATCCTGCGCCCATGGACATATGCACCGCCCAGTGGACAGGAATCGCCCGGCTGGAGTATGTGAGAGCTGCACCACTTTTCCCCCTCCCCGGAAATCCCGTAACAGGACCATTGCATGGACGACAAGTGCATACAACAACAACACGACCCCAGTGACTGTGACATGTCCAGTATCCACCATATGGCAACAACAAGTGGGACGCCATTGCATGCACGTAAGCCCATGCCCTGATGTCAACTCACACGCACGCGTGCATGAGTAACAACAGCAGCACACCTGTCACATGGAACTGAGATGGACTGTGCCCATGATGCCAAGCGGTCTGGTAGGCTAAATGTATCCCGTCTGTGTCAAAGTCCGCAGCACCGCAGCCACTTGCAAATGAACATTAGCACAGCAACAGCCGAGCAGATGTAACTCTGAAGCCCACATCCCACATGCAACAGCTAATCACATGTACCCCTACACCCTTAGCTATGTGTAATCATGCTCAGTATATCCCCCACATGCATACCGCTGCCAGTAGTGTCCACTATACTGCATCACAGAGGACATAAGTCACAATACATGGTTTGAAGAAAGAAACTGTCTCTGCTGATTCCTTTCACAAGTACGTATGTGAGATGATGAGAGTGTGTGATGTACACGGCAGTCGTGACATGACTATGTAGTCCACTGTCATTCGATGTCAACGCAAATGAGTAGCACAACTGTGGAAGACACACATGTGTCGCGTGAAGCGGGGAGACGCTTCGCTCAGGTGGGTGGGTGTGACGGGTAGATGCGCACATGCAAAGTTGAAACACGCTGTGTCGGGAGGGGTCCGGAACTGCACATTACCGCTTCCCTGGGCAATGTCAAAGGCCACATGTCGGGGGGGATGTGAACACGTGTGTGCACAGCAGCCGGGCACACGAACAATGCGGTATCAGGCGTACACGTCAGCCCACCCTCTGTGGACAAGCTGGATCCTGTTGTGCGCCCGCCAGGCCCTTGACAAGGCACACACAGCCCCTGCCGACCAAGTGTATCCCCAACATTGTCAACCTGCACAGGCAAACCAGGGCACGGGATGGCAGTGGAGCATGGTGGGGGAGAGGACTCGGCGCGCTCCTCCGGGACACATCACGCAGGCAAAACATCCTCAATGTGTAGCATGGCTCAAGTCATATGGAAGTATTGGGGGACGCACACATCACGAGCAGGAGTGACGTCACGGAAGGTGGCTCGCACCATCCCACCCATTGCCTACATCTCCACACACGTCACATGCCGTTGCAACAGAGAAGCCAGCGCGTGCGCAAGCACCTCCGAGCCCGCCCCAGTGAGGCAAAAGAGTGAATGTGTGGGTCCATCAGCCCCAGATGGACGCGGCATGGGCCGCTAGGGCAGCTACAGCCTCTGTGTGTCGCAGGTGGTGTATCCGGACTGCGGAGACTGCCATGCATTGTCTATGTTGCCCGTGTCGCGAGTCGGGGCACCACGCAGGTGGACGGCGTCCCGCCACACATAATGCCGTGAGACAGACCACTCGTTCAACTGGACCCACACATACACTCCTTGGCCTCTCCGGGGCAAGCTTGGGGCTGCATCTGCATGCGCTAGCCCCACAGTTGCAAATGCATATTGTGGGGAGCGAGGGGAGGCCATGAGGACAGGGACAAAGACGACTGTATTACTGTCAGTGAGTTCAAGGAATGACCCTGATGTGGACAGGAAAAGACGTGCCCCGTGTGTATTGCAACTAGTCGCTAATCCGATCACCCTCCCATGTCCTGCATGTAAGCCCGCACCTAGCCCCGCCCACCCACCACATTGAAATTAGCACCAGCACAAAATCATTCACATTCGAAGCACTGACTGGGGGTGACAACCATCGGACACACTTGTTGAGGCCACCCACGCGTACATGTGGGCCCTCCATGATCCATGTCACCTGCGGCCAAGTGATGACATGCGCAATGACGGGAGTGAGGAGAGCTGTCCGCCCCACGCACAGATGGTGCATCAGCTCCACAGACCCAGCAGCGAGTGCAGCAGGGGTCACATGTGCAGGGGCAGCTGTGCCTGGTGTGAAGGCACATTCAAATTGACAGCACATCGACCAATGTGTAGTCTGCCCACATCTACAATCCATTATCATGCGGACATGGAAAATGAACATAGGGCAACACATCTGTGTGGGTGCACCCACTGTGACCAACACTGCGCAATCATCGACGTACTCGCCCTGTGCATGGCCCACCACACAAAGGAGGTCACATTCAGTGCCACCATCCCACACACACATCCCTATCACGAGACATGGTGTGTCCAATAGTCAGTACTGAGTTTGCGCCCATCTGGAGGGTCCTGAACAGGAGACACATGCAACCCACTAGGCAGTCGGTGCTGTCACCTACTGGCATTGTGCAGTCAATGTGCAGGCCAGGCTTGCTGGGACTGAGAGGGGCAGCATGGCCCAGCCTGACATCCACACGAGCAACAAGTGCACTGAGACCTGCATTGGCAATTGCAGACGTTGGCCTGCACCCAGCTGGCCCGGGACGCCTACCTCCATAGTGGAACACGCAGGGTGCAACCGCGAGGGTCAACGGAGTTGGCCGTAATGGCCTGGCCCATGTTGGTGACAGTCCGCTGATGCCATGTGCACCACACAGTATGATGTGCGCACTGCATCGTCAGGTGTGGCCATGATGTGCGCGTGGGTGCAGGTGCACAATGGACGGGGCCACAACATGCCGTGTGCATAGGCAGGGACGGCCAGTGGCCGGCCCCCACATGTCTGTTAGCATGTCATCATCTGCACATTGGCATGGGTGCATGGTATACGCATATGCACACGCATGTCATCTCTCACTATGTACATCTGCCACTTGGCACGTGCAAGGTTACGTGTCACATGTGATGTGTATTTGCAAGCACACAGCCGTGTTGGCATGGGGCTGTCAATGTGTACACCTGACAATGCTTCTGGAGGTGTGATCCGTACAGTGCTGCACATAGGGTGCAGTGGTGACATCAATGACTGTCTCATATCCCCTCGTGCCACAGGTCCCACTTGTCTTGGCCGCTCAGCCTGTGCCCACATCGTCGTTGGTGTGTGCCATACTCATCCAGCCTCGGAAGCAGTGTGATGCACAGCAGCCAGTCATGTTGCCGTGGTGTTGCCGCTTGCCGAATATGCAGTCAGTCCCCATCAGCACGCCTCACAGGTCATTGAGGCCTGGATCCCCATGTGCATGCACATAGCAATGGTTCGTGTCACTGCTCATTGCTATTGGTGGGAGACCTGTGTAAGTGTATTGTGGCTGTGCTGTCCCTGCATGACAGCTGTTCTGTGACTCATGTTCTTGCTCTGTCATATCAGTTATGTGTATGTGAAGATGCCATGTGGCGTGTTGCTTTGACATGTGTCCACTCCCATCTTTCCTAGGCGGAGACCAAACATTTACCGCCCTTACCAATTGTTGGCGGACATGGAGGATTCTGAGGTCATCCGGAAATTTCGTCTGGACCGACCAACCCTGCATCGACTATGTGCCATGTTGGAACCCCACCTCCATCCTCGCAGGGTGTATCCGACATCATTCACCCCCACGGCTAAGGTGATGGCTGCACTGCATTTTTTCGCCACTGGGTCATTCCAGCACACAGTGGGCAGTGGAGGTGGGATGTCCCAGCCCATGTTCAGCATGGTGCTGAGGGATGTACTGGCAGCCATGATGCTGTACAGGAACAGGTACATCAGATTCCCCAGGGCACGTGAGTTGGCGGCAGTGAAGGGTGCATTCTATGCCCTTGGACGGATCCCACACGTCGTTGGTGCCATTGACTGCACCCATGTTGGCCTTGTCCCACCACAGGCCACTGAGCAGCTCTTCCGCAACCGGAAGCACACGCACTCCCTGAATGTGCAAGTGGTGTGCCTTGCGGACATGGTCATCTCCCACGTGTGTGCAAAGTTCCCAGGCTCGGCCCATGACGCGCACATCATGCGAAACAGCATATTACCACGACTGATGACCAATCTGCAACAGGACCGTGGCTGGATTGTCGGTGAGTATGTGGAGTTGTGTAGCGTGCTGGCTTAAGGATGCTGTCTACTGTCCTGTTTGAATTGCAACGGTTCTCTGTGTCCCCCCGCCCAGGTGACTCGGCTTACCCGAATGGGCCCTGGCTGCTCAGTCCATTACGAAATCCTAGGACCCCAGCAGATGACCGCTACAATGAGGCACATGGGAGGACCAGACGTGTGGTCGAGCGTACCTTTGGCCTCCTCAAGTCCAGGTTCAGATGCCTGGACCGCACCGGGGGTGCGCTGGCGTACTCCCCACAGAAGGTGTGCCAGATAGTGGTGGCTTGCTGCATGCTGCACAATCTGGCCATTTGAAAGCAGATCCCCCTAATTGTGGATGACGGAGATCAACCAGGGCCCCAGCCTGCAGACCAGGACAGCTCCAGTGAAGAGGACAGTGGAGAGGATGAAGCTGTGAATGTGCGTCAGCAACTCATCGCCCGCTACTTTACTTGACGGTGAGTGACCATGTACGACGGCTGATGTAGCTGTAGTTGTGCAGGTGTATGTGTGCTCTGTTACTGGGGCCTTTTGTTCACTGAGTGCTGTGTGTCAATGGTCATTGTCCAGGTTGGTATGCCACTGTCAGTGGCTGTAGCATTGTGCCCTGTTGCTCTGTGAGATGTGTGTGCATTGCTTGTAGTTGGTGACAAGTACTGTGTTATGAGTGTGTGACACACTCATTGAATGTACTCTTGTTCTGTTTTTCACCCCTAGGTCCCTGCAGCCTCTCCTGTCCCATCGACATGCCACACAGCAGATGCTATTCTGCTCATGGTGGCGATTGCACATCTTGGAATAAACCCAGGACACATTGAGCCGATTGTGATCAAGGTGTATTTATTAACAGCGGTGACATGTGATTGTGTGCAAGGTGATGACAAATGTGGTGCATGCTGTGACAATGAGTTGACGGTCATGGCTGCGTGATGGTCAAGGTGTACCCATGGAGTTCTATGTCCACAGTCCAACAGACACATGCCATTCACATGGCAGTGTGGGCTAGGATCGTATTCCAAGTCAATGCAGTAGGTGGTCAAGGTGGCTGGCTGACTAACTGGCGTTTGGTGCAGGCGAAGTCCTCTCTGGACACCTGTTTCCTGTTCGGACGGCCCCTTCCACGTTTGGTAGGGGGGGGTGTTGATGTTCCGCTGGTGGTGGTTGAGGAGTGCTCACTCGCTGTGGACGCAGGGGAACGCGATGCTGCACGAACCTGCGCCACAGCAGGTGGTGGTGGAGGTGGTGTTGCTGGCCTTGCTTGTGCCCTCCCCCCCACCACCAGCTGGCCCATGAGGTCCGCGATTTGGGCCATGTGGGCGTCCATGGACCTCAACACCGCAAGGACCTCCCGCGTGTCGCTTGCCGACCTGGCCCATTTGCCTTGGGCCTCCTCATAGGCCCCAAGGACTCTGTCGATTGGCGGCAGGGCTTGGCTCCCAGGCACAGTTGGCGTTGGCCTGGCCCTGCTCCTCCTACCAGTACTGCTGCCACCGACCTGCCCACTGGTCACATTGCTCAACACGGTCCTCGCTGTGGCTCCCAGGGTGGACCCAGTCGGCCGGACCACCACTTGCGCTGGGGCTGGGGCCAGTGATGACGTGGTGATGGTTGCGGCAGTGGGAGTGGCCGCAACGACCGTGGGAGTGGCCGCCACAGTGGTAGTGGCCGCTACGACAGTGGCAGCAGGGGGCTGTGAGTGGTCATCAGCCCTGGATGATGGGTTGGTGGGTGGGGGGGTGCCTGTGGTGCGGTTGGGCCCTGCCACACCAGATGGGCCTGCTGGGTGGTCCGTGTCCGAAACGGAGGACAGATCCTCCACATCCGTGAGTCCTTGTTGGGGGCTTGCAGGCTGGCTGTGCTGGCTGCTGTCTCCATCTCCAGCATCCAGCAGTTCGTCACCTGTGGGGGGAATGAGATATGTTATTGTGTTGCACATGACAAAGTATGTATAGGTTGTCTGACATCCACAGTTCGTGCACAGTCGTGCACAGGTTTCCCGGAGCCGTGTGTGTGGCTGTTCTATTTGTTGTTGTGTGGGCATGCCAATGGGACTGTGTGCTGTGGACATGTGGCATGGGACGGATTGGCAATGCCGATGGGTGTGTTGCTGTGCTCCTGCTTTTTGTGGCTCTGGTGTATGCGAACTCCAGACCCATCGTGGAGGTTGGTTTGTACTATGCTCTTGGGGTTCAAATGTAACGCTTCGAAACGCAGATGGCATAATGGGGGTCAGCCCCTGAAACGCATTTGAGATGAACTATGCTTTGGGGGTACATACTGTGTGCCATGGGTGCAGAACGTGACATGTGTTGTGGCAACATGACAGTGCATGGTCTGAGGTGTGTGTATGTCTGACATACCCTGCATATTTGCTGTCTGTTGTTATTTCTGGCCATGTAATTGGACGCATTGTTATGAATGAGTGATGGTTGTGTGCCACACGACGTATTGCAGATGGTCCAATTCCTTGGTGTGCGTGCTGCCCTGTGCCATGTGCATCACTGCAGTGCTCGGGGGTGTGTGGCCCATGTTATGTGTGTAGTTGCTCACAGTGTGACGTGCGCTTCATTCACTTCTGGCACATGATTTATCATGGGCATGTTTCTTTGCGTGACTACTGTATGTGGACCAGCTGTTCGGATGACATACCTTTCATGTGACTGGGGCTGACGGATGAGATGGATGGTATGTTGTATGTGCATTGTGTGTCTGTGTGTTTGATGGGTCCAGTGGTGTTCGTGTGCATTTCTGTTGTTCCACGCTGTTGCGTCTAGTGTGGTATGTCTTACATGGGCGTAGTTGTGGGATGTGTGGTTGACAGGCAGTAGGGGCTACATGGACAGGACTTCGATGGTGTTGCAGTTGTGTGTGATGGGTTGCACTGTGCCTGCTGTGTGGTTCTGTAATCAGTGTGACTTGTGCATGCAGACGTGGCTCCTTGGGTGTTGCTGTGTCTGTGATGGGTCATGTGGGGTGTGACTCTGTGGTTCATGTCCGTGTGCACATTGTTCACATGGTTGTGGCAGGGAGCTGTGCTGCGTGTTCCTCTGCTATTTGACATGTCCCATGTGTTAGTCGTAATTCAGTCCTCATGCCTCCAATCACCCCGCCCTGTCCAGTTTCCCACCTGCAGGTTGTTTTTGAGCGTGCACTGGACTGGATGCAACATGGTTATGGGTGGGGGGGTGCTCCATGTTGCAGGTCTGTGGGGGTGGGGGCGGTGTTATGGGTCGTGGTGATGGCTGGACACCCACTGACACCGTTTGTCCTGGGGCGGGATGTCTACCTGTCGGCTGCCGGTGTGCACTGCAGTGGCTGCTACGTGGGTGTGGGGTGTGGGGGGTGCTCCGCCTTGCTGTGCTGTAGGACTAGGGGCCTGGTGTGTGTTGTACTTCAGCTGTCCCCCCTCCCACCCACTGCGCTTTGTGTTGCTGCTACTTACCTGTTACTTGTCGGTTAGTGCAGCTACGGCTGCCACATGGGTGTGGGGGTGCTCCGCCTTGCTGTGCTGTAGGACTAGGGGCCTGGTGTGTGTTGTACTTCAGCTGTCCCCCCTCCCACCCACTGCGCTTTGTGTTGCTGCTACTTACCTGTTACTTGTCGGTTAGTGCAGCTACGGCTGCCACATGGGTGTGGGGGTGCTCCGCCTTGCTGTGCTGTAGGACTAGGGGCCTGGTGTGTGTTGTACTTCAGCTGTCCCCCCTCCCACCCACTGCGCTTTGTGTTGCGGCTACTTACCTGTTACTTGTCGGTTGGTGCAGCTACGGCTGCCACATGGGTGTGGGGGTGCTCGTTGTGGCGCTTCTGGAGTACTAGGGGACCTGTTGGTAGTTACGTGGCTGGCTGGGTGTACACATGCCCCCATGGTTTTGTTAGTTGATATGTTTGGGCTGTGTGTGTGGTGGTGCCTGTTGCATGTGTGGGTGATGTGTTGTGTATTGTGTACTGGACATGGGGGTGTTTGTCCCTCGCAGCTATGGCATGGTGGTAGTGCATGTGGTACATAGCGGTGTGCTGGTATACATTTGTTTGTACTTACCAGCCTCCACTCCCCTGGTAATCCGGCGAGGATCTCCGGATGGATGATGACTCGCACCTTCTCCTCCCACGCTTTGAAGGTCTTGTAATGCGCGGGATTCCCTCCGCCAGTCGTGGCAGCCAGCTCTCGGTTTTTGCTCTCCTTCTTCTTGACCAGGCTTTTGATGTCGTTCCACCGTTTGTTTATCTCTACTCTGTTTCTGGGTACGGTCCTGACTGCATTGACCTGGTCTACAATTCTGTTCCACATCCTTTTTCTGGTGGCTAGTGGGGTGTGCTGGACCTGGTTGCCATAGATTTGTGTGTGCACCTTGACGATCTCGTCGACCATGACCGTCAGCTCAGTGGGAGTGAACTTGGGCATTCTGTGTGATGCCATGGTGTTTGTGGTGCTGGTGCGGTGTTTGATGTGTGATGTGCAGGGGGTTTGTAGTGCCGGTGTTTGGTGGTGGTGGGTGTGATGTGTGCGTATCTGTGGTGTACTGCTGTCCTTGCTGTGTCACTGTGTCCTCTCCTCTCCTCTCCGCTTTGCAATGTTGCAAGGGGTTGTGGTCTGTGGAGGGGCTGCTTTTGTACTTACCTGTTTGGGTGTGTCCTGATGGTCTGTTGTTTTCAGGTGTGTTGTGGCCGGTGTTCTGGGCTTTGTGGTTTATTTGTTTGTCATGGGGTGGTGTGTTTTTGGGATGTGTACTTTGTCTGTGTATTTGTGCGTGGGTTGCTGTGTGGACTTGTTTGCCATGTTGTGTGTGTTTGTTTGAGTCCGGGGCTGTTTCTGTGCAGGGACGTGGCCGCCATGGCTTCTGCCGTGTCCATTTTCTTCAGTGTTGTTTCCGCTGGCGGGCGGTGTATTTGTTGTTTTTCCGCGCTCATGTCGGTGCGATCGTAATTTCACGTGCGGTGTCTCGACCGTGAGGGCGGGCGGTTTTGTGTTGTCGTGCGTCTTTCCGTCCGTGGCGGGCGGTTTGACTCCGACTCGGGCATGGGCGGGCGGTATTCTGTGTGTTTTTACCGCCGCTGGCGGGTTTCGGTTCGAGGCATCATAATTGCTGGGTCGGTATTCAGATGGTGTAGGCGGGCGGATTTTTGCCGCTTTCATGGGTGGCGGATTTTTTTACGCCCGGTATCGTAATTTTTTTATTCATATATATATATTAACGTAATATTTATAAAAAATATTCAATATTTTTAGCGTAGGATAGCGGGAGGGTAAAATTTACTATTACCACTCCAGTGAGTGCAACAGTAGGGAAAGCATTGGATAGCGGGAGGGTAAAAATTACTATTCCCACTCCAGTGAGTGCAACAGTAGGGAAAGCGTTGGATAGCGGGAGGGTAAAAATTACTATTCCCACTCCAGAGAGTGCAACAGTAGGGAAACGTTGGATAGCGTAGGGGTAAAAATTACTATTCCCACTCCAGAGAGTGCAACAGTAGGGAAAGCGTTGGATAGCGGGAGGGTAAAAATTACTATTCCCACTCCAGAGAGTGCAACAGTAGGGAAAGCGTTGGTTAGCGAGAGGGTAAAAATTACTATTCCCACTCCAGTGAGTGCAACAGTAGGGAAAGCGTTGGATAGCGGGAGGGTAAAAATTACTATTCCCACTCCAGAGAGTGCAACAGTAGGGAAAGCGTTGGATAGCGTAGGGGTAAAAATTACTATTCCCACTCCAGGGAGTGCAACAGTAGGGAAAGCGTTGGATAGTGTAGGGGTATAAATTACTATTCCCACTCCAGTGAGTGCAACAGTAGGGAAAGAGTTGGATAGCGTAGGGGTAAAAATTACTATTCCCACTCCAGTGAGTGCAACAGTAGGGAAAGCGTTGGATAGCGTAGGGGTAAAAATTACTATTCCCACTCCTGAGAGTGCAACAGTAGGGAAAATAATGATTTAATTTAATATTTTAATAAAAATAAAATAATTATCAATACCAATAAAAAATTAATTAAAATTACTTACCAATTACAAAATATTTAATAATTAATTCTAAATACCAATAAATATTATTTCTTAAAAAGTAATTACCTATTAATTATTAATTAACAAAGTTAATTTTCAATACCAAAAAATAATAAATAATAAAAAATACCAACTAATAATTAATTGACAGTAAATTAATTATCAATACACTAAAATATTTTCAATAATTAATTAATTACAATTAAATTACTTCCCACCCTATTCCCCTATAAACCCACAACCCGCTACAAAGAATAAATTAATACAATTAACATAATTATCAATTAATAAATTAATAAAAATTAATTACCAATTAATAAAAATTAATTACCAATTAATAAAAATTAATTACCAAATAAGAATTAATTAACAATAAATTAATAATCAATGCCAATAAATAAAAATAAATAATTACTGAATTACAATTAAAATACTTCCCACCCTATTCCCCTATAAACCCACCACCCGCTCTGAATAATAAATTAATACAATTAATATAATTATCAATTAAAAAATTAATAAAAATTAATCACCAATTAATAAAAATTAATTACCAATTAATAGAAATTAATTACCAATTAATAATTAATTAACAATGAATTATTTATCAATACCAATAAATAAAATTAAATAATTACTTAATTACATTTAAATTACTTCCCACCCTATTCCCCTATAAACCCACAACCCGCTACAGAACTAAAACACAAAATTAAATTAAATATAATTAATAATTCCTAAAAATTAATATTTAATTTACTATAATTAAATTACTTCCCACCCTATTCCCCTATAAACCCACAACCCGCTACAGAATTAAATTACGCAAAAATTAAATAACATAAAATTCATTACTTTAAAAAATTAAAACATACATTACAAAAATAATACATACTTTTAACACATATACTAACACTTAAAACACTATAAAAAAATTCGATATTTTTAACAACTATATTATGACTGTCGATATTTTGATAATCGATATTTCTTACCTGATTTTCGATATTCTTAACCACTATATTTTGGCAATTCGATATTCTGTCCATTCTATATTAAAAACTCGATATTTTGGCAATTCGATATTAAAAATTCGATATTATGTCTGTTTACCGTGGAAGCCCAAGTGATCCTATGGAGTCCACATATACTGGCCCAGAGTGACAGAAAGGTCAGTTTATCCATCAGTAGAATCAAAATTAGATTAGATTTAGTAAAATCTTCAGCAATTTTGCCTTTTTGCCAAAATGCATAAACCTGGCAAACCGGATTCAACCAAGCGATTTGTGCTTCCACATTTCTGCCAACCCTCTGCTAATCCTAAGCTAACAATATGTTGGTTAGAAATAGATCCAGAGGAAGAGGAACTAGACAAGAGAATAGAAAGAAACACAGACAGTGGATAGCATCTCACTGCCTGATTGCACTGATGCGTTTGGTCTGCACTGCAGGAGCACTGATGTCTAAATTCAAGAAGAGACTTTCAGTATTTCAGTACCTAACCTCGATTTTGTATATGATATACCTTTTGGAAATCTCTATACTTCCAACTCCCTATGATTGAATGAAACTCTGTCAGGGCCGTAGGCAGGAACATAGGTTTTGGGGGGCATGGTCCCCTAGTAGTAACATAAATGAAAGGGATCATAGGCCAACGTTGATCAGGGTCTTCTAGGTGCAAGAATGTTTTGAAACATTCTTCCAACAAAGCATCAGCAATTGTATTTTTAGTTCTTCCTGGAAGTCTGCCCTGGTGAATTGCTAGAGAGTGTGTTACCTTATAAAACACATTGGTCAGACTGAATGTAAAGTAATGTGAGGTAATTCCTGTCCCTGACAACTGTTGTGTTCTGCAAGTCACAAGCTCAAATACCACTAAGGCCAACATATACTTCAATGCTTCATTTTCGAGCCTTCTGAAGTTCCCAAATTGGGTATATTAATAAATTAGATAATAGTAATCACTTTTATTTACAGGTGTTAGAAACTTCAGAAAATTAGTAAAAAAATGATATAAGTTTAAGTACCAGCCACACATCAGAAGCCTGCGTACTATGCATATCAGAGGCTTCCATACCATGAAAATATTTGAAGCCTCCAACTTGTGCATATATCAGAAGCTGCATACTCTGTGCCTTCCTAGAGCTGAAACACAATTAGAATCTATATAATATATATAAATAACACTCTGAGATATTATGTGTTCCTTGCTAAAAATAACTACTTTCACAGTTATGAAACAACATACTGTTGTTCAAATTTCTTTCAATGAGACTGATTCACAAATTGTAACATAATAAAAGTGCATTAATGTCACCCAGCAACCACGAATCGTCTTAATACCGTACTACCATACATCCCTAAGAAAGTAATCAAGGTATGTGCAAGATGACAATCATTTTTTTTCCTCCCGTGGAAACAAACATTTGTAAATATAAGAGTTTATAATCCTCAATGAATTACTTCTTGCGGAAACAGAAATTGCAAATATAAAAGGTCATATTACTTTATGAATAACTGCTGATAATAGTGTCCAAGTGCAAAGTCTTGCATGAGTCTAAACATGAGTGTGATGCTAAAATATATGTTATGTGCTTCACATTTTTTACTGCCAGTGTGCCCCTCGTAGCATTTATTTATTCAGATTGTAATCCATGTATTTATGTGTTTGTGTGCACATTTTCATTTTATAAATGCATTTTTTGTTCGGCATTTTATTGCACATAATTATCATGCAACATAATTATTTGATAGTGCATCAGTACTTCATATATTGCGTATTGATAGTGTGATTTTTAAAGTGCAATAGTTTTAGGCAAATGTGGAAAATAATTTGGGGATATTCACAATGACGGGCGATAACCAGGGCCGGACTGGCTACCGGGCATTTTGGTGTGCTGCCGAGCTGGGGGCTGATTTCGGTGATGGGGACCTGCGTGTGCTTAAAAACATTCGTTTTGCTTTGTTTATTTCGAAGCTCACGCAGGTCCCCATCAACGAAATCAGCCCCCACCGCAGTGAAATCAGCCCCCAGCTCGGCAGCACACCAAAACGCCCGGTAGCCAGTCCGGCCCTGGCGATAACTATCGCCAACGTCATTTATCGGCAGAAAAGTTAGCGCCACCTAACCCTGAATATTATCGCCATGTTAGCGGGGTATTATCAAGTCCACGCTACATGGCGATAATAACAGGGAACGGCGGAGAAAACAGCCGATAACAACATTGCGACGGCGATACCTTTCGATCGGCCTATTAGCGCAAGAAAAGTCCCATCTTCCCTCCTGGTGATATTGCCTTGTGAAAATGCCCCAATATGTCTGACCAACCCCTGCGTCCAATCAAAATGGAGAATTGCTACCTGCTCACTTAGCAAAACAATCCCTTTTATGCCTCTTAATGTGAACAAAACATTTTTTCAGATTCTCCTATTTGATCCGAGTGTTAAATTAATTCGTCATTAATTGTCACATGACTCATGCTATTGTCTATGCTCCACAGTAGATAACTTATCGAACTAACATCAGTCACAGTACTAGAATACTGAAAAAGCCAAACTGATTCTAAGTACACTTCCAAAAATGTTATCCGTGGTTGCCTCACACAGTTGATTGGATGCAATAACTTGAACCTAAAAATCCCTCTGGGGGCTGCTTCGTGGAGTACGGGCAGATAATTGCATTAGCTCCGTTTTCCATATGCCAGTTCATCTCCCCTAGAAAATGTAAGGAGTCCCCGTGTGTCTGGGCCACTCTGAAATACGTTTACCAAAACACTGTCATCAGTCTTTACTCGTGCAGAGCTCAAGAAACCCCACCCCTGTCTATTCTCAGCTCTTCAAGGGGACGTGTGGCCAATACGTACAACCACGACCAGACACATCCCGCCAGTACAGAGCTAGCAGAGCAATTAACTCACTCTCCCTAACCAACACCTTTAAAGAGGAAAACTTCATTAAATTGAATGCATTGTTCAAAATGTAATTAGACAAGAAATATTCAAGAAGGCTACTAATTATACCAAATACGCTTGAGTCCAATTAAAATGGCATTTCCAGCACAGGAAGGGGGCGTTTTCTTTCCCTAATAAGAGATGTGCTCACAATAAAGTCTTAGCTGCGAGGTAGGAGAAGGCCCTCCACCTGCTCTTGTTCTGCGGATGCGTGGGGTCTCTGCCAGGCCCAGGTCGGCGGAGCGGAGGTTCCTTTTGTGTACATGGAATGAGACTCTTCCTTTGTTGAGGTATTTGGGTCCAAGGTTGTTGAGGGATTTGTAGGCGTGAGTGAGTAGCTTGAATGTTACTCTCTTCTCGATGGGGAGCCAGTGTAGGACTCGTAGGTGCTGGGTCATATGCTCGTGTCGTGGGGTTCCGAGGACGAGTCTGGCTGCGTAGTTCTGGATGATTTTGAGCCTGTGTAGCAGTGTATTGTGGATTCCTGCGTAGAGGGCATTGCCGTAGTCCATTCTGCTGGTCATGATTGCGTGGGTGACGGTCTCTCTGATTTCAGGGGGAAACACTTGATGGTCATGTGGAGGATACGGAGGCAGTTGAAGCAGGTGGAGGCAACGCCATTGGTCTTGCGGGTCATGGTGAGGGAGGAGCCTAGAATGATGCTTTGGTTCCGGCCATGGTCCGTCGTTGTGGGTGGGTTTCCGAGTGCAGGGGGCCACCAGGAGCTGTCCCATGCAGTGGGGGAGGGTCCGAGGACGAGGACCTCAGTCCTCTCCGAGTTCAGTTTTAGGCAGCTGTCATTCATCCATGCTGCGACGTCTTACATTTCTCCTGGAAGCTGAGTCTGGTGTATTCTGGGTTCTTCGTGAGAGAGAGGATGAGCTGGGTGTCGTCAGCGTACGATACTATGCTGAGCCCATGCTGTCTGACTATGGTTGCGAGGGGGGCCATGTAGATGTTGAAGAGTGTGTGGCTGAGCGAGGATCCTTGGGGTACTCCACAGTTGATCTCTGTATGTTCGTAGAGGAAGTGGGGGAGTCTGATCCCTTGGGTACTGACGGAGATAAAGGAGCGGATCCAGTCGAGGGCGGTTCCTCGTATACTGGCGTCGTAGAGTCTGTTTGCGAGAGTGCAGTGTGAGACGGTTTCGTAGGTTGCAGAGAGGTCTAGTATGATGAGGGCCACAGTGTGGCCCTGGTCGAGTAGCATGCGTATGTAATTGTTGGCAGCGAGGAGGACGGTCACGGTGCTGAAGTTGCTGCAAAATACGGACTGGGTGGAGTCGAGGATGGTGTTCTCTTCGGAGAAGGATGTCAGCGTTGTGATTGACTCAGGTCAGGGAGCCTGGCTGCAGAATACCTGTTCCTGGAAGCAGACACAGGGGAGCAGTAGCTACGAAGACATGGGGCCCGGCTTCGAGGTAATATTTCCCTCATTACAATATTTATGACACCCACTCACACACACATCCCTGCGTCCAGGCACCATCCAGTATTCTTTCCAGCGCTTACCACCTCACAGCTGTCCAGCACCCCCCCCCCCCAGCACTTCTCAATGGCGGACGCTGTGCGTACATGCACAGCGGGACTAACACTTGTGTGCCAAAGGCACATAAGTAGTTGCAACGCATCACATGACATTGCATTCCATTCCAATGTATACTAATACTAGGCACATTGCAACAGTAGGTTAGGTGTTGCATTGCGGAGACATGAACATCACTATTCCCACTCCAGTGAGTGCAACCCTAAACTAACGTTTGCACCCCAATCACATACGTGAACCCAGGAATTCCTTTTTGAGCCCCCAATACACACCCAAAACTCAAAATTTACCCAATTGCACACCCCAAAATTCATATTTTATCCCAAATCACACCCCAAAATTCATATTTTACTCCAAATCACACCCCAAAATTCATATTTTACACCAATTGCACACACAAAATTTCAAATCTGACATCCGATACCCATACACACACAAAATAATCTAAATTACCCCAATACTGACCTCACAATGTGTTGTTTGAGTTGCGTAGTTAATGATGTACTGCCTGCGTTGTACTGGACATCTCCCATGCCGAGGGCAAACCATAGCCTGGCCCGTCTGCATCCTTCTGCCCCTGGACCGCGCTCATCACCAAGGAACCTTCCTCTTGGACACTCCACCGCTACAACGCCAGCACCCTCCTCGCCATCAACCCTGGACGCCACATCGCCTGCCAGGACCAACATCTGCTCCGGACCGGACATCGCCATCGCCATCACTGAAGGCTGCATTATCACCCGCAAGGAGCAGCACGCCCTTCATGGACAAGGCATTGCCATCACCTACAGAGGCACACTCCGACTGACCACGCACTCTAATGACCCAAGGGTGACCATGGACCACCTCAACTCCCAGATCCGGACAAAGACCAAGCACATCCACTGCAGCACACTCATGTGCAGGACCCCCGGACATTGGACCCCCATTCTCAAATACCATTGTTGACCTCATTGTACCCCAGGATCTCCCATCCACCGACGACATCCTACTATGTGATCTCAAGTTCCACCTGGACAACCCCAGTGACCAGGACACCACCGCCTTCTAGGGAAGGTCACCAACATCAGACGCAAGCAGCAACTCACATCAACAGGCCACATAGCAGGACACACGGTTGAGCACTTCACCCCCGCATGTGGGGGCTTAAACTTCAGCAACAACACCGGACTCTCCTGGATCAACAATCATTGGATACATCACGTCTTCACCTTGCCCACCAGATGCCAAAGCCATCATCACAACCCCTCACAGCTGGATCAAGGCCACTGTTGGACGTCTCGTCAACTCTCTCAGCACCAACACTCCGCCACTGCTTCCAAACGATGACACGCAGCACACAACCGCCACCGATGGATCTCCACCAGCGTCGACATTCGGGCACCCCTCATGAACTGCACTGCGTCAGTACCTTCCGCCTACCTGATGGCAGGCGTGAGGGTGACGCAGTGCCACAGGGATAGGCTGGCCCCATGCATTGCTGGAGTTGCGTCATGATTGTGACACAACTGCAGCAATGCGTGACTTTAGCGCAGACAGATACGTCAGGATTCCTGACGTAACTGTCATTACTTGCGTCATGGAGCGCTGTCCATTGAGTACAGAGCATCCATGCTGTCGCAAGAAGGACGTAGTGAGAAGTGTTGTAACGCTGTCTTGTCGCAGCGCTGCAACACTTTGCATGACTGGGGCACAGGAATGCGCACTATCTTATTGATGGTGCGCAGTCCTGCCCTGTCATTTTGTGACAGGGCAGCGCAACAACATTGCTTGCAGCGCGGTCCAGCAACAAAACCTGCAGAAATGAGGCCTCAATGGTTATCTCCATTTTAAGACCAGATATTTTCTGGTCTTAGAAAACTGCCTCTAGTTGCAGTTATAGCCACTTTTTTTGGTCATCTTAAATTAAGGACTCCCCTTGTGAATAGGGAAATCTTGGGTTAACGTCAGATTTTGCAAGGGAACGCCTCCCTTGCATATCATTAGCGTTAAATATCGGTAACAGAAGTTGCAATGTTGGAAATGGTCCATTTCGCCTAAAAGCTGTCGCTAACGGCTGTTAGCGACAGCTTGTGAATATTGCGTTAAAAATAAAGCCGCTTTATCGGCAAAAAAAGTGCCGCTAACGCGGCGATATTGGCTTGTGAATATGCCCCTTTGTGTTTTAATTTGTGAATTTTACATCACAAACAATGAGGTCTGATTTTTTTCATATTGATGTTGAAATAGTATCTAAGTCTGGACAAATATTTCCGTCGAAAAAAAATATCACATTTTCTAGGGAAAGAGCAAGTTTGTTACATGCTGTAGATAATCCAGCTGAAATTCACACATTGGGGCAGTTTCAAGGCACAGTATGCCTTAACAGAATAACCAGTCTGCGACCTCACTTCTCAAAGCAAAGGACAGTAGCAGAATAAACAACAGCATGCAATGAACAAGAAGTATGTGTGTGTCAAAGCACATCTAAGAAACTTGTACAAGCATGTTGGTACTGAATCAATTTGGCTAGTGGCTAGTAAGGGAGGGATTTCCATACAGATTGATTCCATTAATGATTTGAATCAATTAATGCCATCTAGTATGTTGACATTTTTTTAAATATATATGTTAATGTATTTTCAATTTTAACCAATATGTTTACTTTTGTGACAATAGTCGTTCATATAATTGGCACTAGAACATGGCATTAGTTATGAATAATTCAATTCTGTACATTGGTAGGGAGCAATATTCAATTATCATTTAAAAATAATTATTCAAATGTTACACATATATTATTTCAATCTTTTTATTAAAAATCTTTATAAAATATATATCTGCTATGACTTCATTATATAACAAAAAACAGTGATTTCAGTGGGTTACCTACTTGTACAATCAATTTTGACAATCTAAATCACATAATTTCTATATTCTACATTGAGTCAATGGCACTTATGACTGGATTTTGTAGTGCCCCGTGTAGCAATCAAATAATGTATTTTCCCTGTGTCTTCCAACTGTTCAAATCCACCATAATCAGTACAGACAAAATTGCTTCTTCGGGGCTGTATTAAAAGCATATAATGCATAGAGATCAGCATAGCTGCACTATCCATAGATCAAACAATTCAACATATCCACACAGATTCATAAATTCATTATATACAATATTTACATACCCCAGGAATTCCAAATTCTGATTCAAATCAATTAGCTTCATCCCAGGAGGATTTTGTGTGCATACAGTCCGGATATTTACAAACAAATTCTCTGCATTGGTATGAAGCACCTTTCAAACATTTTAATTCCAAGATCCCATGCACTGGCCACGCTGTCATACCCAGTTAGTGAAGTAGCGAGTAAAAGACTCGTTATTGGCTATCTCTAATTTCCATCTAATAATTGGTCCACAATGACATCCTTAGGATAATAATTTGTTGTATAATGTTGATATTATTAAGCTAGATAGGCCAACATCTGATTAGCTATACACGTTTTTACATTAACATAGTTAAAACAATGTTGTTCCCCTTCTATGAGGCGACATGATGGCAAAACCCAACACATGATCCTTTTTATCTCATGATTAAAATGAACACATCAAACAATTACTTCTCATCTCAAGACTGATATGGGTCTTTCCACATTCAAATAGTCCTTAAAAACATTTAGAAATGTGATTAGACTTGACAGACATCCGATTCTCTTCTCAGTAAGCCCCTTCCATGAATTCAACAGGGCCCAACTGTCTTCATTATATACCTCTAAATGTAGACAAAGTCCAAATCCATCATTCAATCTTCCCCTTTAGATTTAAAATCATTCCAGAAGCAAAGAGCACAACATCCCTTGAAACACTTCAGCACGGTACCACCTTTCAATGACATTGAACTACATAAGTAGATATTTTTTGTCAACATTCTGCACGTCAAAAGAAGTTCCAATGTTCCACAAAGTGCAGTGTGTGAATCTTTTTTCTGTCTTTAACCTGCCTGCAAAACAAGTAAACAACCATATAACCAAGGTCCGTGCACCTTAGCCTTTTTAGACAATTGTTCTAGCTCCAGAAGAACTTGCAAATAAAGTGCACCTCTCCTGAGGTTATTCATTCAAAGCCTCTGGAGCCTTAGAGTGGCTCTCCAATCTTGAACGTAAGGCTTCTGTGGGGGGGCTGCCGCTCTCCTGCCAGCCTCTAGAGCCGTTATTGTTCATTGGTGGTGCCCCTAGCCCTCCTAGGGCGCCAATGAAGGCCACAACGCACATTTTGAGCACCTTTGTTCGCAAGCTACCTGCTCTTAAGCGGACGCAGAGCCCAAATCTGCATGACCTCATCTGCAGGTTCTCCAAATGTCACTCTTTCCCACCCGCCTCCCCAGAAATGTGAGTAGGATCAACAGGCATTTTATTTGTCTGTTCTTAGTCCTCCTGCTCACTGATATCTACATTGTTGGAGGGAGACTGACAGTCCTATAAAAACTGCTTGAGTACTGTTTAAGGGAACAAGGTAGTTCAAAGTCCGAACCTCATTAAGTGAAAGTATATCAACATAAGCAAATATGGTCAAATGTAGATTGGATTTGCTCTCAGGATCTTTTTTTTTAACCTATAGCAATAAACTTTAATTTTTTGTCTCAGTTGAGTCAGTGTGAAGTGGATACCTTGGCGCAGCTTTTACCAAGAGTGTGAATACAGTAAAGCACTAAAGGCTTGCAATAAAGCACTGCAGCCTCACACTATAGTGAATAAGAAATGGAAATATATGTTTTTGGATGGCCAATTTAATTTTAAGGCCTGCACAGGCCATAATCAATGTATTAAAGGCCACGTGTGTACAAGATGGCCTTGCGTGGCTTGGTAAATCTCATCTAGGATTTTTGTTGCCCCTGCACCCACTTGCACGGCACAAGGGTGACGCAAAACGTTGATAACTATGCCCCACAGTGAGGAAGGTGCCCAAACACTAGACAATCAAATTATATTGCATGCTGATGTTTTGTGGTTTTAAATTGAATAAATACTATCAAGGTACTTTGTGACAGAAGATATTTATGCATGACTCTGGTCCTATTTGTCCTCTCTCATTGATGAGTTTGTCAGGTAACTTCAATCACTTAAACAGAATATGCTTGTTATGCATATTGTGGGCATGAAGAGTGTGGGCCTGATTCACAAAGGTAAACTTACACTTGAATACCAAAACAGTAGTAAAGTTACTACAGCAAGTGCAAACTTTGCATAAAAGTGTAAATATACATTTGTGAATCAGGCCCTGTGAATCTGATTCCAAAGGTAAACTTACACTTTGTAGCAGGTGTTTTACTGTTTGGTTATTCACAAAGTGCAATTTTACTACTAGTAATTTTACTAAAAGTAAAATTACACTCGCAGTTTGTAAATACCAAAAAGTAGTAAATTTACTACAGCAAGTGCAAACTTACACAAAGGTGTAAGTTTAGCTTTGTGAATCAGGCCCCGTGTGTCATAGGTTGGCACACTTTTGGTCTTGTCTAGATCTGAGAGTGTCTGATCCTGGTGAGGCACTCGACTCTTGCACCCAGTGGATTGATTCTGACTGCTGTCTTTCCTGAAGAGCCATTCCTTTTCACAATATCTGATGAACCAATGCACATTTTGCAACGTTATCGATAATTACTCAGTTGTTAAAAGAAGCTTGCAGTTAATTGTCCAAATACAGTTGCCTAAATCAGTACCAGGATGCTTGTTTCCAGTTCAGGGAAGACCTGGCTTGGCACTTTGGGCTGGACTGTTCCCATGAAGCACAGGGTCAAGACTGATTTGCATATAGCTGGGTCTGAACTGAGGTGGCAAAGTGAGCTAAAGAACGAGCTCTAGCTCCCTCCCAAGAGAAGGAAGAGCAAGCCTGTTGCAGAAGCGGTCTACGTATCACGGATGCGGCTTCCGGCCAACCAGCAATAACTCCGGCATCTCCCTGCTACAACATTGTGAGCAACGGGAATCATATACCATAAGAATAACCAATGAAGTGCATATCAAGAGATCAATCAGCGAAAAAGTGTGCTACAAGAAAGAAACCCCAAACAAAAAAGCAAAGTGAGGAAAACAAATCCAGGACATTGAACCATTCAACTCCATATCCATCTCCACCACCTGATAGAGCCGGATATAACTTTTCTCGAGGGTTTAAAGGCAGGATGGAGTCCAGAAAGAACGCAGACAATGTCCCCACCCTCAGCCACAGCAGAAGTAGGTCTCACTAAGTCTCCTATAAAATTGTCTGCCGCACACTCTGAGGGGATACTCCAAGAAATTGGGAAGCCGGCATAACCCTTGTTCTCCCTGAGGGGACCCAAGAGGACGCAAAAAGAGAACCCAATGTAGACCCCTCCCACTTCAACTGCGGTGGAAAGAACTTCCTCCCTCAACAATGCCCAAAGTGAAATAGAAGTGGAAGTGCCGTTTCGCACATCAGCAGAATCCGCACCGTCTTCCATCATTGAGAAGACATTAAACAAGATACTAAGCGAACTTCACGAGATGAAGCTTTCACAAGGAACAGCGCACTGCAAGACTATTGAACAACTGGGCCAAATAATGAAAATTTACATCAGCTTTCAACCTGTATGACCCAGGTAGAGCAGAAGGTATCTTCCTTAGAAGTCAATAGCAATAATCAAGAAACCAATCTGACCAAACTGCAAACGGAGCTGGACGTTGTTCATTTGAAGCTGGACAATATGGAAAATCGTGCTCGACGAACCAATCTAAGATTCATTGGCTTTCCCAAAGATCATGAAGCAGTGCAGTCACCTGTCCAATTAATGACAGAGCTGGTGTGCAAAGTGGTTCTTCCTGAAAAAGTGAAAGACGTTTGCAACCTTGCCATCAACCGGGCACATCGAGTACCTGCAATTCGTCCTTCAAATGCAAAATACCGAGAACAATTCTGGTCAATTTTGGAGATGTCAGGAAGCGCACATCCACTGAAACACGACAATTCCACCATTACATTCTTTCCCAACTTTACCCTCAAGGTACAAAAGATGAGACGTTCTATTTTGGAAGTCAAGAAAGCCTTGATGGAAAAAGGTATTAATTACTCCATGCTTTTCCCAGCCCGCCTAAGAATAGAATCGGAAGAGAAAACGTGGTTGTTTGCCTCGCTGGAAGAGGCCTGGGAATGGCTGGAGGGCTGGAGGAGGGTACCAGGTACTACTAAAAGACACCAACAAGACAGGTTGCATCGCAGAGAAGAAAAGAGGAACGAGCAGCATGGGACACATGGTCGTGGTGGCCAGGAGGGATCTCCCCGACCCGACATCACCTGAAATTAGACTGGTGACTCCGCAGAGAAACAACCCTGTGGACTACTTTTCATAGCTGGATGTGCTGGACGGGGGAAAGGCAACAGCTGTTTCCCCCCTGCAAAGTTATTCTTGTTGTTTATTAAGGGATGAAAGGCACTCTGCATAGTTGGGGCAGTGGGCAGTTTTGGGCCTGCTTTGCTGGGAGGCAGGGAGGAGGGATGATGTTGGGATTTTGTTGGTGGTTCTGTTTTTCTGGCACCGAACAGTTGACACTGAGAGTTATGACACAAGCAATACATAACAACACAAGACGTATAGAGTTGGTTGACTACACCGGCCTCTACACCAACACAAGACACTCATGCTGGACGTAACAGATAAAGCCCAGATGCGTATATTGTCCTGGAACGTCAATGGGCTGGGTGAAAAAATAAAGCGGGGAATTGTGCTCCAGTACATAAAAATGCATTCGGCTAGCGTTGTCTTCCTCCAAGAGACGCACATGACTGATAACAAGAGCAAAGCACTAGATAGATGAGGATACAAAATGCTGGCCCATGTCAGCTAAACATCCGGTTCCCGTGGGGTGGGAATACTAGTCAAAAAGATGCTGGTGTTCCAACTGCACACCTCCTGTGTCGACACATTGGGATGATATGTGGCTGTTTCTGGGACATGGGAGGGAACGCCCATTAATCTTATCAGCAGGGAAGAGGTGTGGCGCCGCGGCCAGGGCGACTGACGCCGGACGCTGGGGATCACGGTTCGATCCATGGCTCCGGCGGCAGGGGTCTGCCCAGCACCATGCAACTCTGGGCAATAGCTCGCTTAATCTTCCCAACGGCCCCCAGCGCCGAGAGACCCCTTTGGGGTGATTTGTGCGCTATACAAATACTGGACTTACTTACTTACATATATTGCCCACCAAAACTTCAAGATTCCACTCTGAAGGAGCTAAGCGAAATATTGTTGGCCCTATCCGAGGATGTGCTATGTATGGAAGGTTACCTGAATCTTACCCTTAACGACGCCATTGATCGTTGGCTCGCTCGACAGGGCGTAGGGGGATGATCACAGCTAAGAGACTTTCTCAATGCTATGGGCCTAATTGATATATGGCGAGCCCATCACCATGGAGAGCAACAATATACATTTCACTCGGGAGCACATGGATCCCTTTCCAGAATTGACCATCTCCTGACACTTCCCCATGACTTGCCACAATACTGCACTATCAGACATCTCCCTAGAGGTATCTCAGATCATGCACCCATGTGGGCGGTCTAAGGAGGCACTAAATTGCATCTCCGTATGAAGCTAAACCCACACTTGCTCAAAACCCCCGCTATCTGCAAAGCGATTGAAACAGCAACCGAGCAGTATTTTATCGAGAATGAAGCCTCAGTAAACTCAGCCGTGGTGCTGTGGGAGGTATACAAACTAGTCATCAGAGGTCATGGAATATCCCTAGAGATAGGACACAAAAGAGACAAAAGGGCACAAATAGAAGCCATTGAAAAAGACATAAGTGCGCTTGAGACCCAACTTACAAACACAAATATTCTGGACGCTTCCCACAGACTACCTCTCAAGCAGATGGAACATTGGGAGCTTACTAGGCGGGAGGCCATTGGGATACAGGCGAACACCCTCCATCGCATGTATGAGCATGGGGACAAGGCCGTAAGGCTCCTCGCCTGGCTAGATAGTGGAGAAAGGGCAAACAATTGGGTACATAAACTGCATTCCAAGGAGGGCAAAGTCCTTACAAACAAGGTAGAAATAGAAGAAGAGTTTGCCACATATTACAAACAGTTATACTCCCCATCCAGGGAGATGACTTCTGAGGAGTGCCGGGAGTTCCTAAAAGATATCCCACTGCCGACTCTCACTACGGCGGACAAATCCCTACTGGAGGAAGACATAACCCAGGAGGAGATAGTGCAGGCAATTCTCAGATTAAAAACGGGCAAAGCTGTAGGGCCCAACGGCTTACCAGTAGAGCTCTATAAATATAATTCAACGAAACTAGCTCCGCACTTGCTAGGGATGTGGGACAAAAGTGGGAAATTAGGTGCCCTACCGGGAGACTCACGGCCACAGTTATAGTCATCCAAAAGGCAGGGAAACCCCCAGAAGATTGTGCCTCATACAGGCCCATATCGCTTCTTAATGTTGAAACTAAGGCTCTGGCAAAACTCTTGGCCTCCCATCTTCTAAAAGCAATCACAGGATTGGTGCACCCTGGTCAATTCGGGGTCATGCTGGGGAGAAGCACGGCACTTAATCTTAGAAGGCTCAATGGTGTACTAGGTAGAGCGCAATTTATACGGGAAGATGCGGTGATCATATCCTTGGACGCCCGAATGGCGTTTGATCCCATAAAATGGCCATATCTCTTTGAAGTGTTGCAAAAACTGGGGTTTGGACAGAGATTCCTTAGCTGGGTGCACCTACTCTACACAGAACCACTCGCTCAGGTGGCGGTCAATGGAGAAACTTCCAAAACGTTCACACTGCGGCGTGGCACCCGTCAGGGGTGCCCAATCTCGCCCCTTCTGTTTGCCATGGTCCTGGAGCCTCTCGCTGCATGGATACGAGTGGATCCAATATTGCGAGGGCTTCGTTGGGTACCTCAGTGGGAGGACAGGATATCGCTCTATGCGGATGACGTGCTGCTTTACTTGGCGGACCCCAGACGCCCCTTTGCCTGGGTCACTAATATAATAGAGAACTTTGGTAAAATATCGGGATACACAATTAATTGGGGGAAATCATTACTGTTTATATTACATGGAGAACCGCCCACGCTCCAGAGAGGCTGGGATATACGAATCACTACAGAGGGCTCCCTATACCTAGGAATCTTTGCCACCACGGACCCCTCCTTATTCTACAGAAAAAATCTGATTCCCCCACTGGAGCGGATGAAGGCAGATGTCCAGCACTGGAGATAGTTACCAATATGTATTCTAGGGAGGGCAGCCCTTGTTAAAATGATGACGCTACCGTGTTTTCTATATGCACTGCATAATATTCCACATCCAGTCCCAGCAAAATACTTCGAAGCAATAAACTCTACATTACTGACTCTCCTGTAGGATGGGGGTCCTGCACGCATCGCACTTAAAAAATTAACTCGGGGTGGTTTGACGGAGGGATTGCATTACCTGATATACGGAGTTATTACTGGGCTGCACAATTAACCTCTATCAACCAATGGGTCAATCTGCCGGACGATGAGCCATCAATCATATGGACCAGGGAGCAATGCGACCCGGTGGATACCTAAGAGCCCTATACCCTACATCTTCGAAAGCGCAACAACAGAATCCCACGAATGCCACAATCAAAATTTGGCATGCAGCCAACAGGGCTTTGGGATGGAACAACAAATTGACTCAATCCACCCCCTTATGGGACTCAAAAGCCCTTGGGACACTAGGTAGATACCCGGGGTTCGACAAGTAGGGCCTATCTAAAATCGGTAACTTATGGATACGGGGCACAATCCTCCCTTTTGCAGACCTCCAGAGAGACTATAGTTTGGCAAACTCAGAACTCTTCCGATATTTACAAATTAGGCACGCACTACAATCTGCAATTCCTAAGGGTGACAAACTCCCAGAATACTCACCACTTGAGGATCGTCTGCTTGAGGGACACATGACCAGCAAAGCGACTTCACTTACGTATAAAAATTAACAAATATTCCACCCGACACACTCATACAACTACGAGATAAATGGGCCACAGACATAGATGGCCTAGACGAGGATGAATGGCTTGAGGCGCTGGCCTCTCCTAGAGAGATAGCCATCAAGGCGGGATACAGACTGATCCAACTTAAAGTATTAGACAGGGTCTATTACACCTGCACTATGCTCATGAAAATGGGCAAAACACATACTGAGAACTGTCGCCATTTGTGCCATCAAAAGGGCACCTTCTTTCATATTCTGTGGGAATGCCCCATCATACAGTCCTACTGGAGGGCAGTGGTTACAAACATGAATGAGACATGGGAAACATCATTAGCCCCAACGCCAAAATGGTGCCTCCTGAACATATGGGAGGAAGCAGATATCACAACAATGGGTAAGGTATGGATGAAGTTGAGCCTTATCATCGCCAAACGTAAAATAGCCCTCAACTGGGGGGTGGCAATGCCCCCACGCCTTAAAGACTGGGAAAAGGATATGGACACATGTATGGTGGCAGAGAAGACAGTTTATACAAATAGAGGTTGCCCAGGGAAATGGATGAAAGTGTGGGGGAAATGGAACAATGTGTGGGGTGGGTTATGGACACTCCCACAGCTCCCTCAAGGAGTACAGAAAGACTAGTGGGAGTTGCAGAGGGAGGGTAAAGTCTCACAAATCAATATTGCTGAGTCACTCAATCAAATTGTCGCTTGATTTTATTATAACGTGTTGAATTTAAAAAAAAAAAGAATTTGGGAGATGTCAGGATTAAAGAACTAATTTTGACTCAAGCAATCCAAAAGAAACCCTTCATTGCTCCGCACAACTTTTCATTTTGAATATTTTCAGACATGTTGATCCTGGCAGCACGAAGATGTCGAGATTTCATTGGACTGATAGATGATTTTAAACACAACAATGCTCCAGCTGGTATAATTCAACAATCCAAGCTCAGAGTTTTGTATAAAAGCCAATCCCATATATTCCATTCAGTTGATAGGGCTAAAGATTTCCTTCTGATAATTAAAGGGGAGGGGGGAGTAGAAAATAGTATTTTAATGGGGCAAGATAATTGCTGGAATAAGACTCACGCTAAGATGGACTTCGATCTAAGCCAAGACAAATTTAGAATTCACTCTTCACCAAGCTTCTTTGGCTCTTTTGGCTCCAGCATGGATTTATGAAGGCAGATTGTCTTGCATCACACTCTCCAGAAGGAGCTTTAAGTACCATTCCAAGGTACTACCTTAGAGGGGAGGGGGGAGAGGTAGGGATGGTGGAGGAGGGGAAGGGATGGGCCTGTGACTGGCAGGGCCTTGAGTGAAGGGAGGGGGGAGGATTTGGGGTCGCATAGAGGTGGAGAGGGTAAAAAGAAAATGATAATCACAGACATAGGGAGGAGCAATATGCAAAGATGCAGTCCGAGACATAGTCAAACCAAACACTGCATCAGAGTAAGTTTTATTAAAGGGGGGAGGAATACCCAGAGTGAGGCTGATCAGTCAGAGATAGCTAGTACAAATGGCTGAAAATCTGACACTGCATGTAGTCTCATGCAACATAAATGGGGCTAACAATCAAACTAAGTTGAAACCCACACTCCAGTGGCTAATGGCAAGCCAGCCGCAAGTCATTCTGTAACAGCAGACCCATTTTGAAAAATCATTCACCCCCATCCAATGGCCCAATTTCATCTCTCAGGCCATCCCTGGCTTCAGCTGATTGATTTTTCCCAAGGAGGAGTTCCATAGGTGAAGAATGGGTGTTCCCATGCATCCACACATGGATTCTGTAGTATTCTCAGATTTACCAACACTGGTAGACCTGGGAATGCGACAGAATGCTACCCCTTCCCAGGGGAGTCGTAATAAGAAATAATATCTTGATTTCTCATCTTTGTTTACCTCTTTCTATGTATGCTGCATTCTGCAGCACACATAAAAAGAGGAAAATGCCGCAGAGGATTGTTTTTGTACAGGAAGGTTTCCCTTCCTGCACAAAAACAATCCTGCCTGTAACGCTGGCACCCTTGCACCATAGTGCAAGGGTACCTGCATTGGTGCTAGGCAGCAGTTTGTGCACCAGTGCAGGAAAAGTGAGCAGGAATGCACCGTATAATGTTAAATTTGGCGCATTCCTGCCCTCTCCCTTTCACGCAGCGCAGCGAGATGGCACTGCATGAAATGTTGATAAATATGACTCATGGGTATCATAGGCCCTGATTACGAGTGGGTCATTATTTTCCATCCCCAGCATAACCCCTGTTTGCTCATGGTCGGAATTATGAGTTGAATGTTATTTAACGACTCTGAGAACTATTGTATATGTTAAATACCTCAATCTTCATTAAATATCGGCAGGTCAAACCTGCAGAAATTTAACAGGGGAAAAGCATCTGGTATTTACCATAAGATGCATATTTTGGCATGTTAAAAACCAAAATCTGCATGATATTCCCCACAAATTCATAATAGGCGCTATCTTTGGCATCCAATAAATAACACACACCATGGTATTGTTATTTATCAAGTGCGAAAATAGCACCTATACTTGTAATCAAGTCCTAGGTGAAATAAATATAATTCTAAAACCTCAAGATGTCAGCATGTGAAATACCCTCAATGGCCTTTCCATGACAAAATAACACATTTTCCCCTGCAATTAATCACAATAACATGGAAATCACGTTTTCATCTGATTTGCATGCAGGAATGTTAGGTATGATCTCGCAGTAAATGTATCAGAAAGACTCTGCAAAAAAAGATAAAGCAGCCTATATATTTGTTAAATATCATAAATAAAGAGATTTAATATACAAGAAATGAAATGAAAATTAATTTCTATAAATAATATGAAACCTCATATTCACTGGGCTTGGTACCCCTTAATTCAACAGTCTGGTTAGTCAAGGAGAACATTTCAATACTAACCATTCACATATAAAATAATCAGAGTTTGAATTAGATCAGATAAATCTTTATTCGGTTTACATGGAGGAAAACTATTAAAGATGAATACATATAAAAAAAATCACATAAAGTCAATATTGGGATACATCACAATAATTTTCTTCATTTAGCAATAATCAATTCATATGCCTTTGCCATAGAGTCCATACTCACATGTCAAATGCAAGGAGTCAACAATTCCGACTGCCCAACCAGTCCGAGCTTAATATCATTACCAAAAGTGCAAAGAGCCAAAAAAAATTAAAAATCAATAGTCAAGATGATAGTTAAAAAAAAGTATCACAAACTTATCTAAACTATCCCACAGTAAAAGTATAAAAATAAAGTATTGCACCTTAAATTCATGCATTGCCTAAGGAATCATATATCTCATGCTTGTTATTAATACTTTAACCAAGCTTCTGCTTATTTTAACAGGTCATTCCCTTTGTGAATGTCGCTAAAAATATTTTTAGGCCTTGTCTTCCAAAAAGTTGGTAAACCTTTATTTTCTTTAAATACAGAGATGTATTTTTTTTTTAAAAACAGTTTACTTTATTTGACGGTAATCACAGACAAAGTGGTCTGCCGACTCAAGCAGGCCACCATCCTTATGATGGCAGCGAAATGTAGTGGGTTGCAGCTTGCCACCGACAGCATTAATATACATGAGGTAGTTCGAATTGTGACAAACTGTGATTCAGTTTCATGCAACCCGATCTATTATTAAGGTTCGTTCACAAAATACCATTGAATCCACTAAAAGTCAATGTGCAAATTGCAACCACTTTTAGCAAATACAATGTTGGTATATCTGGAACTTTTTTTAAACACAGTCTCATCTCCTTTAAAGTAAACAGGGCGCAATGAAAAAAAGTTTTCTTTATTTAAAAGCAGTCACAGACATGGGAGTCTCCCTTGTAGGCCACCGTCCCTGTGATTGTGGCCAATTGCAGCAGGTCGCAAATTGATACCTATCTAATTCATATTCTACCTCCAGTAATTTAGTATTTTGTGAACTGACCTATTTGTACATTGGCCAGTTTGCAAAATACTATTCCATTTGCAAAAAAGTTGTGCGCAGTTAGGGACCACTTTCTGTAAATGGAATAATAATACATGAGGCCCTAAATTATCAACTTAGGGCCTCATTACGATGTCGGTCAAAAAGCATTCCGACCGACTCTAATTCGGAAACGGTTCTGAACAACTCGGGTTTGGCGAGTCCGACCGACCGATTACAATGTTTCTGAACACCGTTCGGTCAGACTCCTATTGACTTCAATGGGAGCCTGTGTTCCGATCGACAATACAGGCTCCCATTGAAAAATGGGGTGATTGCAGAAAACCATGCACCCTGTCGCAGGCACCCCATGGTGTCTGCCACACTGTGCATGATTGGAAAGAGGGGTCCCATGGGTACCCCATGGGCCCCAACCGGAGGCCTCCGGGTGAAGGGGGGCCTGCTACGGGCCCCCAAAGTCAGTTTCCAACAGCCTTTTCGTGTCGGACAGACCGATTCGGAAGGGCTGTCCGAATCCAACATCGTAATACAATTTGGCTCCGACCGATTCGGAGTCTCCGAATGCCGGTCGGAACCAAGTCGGAAAGACCGAATGGTTACCTTCTATCGTAATCAGTCGGTTGGAAATGTTTCCGATTCGGTCAAAAACATGGGTTCCAATACGGGTTAGCAAAATCCGAATGCCGTTCAAAGCCTTTCCAACCGACATCGTAATTAGCCCCTTAATGTAGTATCCCTGTAATAGTCTTTTAGGTACTTTTAGATGACTTTGTGAATTAGCTACAGAGCTGTTTCTGAAATTAGATATTAGGAATAGAAAAGATATGGAAGGACGGATAGACAATGTGATTTCCATTGTAGGCTTTATTGAGAATGGTTGTATGACTTAAAGGAATATTGTGGAAGGGGTCTGTTGGAGATAAGGGGGGAAAAGGCTGACAAGGTGTGGACTTCAGCACTAGTATGAACTTGTGCCTGACCTTATCACATGCTGTTGACAGCCTAGGGCCATACATATTAAGCATTGGGCACATGGTGTAACTTTCCTTTATATGCTATAGCAAGTGCCCTTATACCAGTAAAGACTGGGCATGGTCCTCAGGCTGATTTTAGTGTTAAGTATTCGCCATATCAATTTCAGTGCAAAATCTAATGATGAAACCTTCCTCAAGCAGCAGCCATAATCCTTGTCGGGGTGCACTCACAAACAAACCCCAAATTAACTTCTGCTCAAACCTTCGGTAGCTTGGCATAGAGCAGTCATGCTTAATTTAGAGACAATGTGTAAATAGTTTCAAACAGTCATAAAGTGAAACCACAGCACAAGAAAAATACCACACCAATTTAGAAGGATAGAGGAAATGATATTAAATAAAACAAGACCAAAACGACAAAAATCCAGTCTGTAGAACCAGAGATATGCAATTTTAAAGATTTTAGTGAGTAGAGTGCCGAAAAGAACAAAGTGCCAACTGTGGTCATCTGTTCGCGCTTAGACAAGGAAAAAGTCACAAATTTAGGCTGACCACGATAGAGCACAGCTCAGTTACAGGGACCTAGTTAGGCCTGCTGAGCAAAATACCTTAAATCCTGGTCCGGGTCAGAGATGCATTATTCATTGTCAGTTCTGGGGAGCTGCAAGGCTACGGTGTAAGGTCCTGCATCATTGACGAGGAAGCCGTCAGTGAGGGGGCTTGCAACGAGAAGTCGTGCGTTGAGAATGCGTTGCACACCAGCTGGTTCTGTAGAAGCTCCAGGGCTTGCAATGTGGAGTCCTGCGTCGTCGTCGATGGCGGCTTATGATAAAAGGGCCTGGATTGGGTTTTAGTTGCGCAGTGCTGGTTCCATTGAGGCTGTGGGCAGCGAGGGCAATGCAAAGTCTTGGCACTGGGAAAGTCCACGCTGCAGAGGAGACTGGTCGGTTCTGCTCGGGGCTGTGCCACACAGCAGAGGAGATGCATCGGTCCTGCTGGGTCCACAGATGGGCTGGCAGAGCACCTTCAGGCCAACTTCCAAGGGTTCAGGACTTTTGTGGCACCACTTGGCAGGGTAGGATTCACAGCTGCAAAGTCCAGGTGCTGGTTACAAAAGTGTTGCCCCTGGATTCACTCTGGTGGTCCTGGGTACAGGTTGCAGGTCCAGTCCTTTTCAAACAGGCAAGAGGGCAGCTGGACAGCAGGACAGCACAGCAGGGCAGCAGTCCTTCTGCCTCCCAGAGTCTTCCATAGGTCTAGAAGTGTACTGAAGAGTTGGGGTCTAAGGACCAATATTTATATCTGGTGCCTGCTTTGAAGTGGGATAAGCTCATAGAGGTTTCCACCCACCAGAGGTTCTTTGAATTTTCTGCCTCTCTGCCTTGGCCCCATCAGTGTCAAACCCTTTGTGAGAGTGTCATGTATGCAGGAACATGCTGCATGCACCAAATGGTTAGGAGAAGAAAATGCCAGCTTTCAAAAAGTGGAATTTTCAAAATTGTAATTTGAAATCCTATTTTATCATAAAAGAGGATTTCTCATTACAATTCCAATGACACCAAACATGATCTGTTGACCTGTTCCCATTTGGAGGTTATCCCTATTAAACATAATAAGGTAACCCCAAAGTTATCCTATGGGATATACAATAGCAAAAAACGAATTCCAGTAGCAGGACATCTAAAACTTAAAAGTACAGTCCTACTTCTCAAATACATTGCATCCTGCTCTGTGGGCTGTTTAGGAGACTTATATGTACTAGAAAGGAAGGTTTAGGAGTGGCAAAAGGTTTATTTTGGCAGGTTGAAATGGCAGTTTAAAACTGCCCACGCAGGCTGCAATAGCAGGCTTGAGACATGTTTGGAGGGCTACTTAAGTGGGTGGCACAATCAGTGCTGCAATTAGTAGTATTTAATTAACAGGCCCTGGGCACATGTAGTGTCACTATACTGGGGACTTACAAGAAAATTAAACATGCCAATGGGGTGTAAGTCAATTTTACCATGTCTAAAGGAGAGAGCAAAAGCTCTTTAGCACTGTTTAGCAGTGGTAAAGTGTGCAGAGTCCTAGAGGCCACCAAAAAACGGGTTCAGAAAAAAGGAGGAAGAAGCCAAAAGGTTTAATGATGACCCTACAGAAAGGGCCAAGTCCAACACACAATAACAGCTTTGCCTCTGACCAATCAACACATGACCTTCCAAGATCAAACTTAAGTTGACATTTTTTTTCTGGAAAGCTCAGCAGAGATTCATGATAAAATGATATACTTGTGCAGAGTTTTAAAAAGTTAACAGTTATCAACAAAAGCTAGGTTACTTTACCCAAATATATGCAATTTTATTTTTAACATGCAGTAATTGTGTAGTTAAATTTATTTTTAAGAAAAGTAACGATTCACACCTGCGCCAGATTTTCTCTCAATATGCAATCATCCTCTATTATTGTGCCAGACGAGGTGAGCTGTATTGCTATAACAAGGCGCATTTGTAGTTTTCTCTGAATGTATCAGTGTAATTTCATCTTCGTAATATAGAAATGATATTAAAACGGATAGAGGTCTATCATTATGTAATGCCTCAGGCTCCAGCAATGAGTCATCCTCAATTCTGCTGTCAAAAATGGAATAATTTAGTTATGCTGAGAGAGCAAATTGTGCCATTCGCTTTTCTCGCAGTGTGCTTCCAGTACAGGAAAAAGTAAAATCCTTGTTTCAGTATTTCACAAGGTAACAGAAAAAAAGGTTTATTCTGTGAACATTTGAATTATAATCATGGGGATCCATAATGTATGTCCTACTTTTCAAAATATAGGCTCATCTTTCTACTCAGCTGAGTGGAACCAGACTCCAAGGTCCTGAGTGGCAAAGTCATGCACGCATTAGAGTGGGGTGTGCAATGTTGCAAAGCAAGGCACTTGCAACGATGCAATTGGTAGCTACAGAACGTGACTAGTTATCTATAGCTTTTGTGGGAGTGGCAAATTCTTCGCACAGATTCGAGGGTGCACTCACGGCAAAGGTGGGACAGGTGCAACTCAGCAGGTGTCTATCGGATCTTCTGCACGTAGCTCCCCATTTCCTACCTAAAGATTCCAAAATTGCTAAACCTGTCTGCCTACTCAAAGGGCTTCCCAGCCCACTGGCCCCAACCAGGTACCCTGCCCCACTGGCTCCCTTGGGCGCTTCCAGCTGCTATCCTCCCCACCTGGTACTCGTTAGAGAGTACATCCTGCCAATGCACCATTTCCTTCGTCAAGATGTCCCACTGTGGGATATTTTGGAGATGAAAATGGTTGATGAGGAAGTGGGACAAACATTTTCATTATGCATTGTCTAGTTGTGGAATATCATGGAAACGTCCTACTATCCATAGGCGGGCATTTCCTGAATTTCCGCATTTACACAAGCATCATTGAAAATTTGCACACACTTTATTTAAGTTAATATTATATGTCTGGATTTTTTATTGCTAAATTTTTGAGTGGAATGTATCCATAAAGGTGATCTTGTGTCCATAAATCTATTTACTCATGTGCAATATCACCCCACAACGAGGCAATATAAGCATCAGTAAACTTCACTTCCTGGCCGATTTTGGACATTGCAAGGACAATGACGCCCTCGGGCATTCGTTGCGCTCTACAAATATGCCAATCAAATCAAATCAAATCACATGCCCCGGAAAACTAAATTTGACAACCACCACAAACATTTCTTCTAAATACTACTAAAATGAGAATGGGCAGAGATGTACTTCCTGGCAAGGGCATGCTGTACCACATTACACAGTGCGAAGGGAATGCCACTACAGTGGGCCACAACTGGCAGAAGTGTAGGGAAGGGGTTTCTCCAGACAACAATATTTTACCTTGGGAGAAAAACGTTTTCTTGCCCAAATGCAATGGCATTTTCACATGCAGAATCATACACTGCACTATGTACAACTACCCACGAAACTCTGAATTGTTACAGTTGCAGTTTCACAGCGTTTCCAGGAGACCTTTTTGGGAATCAGGCTCACTGAGTTTCTAGATGCTTGACTTGTCAAACAAAAATGGCAGTGGGCACTTGTTCCTCCTTCCTCTATTCCGGGTTTACCAAAAATGCATAGTTGACGAACTAACATCCTGTGTCAAGATAGTGTGCTTATGTTCATGTTTCTTATAGGCCATTTATAAAGTTAGAGAAACTGCAGTATTAGCAACAGAAGTTAAAAGAAAAAGTGTAAGTTTATAGAAGAAATTGCAGAACGAGTCACGGGTGGAAATGGAACATAATAATGGCAGAACAGAAATTAACACTGCTATTGAGGTCGCTAAAGGTTACGTTGCCTGCAAAAATGTAACATATCACAGACCCTGCAGCAGGTGCAAACTTATTCAGCTGTTCAACTCTTCAGGGTGGTCCTAATGGCAATGCTTATTTTTCAAGGTAGACGGGTATTGGATAGGTATCTGTGATCAAACAAAATGAGCCTTATGTGAGAGAGATAACAGAGAGAAAACAAAACACTTTTTAAAGGAAAGAAGTTCACTTTTTATATTTTTGTTTTTTTTATATATATTTTTAACGATAATTCAATAATATATACATACATTTAGAAAAGAAAATTTAGACGGTTGATGGAAAAAAGGTGCATAAAGAAGTGTTTGTAGGGGTGCTGATGTGCAAATTAATATAGGAAGAAAAGAAGATCATCAGAGTATTTTTTTTAATATAATTCTTCAATAGAAAACTGGCTGTCATGGCTTGAAAAAGAGGCCAGTGTAAACGGCCTGTTTGAGAGACAATTCTTCAAATCCATAATAGGGGATTGGTGGTCATAGAGTCTGAACACACCATCCAAAATGGGCTGGAAAGTCAATTCAGGCCAAAAGCATGAATGTCGATGTTTCGACCCAACAGCTGCATGGGGAGTAAATTAAGACCTTGGGGCTGATTACGATCAGTCCGCCATCGTATCGCGAATGGGACCGCCAGCCTACAAGGCAGCGGTACCACAATAGGCATTGCAATGCGACCGCCACCACAGCGGTCGCAATGCCTATCTTTTACATTGCGGGAGGTGCTGCTGACTGCAGCACCCGCCGCGATGTAAAAAAGGGGCATGTTACATATCCCTGCCCTACTTGGCAGGCACTGCATGGTGCAGTGATATATAGGGGGCACCAGGTCCCATGTCTAGGGGCCATGAGGGGAGGGGGGCCCGCTACGGGACCCCCTGGTCCCTTTCCACCTGCCTGTTCATGGCGAGTAAACCTGCCGTGAACAGGCTGGCGGAAAGGGAAATCGTAATCCCTACGGCGGTGCCTGGCAGGCACCGCCACCATTGTAGGGAATATGAATCCCCCCAACACACCTGCAGGCTCAAGGAGCCCGTCGGATGCGTTGCGGTCGGACTTTCCGACCGCCATCTCCCCCACCCATCATTGTAATATGGTGGGCAGGAAACATCTAACCAATGCCGGGGAGTCTGCCACCGACAGCCTGTCGGTGGAGGTCTCCCCAGCATCATAATCAGGCCCCTTGTTTGCTTGTATCATGTTATTCCCAGGTCCTGTGGCATACCGTGGGTTACCCTAATATTTTGTAATGGCTGGTAACTCTTCAGGCAGATACTGGGGTTAAAATTACCAGCTGCACCCGGTATCTCTACTAGAGTTAGGAAGAATCAGACATTCAACTCCCCGGAATGGGGAATAACCTCCGGACGTAAACGTCCGGGTCAACTAACACAGTTTTTCCCTGATTCTAGGGAAATTAATACAAGTATTTAGTACCTGCTGTGAGTGGGATGTAAATATCTATCAGAGGGATTGGGGCACCAACCTACTACCTGTGAACACCCACCTTGTCTTTGTCGAGGGTCCTCTCTGTTCTTTACCATTTGCACACCATTTCTTCACACAGTATATTCTTGTTTAGGCTTTCTGTTAGTGATTCTTAAAACCTTCTTGTTCCATTTACCAACTTAATTAATCTAATTTATTTACACCCTCAGACCCAAATCAAGTCACTCACCCATCCTATTTCCAGTATACTTGAGTCTCCTTTGTTCCTAGGGCTAAAATCTAATAGTCATCCAACTATAAAATATTGCTCTCCACTTTCAAAACCTCAGATTCCACCTTGGCCTTCTCCTATCACTCAATGTCTGCAAATCCTGCACCACCTCAGCTTTTATGCTTCCAAGACCCTGTTTGAAACAGTAATCCTTCAAGAGTAGGAGCAAATCAACAGCCTTCGTCTTAGCCTCTCCTGCTACTCCTTCCAACACCTTCAACAGATACTTACATTTACCAGCCAACTGTATTCATCCTTTTCTGATTCATCCCAGCCTCTCCCTCCCCCTAAAGGCATAACATGTGATGGCAAAAGGTGTATCTCAGATCTCATTGAGTGCTGCTAAGTCTGATGTCTGTGACGTGACCCAACCTATTTATAAGTCAAAACCCTTAATGCACCTTGGTGGCATTTCAATCATAATATTTCCTTATTATTTGAAATTACCTGTTCTTTCAAAAATGTCACCCCTCCCCTTCACAGAATTAGTTATCTTCCATCTCCACTACTCTCCATAGGTCATGGGACTTGATCAGAGAAATCCCTGGACTCTAATGTACTCACTTACTGGACTCTGATGGACAGGCATAATAGTCTTCGTGCATAAATTCTAATTTCCTTCTATTGTTTTACTGATAACCTCATCTCCAATTAATGTTTAATTTCCACCCACTTCTGAGTTCCCGATTGCCATGGAAAATTGTGTTCCTTCAAGGTTAATGTTGCATGATATGAAAGCTATATCCTGAAATCAATGTATGATAAAACATAGGATTTTGTCGAGGTGGCACTATAAAGTTTATATTCTGAAGAAGGGCTCATTTAGGACACACAATGGACACAGAATTCCACTCATAAATCACGACATTAAATTGTGTTTTTTACTTGACTAAGATTAGAGACCGTGCCTGAAGGATGTTCCTCGCTGTTTTTTAAGACTAGAAATCCGACCCAAAGAACAGTGGGTTGCACTTTGTAATAAGATTGTCAAAATAGAAGTTCTATTTTAGAACCTTGAGGGCATCCATTTAAACTCCCAAAGAAAGTGATCTAGTTAGCCATCATTTTACATTTGAAATCTAAGCAAGAGATAAACAAATATAGTTAAAATTTATCATTAACAAAAACGAAATAGAACATGCTTGCATATTTCAAAACTTGTAGGGTACGAAGTGTAGGAATAAATACAGATATGTGAAAGACATTGTCTAGGCAACAACTAATAGTAAAATGTTACTATGAGATGCGGAAGCTTTGAATATTAAAGGATAGCAGAATGTGTTTGAATAATAGACAACCTCATTTTTCATTCTTACATTATTTCGTGTAATTCAATGTTTATGTTCAATTTGAAAACATGGATATGAAATATGTTTAGCTGCACAACAGTTTTTGGATAGAATACCATGGAGACTGTTTTAAAAATGTGTCCCATGGAGCTGTTAGCAGATGCCGGCATCAGTAAGAGGGTTGTCAAGGTCATACGTATTTACAGCTAATAATCCTGTTATAAGAGAACTTTACTGAATTTGAGGAAGGTTTCTATTTGACATTTTGATTTCTAATTAATCACCTTTATTTCGAGGTAGCTCGAGATAATAAATGCACATTGGTTTGAAAAAGATTGTAGTTAATTCATGGTAAGAACTCTGCAATGGTTGTCTTTGTTTTTCCTGGCATTTTCAATATATTAGACGGATTTACGTTTAACATCAATCAAAACTGTTTTACGCTCATGTTTTCTTAGGATTTGAATGATAAATACCATTTATTGTGCTGACTAAAGTCGAAAACAAAATCTTAAATTAAGTCTTTACGTCAGTAGTAATTTTTTAACTAAGTTTTCTAAGTTACTTTTCCATGCTTCCATCTCTGGATTAAATTATGTCGATATATAGAAAGGAAAAATCGTCCCCTGGATGATTCCCTGGAGAACCATATTCACCAGATACCGTGAAAAGGGACTTCTGCTCCTCTTTTGCCCCCCCTCCAATATCTTTCCTTCCTTGTATTTTTTCATTTTTCTTTTCGTTTTTTTCGTTTTTGTCCTGCTGTTTGTTATCTCTGTTCATTCTTTTTTTCCTTCATTAGTCCTTCAATAACAATGTGATTTGTAGTGCCTAATTTGTAAAATATGAAGTCCAGCTGCTCAAATGTTTGTCGGAGGCCACACCCACTTTCCCCGGCTCCACCACTTTCTCTATTGGCTCACCCACTTCCTCTATTGTCTCCACCAACATCCTCAACTGGCACTGGTGAAAGCCAGATGTAATACCCAATCTGAATTTCAGCAAGGGAGCCTTTCTCAAGTAAGGTTTTGATAGGAGGCTCTCCCGCCCCGTAAAAAGTTTGAAAAAGAATAAATCAAAAGTGCATTTAAAGCACAATTTTGGAATAAATTCGCTAAAATGACTAATGCATTGAAAAGGGTCACGTGAAATATTTCAGTGCTCTATGTTCTGATTTGGGGAAAGGACAATACTGGGGTATGTGCAAGGTGCTTTGTGTTGTCATATAAACACATATCCCTAATGCACCACAGGTGCCCCATATTTAAAAATTACCTCTGGTCAGTCGCAGCTCCTGGAGGGAGTGCTGCGGGGTGGTGGGGCGGGGCGGGGGAGGGGCAGGTGGGGGGTAGTAAAAACCGGCATACGGCCGAACGGAGTTAAGTACATAAATAAAGAAATAAAACAAATTACATTGTGCGCGCTGCAACGCCAAATGGCGATGCGGCGCGCGCAATGTAATTCGTTTTATTTATTTATTTATGTACTTAACTCCGTTCGGCCGTATGCCGGAGTTTACTACCCCCCACAATGCCCCTCCCCCACCCCACCGCCCCGCAGCACTTTCTCCAGGAGCCGCGACTGCCTCTGGTATGCAAAGACCAGAATTTGACTTGTGTGCCTCTATACTATTGGTGCCCTCTCCTATGCCAAGAATTACCTCAAATATGTCAGAACCTACATTTTGCCATGGGTTCCCCCTCCTACCAAGAGTTATATATCGAATATGCCAGGATAAGTATCCATATGCCAAGGGTGCCCTTGCCCATTACCCAAGAATTACCTCCAGTATGCCAGGGCCAGGAATACAATCCCAAGCATAAAACTTTCATACCCAACTATATATATATATATATATATATATACACACACACACACACACACACACACACACACACGCAAACACACACACACACACACACACACACACGTTACCATCCTTGTGGGGACTATGTGTGAATACCTGCCTTGTGGGGACTAACCTTTCCCAATGTTTTTAAAATACACTAATAACAGAAAAATGTTAAGAAAAAATTCATGATACAGGATCCTGCTTCAAATTTGCAAATATATTGTTATTTAATCGTGCGCACATCACCATCCTTGTGGGGACTTGAACACGTGCTACCATCCTTGTGGGGACCTAGTCCGTAACATTATTTGTGACTGAATACAGTCGAAGGCACATGGCTAAATGTTTATTTTATCAACAATATACACAAACAACATTATAATCTATTCATATATGAATTGCTGCATATATACTAGGGGTATACATTAAAGAAAGATTGTTAATGTGCCAGAAAATATCATATCACGCTTAAAGAAAGACACTTAAAGCTGTATTTAACCTATTTATTAGTGCTTAAAATTTTAGGAGATAAGGGAACTAACACATAAAGAAATTAACATATGGAACTAAGGAATATGGTCAAGTGGAACCCAGAGCTTGATTAGCTGCTAACATTTTTGCCAAAATAGATGTTCAAGTCCCCACAGAGATAGTGGGTGAAGATCATTGTGTTCAAGTCTCCGTAGAAATAGTGTAGACATTCAAAGCTTAAATCCAATTATAAAGAGTGTGAAGCTAATGATGCTCAAGTCCACACAGAGGTTGTGTGTAATTATAGGAATGCTCAAGTCCCCACAGAGATGGTATGTTATTATAGCGATGTTTAAGTCCCCACAGAGATAGTGTGTTATCATAGAGATGTTCAAGTCCCCACAGAGATGGTGTGTTATTATAGTGATGTTCAAGTGCCCACAAATATAGTGTGTTATTACAGTGTTGTTTAAGTCCCCAAAAAGATAGTGTGTTATTATAGCGATGTTTAAGTCCCCACAGAGATAGTACATGAAGGTGATTGTGTTTAAGTCCTCATTAAAATAGGGCCAATTCACAAAGGTAAACTTAGACAAAAAGTCTAACTTTACTACTTTTCAATATTCACAAAGCCCCATACAGAGAATGTGAAGCTGATGATGTTCAAGTCGAAGCAAACACAAGGAGATGATGTACGGAGCACTGAAACTTTTCAGTCACTCACCCCAGTCACAGATCTGGGTTGAATCCATCATCGTTCTTTAGCTCACTTCGCCACCCCAGTTCAGACCCAGCTAAATGCAAATCAGTCTTGACCCTGTGCCTCATGGCACCCCCTGGTGCTGCAAGTCGAAACAGAGCTTGTGTTTAAATACAGGAATGCTCAAGTCCCCACAGAGATGGTATGTTTTTATAGTGATGTTCAAGTTCCCACAAAGATAGTGTTTTATTATAGTCTTTTCAAGCCCCCACAAAGATAGTGTGTTATTATAGCGATGTTTAAGTCCCCACAGAGATAGTGCATGAAGATGATTCTGTTTAAGTCCTCATTAAAATAGGGCCCGATTCACAAAGGTAAACTTAGACAAAAAATCTAACTTTTCTACTTTTCAGTATTCCAAAGCCCCATACAGAGAATGCGAAGCTGATGATGCTCAAGCCAAAACAGAGCTTGTGTGTAATTACAGGAATGCTCAAGTCCACACAGAGATGGTGTGTGACTATAGTATTACCACAGTCGCCAAAGAGAATGTGTGTGATTATAGACATGCCCAGGTCCCCACAGAGATAGTGTGTTATTATAGACATGCCCAGGTCCCCACAGAGATAGTGTGTGATTATAGATGTTGAGGTCCCCACAGAGATAGTGTGTGATTATAGACATGCCCAGGTCCCCACAGAGATAGTGTGTGATTATAGAGATGTTGAGGTCCCCACAGAGATAGTGTGTGATTATAGACATGCCCAGGTCCCCACAGATATAGTGTGTGATTTTAGAGATGTCGAGGTCCCCACAGAGATAGTGTGTGATTATTGACATGCCCAGGTCCCCACAGAGATAGTGTGTCATTATAGAGATGTCCAGGTCCCCGCAGAGATGGTGTGTGACTATAGTATTACCACGGTTGCCAAAGAGAATGTGTGTGATCATAGACATTTTGAGAAATACATATTCATGCTGAATCATTGAAAATTAGGTGGAAGAGTTGTGTAATGTTGGGCCAAGGAAGTTAAGACAGAGGCAGGTTCAGATTGATGCTTTGTCAAAGACAAATGTACCATTATCTTTGTCCCAAATACTCAAAGTCCGTTTTTACCCTTTTAAGATGTACTCCACTCATGGATATTCTCCTGGTATGATTTTTGCAGATTGATGATTATATAATCTGTTTTGGAGGAGTTTGCCCCAGTCTACTCTCTATGCAGATCAGAAAAAAGTATTCAATTAAAAGTTGTAACCGTCTGAGGGTTTTTGAGGCAATGTTTTGGAGATGCATTAGCACGAACTATGCAACTAGATCATATAAATAAAAGGAAAAGAATGGAGTAAGCATGTATCCCTGCCACACTCCTTTATACATTGTGATGCATTCTGCCAGTTAACCCTGACTAGCCCTCCACACCTGGGCATAACTGCCATTGAGTAAGCAGATTAATGTTGTTAATATGTTACTAGGGACCCCCATCCTCTTCAAAACTGACCAGAGTTTTGTTTGTGGGACTAGCTCAAATGCAGGTTTTAGGTTCACAAACGCTACACCATCCTATTATACTCTGCAACACATCACTACACTCTTCTCTACACTATGACATTCTACACTTGTCCACTATACAACACTCTACTCCACTGCTACACCCTACTCCTCTCTATGCCACTCTACGACACTCTACTCCACTCTATGCCACTATACAAAACTATACTCCACTCTACAACACTTTATACAACTCCAGCTAGGCCACTCCACACCAGTTTACTTCACTGTACTCAATGAGACACTATTGCACTCTACTCCATTGTACTTCACTACTCCACTCTATGCCACTATATGTCACTCCACTCGACGACACTCTATGCCACTTTACTCTACCACAATGTATGACACTCTACTCCACTGTAGCCACTCCACTCTACAGCACTCTCCTCCAATATATGCCACTCCACTCTACTCCACACTACCACACTATACAACACTCCACTCTACAGCACCACACTTTGTCACTCCACTCTATGACAGTCCAATGTATGAAACTCTCCTGCACTCTACTCAACCTACTCTACTCTACACCACTCCACTCTATGCCACTTCACACCCCTACCACGCCACTCTATAACACGCCACTCTACTCTACTATATGGCAGACCACTCTACTCTACACAGCTCCACTCTACTCTGACACACCAATGCACTCTACTCCACTTCTCTCTACTCTACAACACACCCCTCCACTCAATCTACTCCACTCTATGTCACTCCACTCTATGCCACCTCACTGTACACTATTCCACTCTACGCCACTCCACTCTAGTCCACACTACCACACTGTATGACACGCAACTCTATGGCGCAACACTCCACTCTAATGTACGACATGCCACTCCACTCTTCTCTACGGCATGCCACTCTACGCCACTCCACTCTAAACCTCTACGTTACATGCCACTCTACGCCACTCCACTGTACGCCACTCCACTGTTCACCACTCCACTGTACGCTATTCCACTCTTGCCAATTTTTAAGGTTTAGAGTGGGTGTGGGTTTTGGGGGGGCAAGGGAAATGTTATGGTTTAGTTTGGGTATGGGTTTTTCAATGATAAGGAATTTTTAGGGTTTAGGGTGGTCATGGGTTTTAGGGTTGTGAGGTTTGTCTTAGGGTTTAGGGTGGTTATGGGTATTTGGATGGCAATGGAACTTCTAGGGTTTAGGGTGGATATGGGTTTTTGGTGGTAAGGTATTTTTTAGGGTTTAGGGTGATTATAGTTTTTTAGGTGATAAGGGCTTTTTGAGGGTTAAAGGTGGGTATGGGTTTTTGGGTGGCATGGGAATTTTTAGGGTTTATGGTGGGTATGGGTTTTTGTGTGGCAAGGGAATTTTGAGGGTTTAGGGTGGGTATGGGTTTTTAGGTGGCAGCTGCACTTTTTAGATTTAGGGTGGTTATGGGTATTTGGGTGGAAAGGGATTTTTAGGGTTTAGGGTGGGTATGGGTTTTTGGGTAGCAAGGGTATTTTTATCGTTTAGGATGGGTGTGGGATTTTTGGGGGAAGGAATTTTGTAGGGTTTACAGTGTGTATGGGTTATTGGGTGGCAAGATAATTTTTGAGGTTTAGGGTGGTTGGCAACTTCATTTTTTAGATTTAGGGTGGTTATGGGTATTTGGGTGGCAAGGGAAATTTTATGGTTTAGGGTGGGAATGGGTTTTTGGGTGATAAGGATTTTTTAGGGTTTAGAGTGGTTATGGGTTTTGGGTGGCAAGGGAAATTTTATGGTTTAGGGTGGGTTACGGTTTTAGGGTGATAAGGAATTTTTAGGGTTTAGGTTGGGTATGGGTTTTTGGGCAATAATGTTGTTATTAGGGTTTAGCATTTGTACGGGTTTCTGGTTGGCAAGGAATTTTTAGGGTTTAACATTTGTATGGGTTTTGGGTTTCAAGAGAATTTTTAGGGTTTCGGTGGGTATGGGTTTTTGAGTGGTAAGGGATTTTTTAGGGTTTAGGGTGGGTATGGGTTTTTAGGTGGCAGGGGGCCTCTTAGGGATTTGGGTGGGTATGGATTTTGGATGGCAACTGATTTTTTTAGATTTAGTGTGGGTATGGGTATTTGGGTGGAAAGGGATTTTTAGGGTTTAGGGTGGGCCTGGGTTTTGGGTGGCAAGGGAACCTTTAGTGTTTATGATAGGTATGGGTTTTTGGGTGGTAATGAATCTTTTAGGGTTTAGTGTTTGTATGTTTATGGTGGCAGGGGATTTTTAGGGTTTATGGGAGTATGGCTTTTTGTGTGGCAAGGAATGTTTTAGGGTCAAGGGTTGGTATAGGTTTTTGGGTGGTAAGTGGATTTTTAGGGGTTAGGGTAGGAGTATGTTTTTGAGTGGTAAGGGATTTTTAGAGTTTAGCGTTTTATGGGTGGCAAGGGAAGTTTTAGCGTTTAGGGTGGGTGTAGGATTTTTGGTGGCAAGGGATTTTGTAGGGTTTACTGTGTGTATGGGTTTTTGGGTGGCAAGGGATTTTTTAGGTTTTAGGTTGGGTATGGGGTTTTAGGTGATATGGGCTTTTTTAGGTTTTAGGGTGGTAGGAGATTTTTTTAGGTTTAGGGTGGATATGGGCTCTGGGTGGCAAGGGAACCTTTAGGGTTTAGCGTGGGTATTGGTATTTGGGTGTTAACTCATTTTCTATGGTTTAGCATTTGTACATGTTTATGGGTGGCAAATGATTTTTTGGGGTTTAGGGTGGGTAAGGTATTTTGGGTGGGGTGGGAATGGGTTTTTGGGTGGCAATGGAATTTTTGAATTTAGGATGGGTATGGGTATTTGGGTGGTGAGGGATTTTTATGGTTTAGCATTTGTATTGGTTGTTGGGTAGCAAGGGATTTTTAGGGTTTAGGGCAGTGCTTTAAATGGAAAAAAATAAGTGCAGGTACTCACCAAATTGGTTTGTGGACTAGGGGTGGGTTTGGGGTGGGGCTATGGGCGGTGCTAAGGGGCGTGTCCAGGAGCACATATTTAATTTTATTGAGATTTTCTTGGTGTGCAAATGTGCATAATGATACAGAAGGCTTCCTTTTTTCTTCATTATCACATATGATCGCATATTCAAATACTCAAGTTCAGGATGTATGCTGTACAGTCAAATCTTGTGTTAGATTTAATGCACTATATTGTTGCTTCATTCATAAAACAAAATAGGCTATATATAATGTACACATGAGAACTGACTTGCTTCTTAGTTCACTAGTGGCTTTGTGGTCATGGTGGGAGCTCAAAAGTTTCTAACTTCACTATCACTTTTAATAAACTCCTCTCAATGCTACGATATAAGCTTATGTACCAAGGTAAAATGCTTCCACATGTTAAAGAATACACTTTTTATTTCAATTTTAATGTTTTCAAGGCTCGATTTATGTAAGGGCTCTTCAAGCCAAGCCGGACTCTTGATTTGGCTCTGACTTGCATATCCTAGTTTATTTGTTGGTTTACTCACCTCTGCCTCTCCCAGAGCCACTCCATTAACACTAGAGAAAATGGCCTCTTAAAAACAAAATACAGTTGTGTTGAGACACTGCAGATAAAGCATATCTGCACTGGGGAGAGAAAGAGTGGCCTAGTACTTGCTATAAGCAAACCCTTTTACATGCGCTTCATGCCGGACTGTGGTAATGCAAGGCTTTTCGGGATGGAAGCTATACATTTGCTGTGCTGAACACTGCAGACAACACTCATGCATGCAAAATCACGCACAGTGACACACGAGCACTTATGCACAATGAAGCTTGAGAAAATATTCTTGCTTTAAAATAGTGAACCTGATTATCATTGTCAACATTTGATAATGGAGGAACGGGCTTCATTGATTGCTTATTTGCCTTTACTCTCTGAATCCAGTCTTCTACTGGCAAGGACCCATTTCAACAGTCAACTGCATCCAATACTTTTGTTTTTAGAAATGGTTACATTCGCTGGCCTCGCATTACAAAACATTGATTCCCACCCTCTCTGCCTCAGTGTCTCTGTCACCACCTCTTCCCTACAACCTGGCTCCAGACAAGTGTTGGCATACTCTGATGTACTAGCAGGTCACTTCGATTCCCCTCAAGTCACAAGATATAGCTGTTAGCAGGCCCTTCTCACACACCTACAGTGCTATTGACTCCACTGAGCCTGACTGGACACTGTGTCAATAATCACAGTGTGATTCCGGCCCCTCCGAAACTCCTTGCAGCTCAGAATTAATGTATAGGTCTGCTCAGAGGCGCAACTAGAGTGAAATTTCGGGGGGGGGGGAGAATTCTTCCAGCAGTCAACAGAGTAAAGATGCAGGGGCTCTAAGAAGGGGTGCAAGAACAACAAAGCCTCATTAACAAGTACATGGTCTTTTAAAGACCTGTGAAGTACTCGGGTGCGGCTGTGTGTGTGCCCGGGAAGCTGTCTCAGCCCGGGCTGACACACACGACTGTGGGGAGGAGGGGGGATCTGAAGCCCTTTGAGGCCAATGGGCATTGCGCGCCTGGGTCTGCTGCCGAATCAGCACAGTGCAAGTTAACACTCGATTATCAGAGTGCTGCACGAAAACAGGCCGACTCGTTGTCAGCTGTGTTGCTCTTCTTTCAGCACATACCCATTTCCTTTCTGCGTTGCTGCCCGTGAGTACCGGTACTCTGTTTGGCCAAGGAGAAGTTCCGGTACTCAAGGGCAGAAAATTCAGAAGTGCCGGTACTTAGTACCGGTGAGTACCGGCCCATTTAAAGCACTGGTTTAGGGTGTGTATGTGTTTTTGGGTGGCATTGTATTTTTTAGGGTTTAGAGTGGGTCTGGGTTTATATGTGGTAAGGGATTTTTTAGGGTTTAGGGTGGGTATGGGTTTTTGGGTGGCAAGGGAATATTTAGAGTTTAGGGTGGGAGTGGGTATTTGGGTGGTAAGGGATGTTTTAGGGCAGGTATGAGTTTTTGGGTGGCAAGGGCATTTTTAGGGTTTAGGGTGGATATGGGTTTTTAGGTGGCAAGTGAACATTTAGGGTTTATGGTGGGTATAGGTTTTTGGGTGGTAAGGGCTTTTTTAGGGTTTAGGACGGGTGTGGGTTTTTGGATGGCAAGGACATTTTTAAGGTTTATGATTGGTGTGGATTTTTGGGGGGCAAGGGAAGTTTTATGGTTTCAGGTGGGTATGGGTTTTTGGGTGATATGGGAATTTTTAGGGATTAGGGTGGGTACGTGTTTTTGGGTGGTAAGGTATTTTTTTGGGTTAGGTTGGGTATGGGTTTTTGGGTGGCTTGTGAGTTTTTATGGGTTTAGGGTGGGTATGGGTTTTTTGGGTGGCAAGGGATTTTTTTAAGGTTCTGTTGGGTATGGGTTTTTGGGTAGTAAGGGATTTTTTGTTTTAGGGTGGCAAGGAATTTTTAGGGTTTAGGATGGGTATCGTTTTTTGAGTGGCAAGGGAATTTTTGGGGTTTTGGGTGGGTATGAGTCTTTGGGTGGCAAGGGATTTGTTAGGGTTTATGTGGCAATGGAACTTTTAGGGTTTAGGGTGGGTATGGGTTTTTGATTAGCATGGGAATTTTTAGGGTTTAGGGCGGGTATGGGTTTTTGGGTGGAAAGGGAATTTTTAAGGTTTAGGGTGGGTGTTGATTTTTTGGGGGCAAGGGAAATTTTATGGTTTTGGGTAAGTATCGGTTTTAGATGATAAGGGAATTTTCAGGGTTTAGGGTCTGTGTGTGTTTTTGAGTGGTAAGGTATTTTTCGGGTTTAGGTTGGGTATGGGTTTTTGGGTGGAAATTGAGTTTTTCAGGTTTTTGGTGGTTATGGGTTTTTGGGTGAAAAGGTATTTTTAGGGTAAAGGGTGGGTATGGGTTTTTGGGTGGCATGTGAATTTTTAGTGTTTAGCAGGGGTATTGGTTTTTGGGTGGCAAGGAATTTCTATAAGTTTAGGGTGGGTATGGGTTTTAGGTGGTAAGGGATTTGTTTGGGGTTAGGGCGGCAAAGGAATTTTTAAGGTTTAGCATGGGTATGGGCTTTTGGGTGGCAAGGGACTTTTTAGGGTTTAGGGTGGGTATTGTTTTATGATTGGCAAGGGAATTTTTAGGAGTTAGGGTGGGTATGGGTTATTGGATGGCAACAGAATTTTTAGTGTTCTATATCTTTTGCGCCGGTTGACGAATCTTCACAAAATGTTCCCAAAAAAGTGTGCCGGTGATTCTAGCCGTGCATGGAAAGTTTCAGGGGCATAGAAAAAGGCAGAGGTAAAAAAAAGTGCATTTCCCATGTTAATTACCTAGAGTCTTTACACACTCCTGCAGTCCGAACCACCGGACAGAATTATAAAAAATCGGGAGAAAAGTAGATTCTGTTCTGGAGATCATGCCTGTTATTATTTGGTGTAAATCGTTCAGTAGTTATTGAGATATTATAGGAAACCAAATTTGTATATCTGGGCATATGTGGTACTTTTGTAGTGCCTTTGTATTTATGTTTAAAACTCATAAACTTTTAGAAAACACTAACAATCACTGGATGATGTCATCAGTGATGTCATTTAAGATGTCATCAGCGGTGTCATGAGTAATTTCACTGACCATGTCATAAGTGATCTAATATGTGAGGTCATAAGCAGTGCATTGTGGGGGCATAAATTATAGTTAGCTCAGGTAATTATACCTGCTGAATTTCACTGGTTTTGTACGAGTAACTACAACGTTCCTGTAACCTTTGGCTTTTTTAGTGAATTTTTAAGGGTTTTTTAATTGTGTTTCCTAAGTATAATGACCCTGTAACCTTTGATTTTTTCAGTGAATTTCTATTTTTTTTTTACCGTTAAGTAAGATGCCCATCACAATGTACAGTGGGGGTTAAACACAAGGTCTGGCCTGGCATTGTGCTGCCCCCACCCAAGCTTGCTGCTCCTGCCCACCCCCTCCTTGCTATCCATTGTCCAAGTCCATGACCCTGCTCCCTCATTACAGCCATTTGTGGCTATTGTTCTGCCACTGCCCTTCCTGCCCCATCACCCTCCTCCCTACCCTCTTTTGTCTGAGTCCATGCACGAGCCCACTCGCTCCTGCCCTGCATGGTCTGATGTGCTGCCACTGCTCTCCATCAAGCTTGATGTCCCTGCCCACTACTCCCGCTCTCTGTTGCCAAATTCTATGCCTCATCATTGCCCTCCTGCTTAGCCTCTGTGCTTAGCTTGATGCCCCTACTCTCTTTCCACTTGCCCTCTGATATCTGTGTGCATGCCCCTGCTCCCCTCTGTCTGCTCACCATATTCCATGGACCTGCCACACTCCTATCTACTCGTAGGGGCAGATCTACAAGGAAGTGCAGCAGCGTGGCACCGCAAGCCCTTTGGCTGCGCCACGCTGCAGCACTTCCGAGCACAGGGATGCGACATATTTACAAGAATATGTCGCATCTCTGTGCTTCCCCCTGCGCTGGCGCACAAACTGCAGCCATGCGCTGGCGCAGGCACCCTTGCACCATGGTGCAAGGATGCCTGCGTCGTGGGGAGATTGTTTTTGTGCAGGGAGGGGCACCTTCCTGCACAAAAACAATCACTACAGGTGTTTTCCTCTTTCAATGCGTGTTGTAGAATGCAGCACGCATTGGAAGAGGAAAAAACGAGGAGAAATGAAAACATTTCTTCTCGTTGCGCCTCGCTACGCCACCCCTAGGGTGGCCTAGCATTCAGACGCATCTCCAGATTTACGATTTCTCGTAAATCTGGAGATGTGTCCTGTTCCATGGGTGTTGCGTGGGAACACCCACAGCAACACCCATGGAACGCCCCTTCAACGCAAAGTGCTGCATGTGAAGGGGCCGTATTTACAAGGAGAGGAAAAGTCACGCAGGGTGGCTTTTCCTGTCCTTGTAAATATGGAGGAGCCCCTGCGCCACCAGTACGTCACGAAAAGTGACGTACTGGTGGCGCAGGGGGCTTGTAAATCTGCCCCGTAGTATTCTGTTGAGCTGCCACTGCCCCTTCCACCTGCCTGGCATCATCAGTTGGCTGCCGCCTGTCCCTGCTACCTCCACCCTGCCTGTCAAGTTCCATGCCCCATCCCTCTCTCCTGTCCTCCAAGATCCATTTTGTTGCTACTCCCTTCTGCCTCCATGCTCTGTTTTGCTGCAACTATTCCTCCTGCCTGCCCTGCGTGGTCTGTTGTGAAGCCCTTCCCCTGCCCTCTTTTGTGTGTGTCCAGCTCATACCCCTCCCTTCTGTCCTCCATGGTCCTTTGTGCATGCTCCTGTCCCCTCCCTCTTGCCCACCATGGCTGTTGTGCTGCAATTAACCCTCCTGCTTGCCATGCATAGTCTTCTGTGCTGCCACATCCCCTCCCACCTGCCCTGTGTAGTCAGTTTGCTGTCCCTGACCGCCCCCACCTTTCCTCCAACGTCTGTGTGTATAGCATTATAGTCTCACTGTTGCCCTCCATGGTGTGTTGTGCTTCCGGTGCCCATCCCTTCTGCCCTCCATTGTCAGATTGCTGCTCCTGCCCCCTTGCCCCCGGACTCAGTTTTCCATGTTCAGACCTCTATCCCCTCCTTCCTGCCTTATCTGGTCCTTTGTCATGCCCCTGCCCCCTCCCTCCTGCCCTTCATGGTCCGTTAGGCTGCAACTGTCCCTCCTGTCTGTCCGGTATGGTCAGCTTGCTGCCGTTGCATCTTTCCTCTCTGTTCTCTGTTGTCAATGTGCATGGCCCTGTCCACTCCCGATTGCTTTCCAGGGTCCGTTGTGCTGCACTGCCATCCCACTTGCACTGTCTGGTGTATTGTGCTACTACAACCCCTGATGCCTGCTCTGTAAGGTCCATTTGGTGCCCCAGCCCATCTTCCTCCTGTCCTCTCTTTTCCGAGTCCAAGTCCCTACCCCATTCCTCCTGCCCTCCGTGATCCAATGTACTTTATTTGCCAACATTTTGAACTTGGTAAGAGGGAGATTTTGAAAAAGAAAAACAGGGGAATTTTTTTCCCTCATTGACTCACATTGAAAAAGAGGAGCTTCTAGGTAGGAGGCAGATAAAATACAACCCTTTCGGGAATAAAAACATCGGGAGTCTCCTGTCTGAATTGGGTCTGTTGGCATCTATGGTTGTACTGCCACTGCCTCTTCCTACTGCCCTCAACGGTCTTTCATGTTTCCACAGCTACTTTTGCCTGTATTGCATGGTTGGTTTGCTGCCCTTGCCCCTCTTTCCTCTGCCCTCCATGGTACGATGTGCTGCCACTACCCCTCCCGCCTGCCCGGCGTGGTCAACCTATTTTCTCTGCTCCCTCCTCCATGAGAGGGTTTTATTACCAGAGAAACTATAGTTAGTGCTCTAAACAACTAAAATGAGGATATATTTTCTGAGTTCTCAAATAGCGACAAATCGCTTTTAAATAATTTGCTATCTTTATGTTTTTTTTATATAGTTGATCACTTGATTATTTGTCACACTTAAGAGAGAGGATGTGGCATTACGGCCAGAGCTGCAGACTTTGCAACTGGGGAACCAGGTTCAAGTTTCCACGTCAGCTCAACATCAATCTCCCCATGCCTAAAAACAAAATTAATTTGTCCTTGAGTAATGTTGCTCACGTAATGCACTCCAATACTTCCGGATCAAGTCTGTGCTATATAATACTGCAGAAAAACAACAAGAAATGTTTTGCACACCTCTGACATTGGGCTATACTTGGGCTAAATTTGGGTGATATTTGTTCTATATTTGGGCTCTTTTTTTCTCTAGTGGACATCCTGGGAGACTTATCTGTTATGTAGCTCCCTAATTTCCTCATTTACTGCAGTATCCTCAGAAGAAAATGCTTTCAGTTTTCCACTTCCATTCTATCAAGATGGTGTTCAGATGTGCCACAATTTTGGCATAAATTCAGAATGTTAGCACTCTAGTTGCTCATTAGAACACTATAGTAAAGCTGCTGATCACCAGGGAGTTAACTGGCAATCTGCTGCTGGTATTGAAAGTGCATGTTTCAGTCTGCATGTCAGAATATTTTTAATGAAATAGAAGAGGAAGATATTTGAGTACTCACTTAAAATGTGTCCTAATTTTTCTTTCTACAGCACTAACCATAATTTCCACGACAAACTGAACCCTTCATTATGTTCCTTACTAAATTAAATGTTTTAAGTTCTACCAGTTTGATTCAATCAACATGGTTACAAGTGTGCCATGGGTTTGTCATAAGTAAGACTGATAGCGCCCTGGTTGTTTTTTAGAACACTCTGGGAGGCTGCAGTAGAACACAAGGGAATCAACTGACAGGCTGCTCCTGCGTGCTTCAAAGACATTACCGGTGTACAGGGAACACGATTAGGTTGAAATGATGTAAAGAATAGATTCCTAGCACCATTCATTGAATTCAAGTTTTTTTGTCACGCTTCGGGCTTTGCCCACCTGATAGAAGCTAGGTGAATGATTAAATTACTGTGGCTCTTAGTGGGCTATTCAATTCAGAACCAGGATACAAGGTTGTTTAGGTGTACACACAGGTGTGAATAGGTTGTTGATTCTTTTCACATGTGTAAGTTATGATTTCCATTAAATGTTTTGTGGGTTATTAATGTGATTGAAAAAAATATGCTGGTATTGTTTTTCCTGTATGTTGGTCAACTGTGAATTAGTTTTTGATGCAAAAATGATTTTTGAATATTTCCGAATATGAAAAAATAAATGGTGGTTGCAGTAATTAATTTGCGCGCCCACAAAACAAGTGAATGTATTAAAGGATCGTCAGCATTGCCAATTCAATTGTTGTTTTATTGTTAGTGGCCTAGCCTTGCTGACTGGTATTGGCCCAACTCCTGTTTCTCTATGTTAACCTTTAGAAAGTTGGCATTTTCTTGCCTTACCCTTTTGTGCCTTCAGCCTGTCCCTGGGCCACATGACTGGGTGTAGTTGGCAGTTGGGTTTTGTGTATTTCTCCTAGACAGCCACACACAATGTACACAATGGGAGCTTAGGTGTGACTGGATGGGCCATGACTGGCAGGATGAGAGGGAGGTGCTGGGCACAGCCCCACTTACACTTGAATAGGTTGTGTCCTGTCTCCAAACAAAGGGCTGCATAACCCCTGTGGTTAGTCTGGAGCCAGGGCAGGGAAGGCAGGGCATCTGTGCACTTCAAATGCATGCCTCTAGAGGCTTCTCCCCACTTCAAAGGCACAACTGTGTAAAAACGAAGGACCTCAACACCACCACTTCAGTACACTTTGGAACCTGTTGATACTCTGCCTGGAAGCACTGCTGTGCTGTTACAAGTACTGATACGGGGACATTTTCAATGTGTTTAATATTTTAAAACTATACGTTTCCACTGCTTTATAAACCTTGCTTTCTCACTAATTTTGTTTGCACCATTTGCCAATTGTTTTTTTTTTTAATTCTCGGGAGGAGGATCTCCCAAACTTCATGTTTGTTCATTAAGCTTGCTCACTTTGCTCCCTACATAAAAATCATAACCAACGTTTATAAAATGCTACTTTTAAAAGTCACAAACCGCCACTGGCCGAGTACACACAACTCATACTCTCCCTCTCGGACAAGAGGCCCAACAGAAGAGTCAAGTTCATCTCCTGCATGACCAAAGTTGCTAAATGGATGAGAGTCAACTGTCTCAAGCTTAACACTGATAAGATAGAACTAGTGATTTTCGTCAACAACACCTCGCCATAGGACTCCAACTGGTGACCAGCCAAGCTCGGACCCACGCCACACCCAGCACCTATATCAGGAACCTCAAAATCATCATCAACAGTAAACTGGACATAAATGCACAAGTCAGCACCATCACCACACTCTGGAAATGCTGAGGAGGATCTTCAAAATGGCTCCTAAGCAACAATAGAAAAACGGTCACTAGCAAGTGAGACTACCGGAACAGCCTCTACTCTGAGATCACCAAGCAACCCACTAGAAGACTACAAACCATTCAGAACTCAGCAGTCTTACTCATCCACAACATCCCACATAGTGCTCACATCACACCACACCTCAGGGAGCTCCACTGACTCCTGATACACAAACGCACTCATTTCAAACACCTCACACACTCACTGAAGGCACTAGACAACTTAGACACCACATATCTGAATAGTTGCATCTCCTTCCACCAACCAGACTAGACACCACTGTTCCGCAGGACTCCAATCTGCATACATTCCATGCATACGCAGAACTAGGATGATGGGCGTTCTATTACATCACTCCTAAAGTGCGGAACGACCTCCCACTCCACATTGGAGCCTCCTTCTTTCTTCTCTTCTTGAATTTTGCAAGAAGCTGAAGACCTGATTCTTCAATCAAACAAACTAGAGGTGGGTCAGGACACTGAAATTTTGAGTCAGGCTTGAGCCTGAATCCTGGCTCTGGCTCAGCTTGAGGTTCTGTTAGAACCTTGATCCAAAAACAAGCCCATCTTTCATGTGGCTTTTACCTGCCTTCCTCCCTCTTCCCAGGATGTGGTGTTATGGCAAGAGCTGTAGACTGTGCAACTGGGTAACCAGATTTAAGCCTTGGCACCGGGCCAACAGTAATCCATGTTAGCGATGCAGTCCCTGTTTACATTTCACAATTTATTTCATGCTGCATACCCCAAGTGTAATTTAGTTTTGCCAGATGTTATTTTTCTGTAGGTTTTTTCATGCAACATAGAATTCTTGTCTAGTGCATACTGTGAACGGAGTCGCCCATAGCTGTCTGGGTGAATTTGGGTTGGGGATGGCAGTTCATAATGGGGCACAGTTGAGGGCTTCGTAGTTGAAGATGAAGGCAGTGAAAGTTTCTCACATCGCATGGCATTGGTTCATAAATGTGTGCATATTACATGCTGATCCAATGCTTGGCCTCTGTGCAGCACACAGAGCGATGGGAACAAGTGTTGCTTTGTTGGGTTGGCCTGCAGTTGCTGCTTCTGTCTGTGGGCAGTGGAAAGGATGGACTTTTGCCTTGCTCTGGTATCCTATTTAAGAAGATTCTCCACGGGCTTGAAGTAGAGCTTGCCTTCTGTTCTGAAGTTTCAGGGGCACAAAGATCTTACCTGCAACTTGCTAAACAGCACCTGGCTTCCTCTGCTGGACTCCTGGTTGCCAAAGGGTGCCAATTCCAGTTCCTGGGTCAGCGATGCTGCCAGTGATGCCGCGACATGCACCGAGGCCGTGGGCACCGTTCGTGAAGTGTACGACGCACTGCCCTGACTGCATCGCAGCTCTGACACCCGCCGACACCTGCAAGTTATCGTTCTTCCCGACGCCAGCGCTCGCACTGACGCCCGTCGTCGCCAGCGCCTGCATCTCGTCATCACGGAGCCAATAACCAATGTGGGTGACTTCCCGAACTCATCGACACCGACTGCTTAAAGGAATCGCCGCCTCACCGTCGCCTCACCTCCCCTGCCAGCCCGAACTCGATGCCTTGTGGACTCAACGCCTCGCCTCCCCTGTGGCAGTAAGGAGCGGGCCCTCGCCTTGGCCCATCAGCGCTTCACCTTTGTGATGCTGTGCACCGTCCGTTGACTTCGATTTCCAAGGTACTGTTACTTAGGGATCAATATGACTCCGTAGCCAGCCTGTACACCTTGCAGTCAGCAGCGTACTTGGGATTTCTGCCTGTCACGATGTCTCAATAGCCCCAGTTGGAGCTATATGTTGTTACAAGCGTTATTTTTGCAATAATCATTCTAAAAGTGATATTTTGATATATGTGTGCTGGATTTTTGTCGTTGTGTGGTTTAGATGAAGGTATTTTATTTTTCTAAACTGGTGTGGTGTCCATTTGCAGTGTTTTCACTGTGTTAGTATGTGTGTTATGTACAAATGCTTTACACATTGCCTCGGAGATAAGCCTGTCTGCTCATGCCAAGCTACCAAGGGGGTGAGCAGAGGTTATTTTAGAAGTGTAAGCCCCCTTACCCTGACTAGAAGGAGAGGTCCCTGCTTGGACAGGGTACAAACCTGTCAATGTTATCCTTTGGTCTCCCCTCCCTTAAGTATGACATAAAATAGCATAATTTACTTTTTACATCTGCATATTTACATTATGGAATCATATTTTTTCATGTAATTGTATATTGTATTTATATAACACTTACTACCCTTGATGAGGCGTTGATGCGTTTTGAGACAAGAAGCACACTACCCAGGGGTCCATGTTTAGAGTTAAATAGATAGCATATTATTAATTGCGAGGCAGTAAAACAGTTTTGTTCATGTCTCTCTTCCTATACTCAGTGTCACTGTAATTATGTGATTGTGCGGCTGTTGCTTAATTCGCACAATTATAGACTAGCTGTATTTTCCATATAATCCTTCATCTGCTCCATAACCTGTGGATTTCAACAAAAAAATATTCTACCTCAAATGGTTCAAAAGTTGCTAGAAATGCAACGACACGTGTTGCCTCGCAGTAAAAGGCCCTGTGCAAAGTCTGACAGATTATCTTTCTTTTGCATCTTCGCTAAATATAGGTGTTAAACTGATACTAATGAAGTGCAACCAATGCCCAGACCTATGTTAACAAGTGTAAAAATGAAAAAATAATGAAGAAATACTATCACAAAATATCATGCATTAGCCACATAACTTGCCTTTTCTTGCCCCATAATTTACTCAACCCTGCTGCATAATTTGGCTCTGACTATGCTAATAAACTTAGATTTTACCTTTGCACTGTTCCATATTTACTTTCGCTACCATGGCATGGCATTACACACAATATAACAGTGAATTGTGAGAATAACTCACAAAAGTTGCAGGAGGAATAAAAAAGTTAGCAGAATTAATTTAAAAAATAGCAGCAAACTACATTTGTTGAAATGCCTCAGTGCTCTTATCGAAATAAAAGCACAAATAATGTCAGAGGCCACACCATGCCTTAACAATGAAAAATAAAAGGAAGCCCCACACCTCTACAGAGACAGTACGACAGATTTACTATTCAATTTGATCAGAAGACAGTAGGCTCACACGGGGTATATCTCAAAAGAGCGCCTGTTCTGAATGTAAAATTTCGATGTTGCAAGACAAAAAAAATTACATAAGTGATTTATGCGTAACCTGCCCTTTATCAGGATGCTGGTTGTTTTTTTAAAATTAAAAAATATTACATGAAAGAGTGAGAAGTGCCCACCAGGACCTAGAGCTGCTCTCATCTTCAGCACCTCCCCCACGGAGCTGTTAATGTGTTCCATTCAGTGCTACGGCTTCGACCGCCACGCCTTAAACGCAGCCTCAGGGGGTGCTTTTTAGCCCCCAAGGCTTCCACACTGAGGGCCTTATTTATGAAGGCCTGCGTCACTTTTGCGCCACCGATGCGTCACTTTTTGTGACGCACCAGTGGCGTAAAAATGCGCCATGTTGCGCCATATTTACGAAGTGACGCATCTAGGTAGATGCGTCACTCGTAAACCCCTGCGCTACATTATACCTGCGCCAGGTATAATGTATGCAGGGTGGGCGTACCCTCGCAAAAAAGGGTCGTAGGAGTGGCGCAGCGAAATCTATGAGATTTTGCTGCGCCACTTCTAGGACGCCAATGCGTCAAAACCTTACGCCTGCCTCATGGCAGGCGTAAGGGTGACGCAGGCCCTTTCACATGGGGCTTGCCCCATGTGAAAGGAACATTGCTGGAGTTGCGTCAGGGTCCGACACAACTCCAGCAATGCGCCACTTTTTGCGCTGACAGATACGTCAGTTATACTGACGTATCTGTCCTTCCATGCGGCATGATGCATCATACAGTAAATATGACGCATCATTCGGATCGCAAGGAAGGCGCACTGAGAGTGTCGCATCGCTGCTTTCACGCAGCGATGCGACACTTCTCATAAATGAGGCCCTGAGTGTATGGGAAGGGTCTGAGATGGGTGCAACTCAGAGCCATTAACTGTCTGTTCCTACACAGGGGCGATTACTCTTCCTCTCTATTCCAGTCCGCTTTCAAACAGGTGCACATTTTTTTTGTTAAATGGTGGGAGAATGTGCGTTTGTTCTTTACTGGGGTTAAACATATGAGAGAGGAAATAAAATACCACTCTTTCATATTGGGAAAAGGCGGCATTTGATTCTAAAAGTGTTTTTGTACATACTGTTTTAGTTAAATTGATTGAATAAAAGCACTATCAGTCGATGTTATAATTAAATCTAACATGCAATGTACAGATAAAATGTGCTACGCCTTCAAAATCCTACATCGCTTAAGGGTTGCAATTGTTTAACTGGTGGTAGATTGTGGCTGTGCAGAGACAGCCTGGGTTTGCACACCTCATTCCTTTCGTGTTGCTTCTCAGTAGAAAGGTGCGTTGTTAGAAGCAGGACCCATCCCCCAGTCTGGGTTAGGAGCGGACGGGTCATTTGCGATGCTAATGTTCCCTTTGTTGTGTGTAGAGGTGCATTTGCATCTCTGGTGAGGCATCCTGAAGTCCTGCCTCGAGTTTCCTCCCAAAGCAGGAAGGATTCACAGAAACAGCAGAAAACTCGATACTTTTTTCAAAAGGCCTCTCAGAGTTTAGAATGAAGCTAGGCACGCACATCTCTCTTTTAAGGTCTGATGAGTTTAAGCAGTTAATCTCCACCTGCCTAAAACTTGTGTAATGTAACTGGTGCTTATGTAAAGCGCACCAAAACCATTTGGGTCGGGTTCGCCTATATAAACTGCAAAAAAAAAGCCATAATGCTGCCTAATCAGAAACATCAATAATACATATTGCACTATATGGTTTGTCAGGCCCGTTTCCTAATGGAAAGAGCTACTCCAATATGCACAATACTGTAGACACAATTGGGATGTGCAGAATAAACAGGCGTACGTTTTGTTAGATCAAGTGTGGATATAGTTTTTATTTTCTGTTGAGGTTAACATAGGGCTTACACAAGCTTTTCTGGTGCACTGAGCCAAGCACCTGTTTCTGTGGTCCTGTACTGAGCAAAGAAAACTCATTTACGCCAGATTTCTCTCAGTTACTGCTTTATTTTTAGATAGTACAACTCAGAAACAGTAGTCAAAGGTTGCCTATATTTGTTTCTGAGCTGTGCTGTCTGAAACTAAAGCACCTATCCAGAACAATATCATTAAAAGGCCCAGCACCTGTCAGGGACATACTTATCATCATATCACGCAGCGCAGCAAGTGACTTTGCTGCGCTGTGTGATAGGGAAAGGGCAGCAATGCGCTGTATTTAACATTGTACGGCACACTTCTGCTTTTCCCTGTGCTGGTGCACAATGTGCTGCCTTGCGCCAACGCAGGCACTCTTCCACCATGGTGCAAGGGTTCCTGCATTGTTAGCATGATTGTTTTTGTGCAGAAAGGGGCCCCTTCCTGAGCAAAAACAATCCCCTGAGGCATTTTCCTCTTTCCATGTGTGCTGCAGAATGCAGGAAAAAATGAGGGGAGATAAACCTATTTCTCCTCGTTATGTCTCACCTGGGGAGGCGTAGCCGTTTTGGCGCATTCCCAGGTCTACCACTTATGGTAAATCTGGGAATGCATCAAAATCCATGGGAACAACCATGCACCACCCATGGAATGCCTCCCTTGGGCAGAGTTACTCTTGACAGAAGGTGGCCTTGCATGGCTTGATAAATCGCATCTCAAGCGTTGCGTCGATTTAGCACCCCGTTCCGTGGCCCTTGATAATTAAGTGCAGAACAGAGTGCCGGGAATTTCTTTTGTGTACCTATTGCTTTGTTGCTATAGCAGGAGGAGTGGTGCTATGAGATGCACAATTGTGGCACACCTGCTCCCGGTCATACGTTTTGAGCTTACAAAATATATATGTGTAAACACAAAATCAACACAATTATCAGGTGCACTGCAATTGTGTCTATAACTAAAATCGGTGCCCAGACCAAGACTCTTTAAACTCCTAAAGAATAACAAATTGTTATTCTCCTCATTCTGTCTTCATATTTTCTAAAATAATAAAAAGCGCTGTGGATGAAAGCATCCAACAAAGAAAAATAAATTACTTTGAGGGCTATTCGCCTTTTACTGCTCTCTTTGTTCAACACTGAATGGACAACAGAGAAACATGTTTGTCAACTTGTTTTCATTGGGTGAGCACATGGATGGTTGAGTGATTAAGTGCATAGACTGATAAATTAATAAGTGAGTGAGAATTACGATAAATGGGTATAGATGAATTGCTGGATAAATGAGTGAATGGATGAATGACTAGGCAAGTGGGCGCATGGATTGACGTGAGTGCATGAATGAATCACTGAGTAAATGGATGTATCAGTTATTTGGTGCATCAATGGTAAACAGGGGGATGAGGGAGCACTCTTGTGGCTCATCTTTCTGCAACCCACAATGTGCCTGCTACAGGATGACCTGCACTCACCGCCACTTTACAGTTTCCACTGAAATACAAGGTATATTGGAGAGGTTGAACACTACCCATCTAAAAAGAATGCTTGAAGGATATCATTTTAGGAGAGACTGAGCGCAGTTTCTTCTTTGGCAGGTGTCTAAGGGGGTTGCACGTTTCACATCGATGGGGGCCTCCTTAGGTTGGGGTCAGGGCCTACCAGAAGATTGCAAGTAGGCACCTGGAGTGGTCGGGGATGCGTCCGGCACTGGAGTCGCCTTCGGCAGGTGTCCCGGTCTAGGCTCTGCATCCGTTTGCGGCAGTCTCTTGGATTCTCGTCTCCCCTCCCGGCATGCCACATAGATGGGTGTTTGACCCTTCCGGGACCATCTCACCCTCTACACCCTGGGCATGAGCACCCTGCTGCTGCTTCCCTCCCTCACTCCCTCCAATCTACCAGGTTTCACCTCACCTCTCCACTTCACTTCAGTTTTCTTTTCCTGCCCTTGCAGTGCACCTCACCGGGCGCTGCAGCCTCCATTGATGCCGGTGGGCAACTGATCTCATGTGTTCTCTCCTGGGGTGGTGTGTGCGCAGGGGATCTCCTATTGCTCGCCCTCGGAGATACCGTAAGTGGGTCCCGTACTTTAGCTGACTGACCCGCCGTGTGACCTTCACACTGTACTGTACTGTCGTCTCCACACACGCACACACGCACATGCACACACACCTACACACACACACACACACATATATATATATAAATATATAAAGGTGCACTTACCTTATATATGCTTACCTTGCGTTGTAAAAGCATGTGTGGTAAAGGTGTATGCGTGGTAAAAGCTTGCAGTGTAAATGCAGGTGTAGTTCTGTCATACAACCCCTGGCTTTAGTGACGGCTGGCTAGTGCTTAAACCATGATCTCCTGCGCTCTCCATTATGGGGGTCTATCATATGTTGACCCCTCTTCACTATCTGGGTCATGTGAGAACTGGGCATGAGATTGATAAGCCTCCATAAGAGCTGCGCCATCGTCTTGGTCACAGTACAGGCAGGCACTTCGCCAGAAGTGGCACACCCCTACCCAGGAATACCTACATGCATCTGAGAATTGGCAGGCTGTGGGAAATCAGAGGTGAGGTCATTTAGGCTGGAGCCTGCTTCTGAGGCATAACATGAGGATAGGAAACGCCGAAGGGGCATTACTGCTTCTAGTCCCTCAGCCTTTTGGGCCCTCTCCCAAAACAGTAGCCTGAGGCGGCTTAGAGCCTTTTGTCACCCAACAAGACACTTTTACAAGGGCCTCGAAGAGACCATCCAACCTTTCTCAGCACTGCCATGCTCATAGAGGACAAGAGTGGAGCCCTCCCACGTCTTCTCCCACAGTGACAGGGAATAGGGTGAAATCAGTAAATTTCCTTGCACTGTCCACATCGGAAGCTCAAGGCGTTGCAGAGCGAAAAAACAAGAGCCTGTGATATTCTGTGGCGATACCTTCTTGCTGTTCCAAGACGTCTCCCTTTAGAATATAGCATGTTACTACGCATGCTATCACATCGCGTTCCTTTACAACCAGGTTGTTACAACGACTGCGTTGTTAGAACGCGATACCTTTACAACGCAAGTCATTAGATCGACTTGCTGTAGGGGCGCGCTGGACTTAGGAATAGTATAATTTACTATTCCAACTCCAGCGTGCGCAACAGTAGGGAAGATGTTGGAATAGTAAATTATACTATTCCTTATGTTAGAGCGCCCCCTACAGCAAGTCGATCTAATGACTTGCGTTGTAAAGGCATCGCGTTCTAACAACACGGTCGTTGTAACGACCGCGTTGTAAAGGAACTGCGATGTGATGACTGCGTCGTAAACGCTGTCTCCCCTCCCTTTAACTCGTTCGATGCGTCGGACAGCCCCCGGCCGTCCGACGTCACGGTGGGCGTGTGCGGAGGACGGCCGGGGGCCGTCCGAGACACGCCCACTCATTATTTCACCCGCACCTCGGCGGAATTCGCACCGCGGTCAACGGGTTAAACCCTTGATAAACAACAAGAATTCAAAGATGTAACCACCTACCTGCTGAGAGAACAAATACCCAACAGCTGATGGTACCCTTTCTGCCTTCACTTCACCCTTCAAGAGCCATTGACTCGCCAATAATATCATCAAAGATGTCTGTGTGGTGCTGGGCCTGGATACAGCCTCCGCAACATCAGAAACAGACACAGGAGGGCTCGATCCCAGAGAGACCAGTAATGAATGCAGCTTTCCCAATCTTCCAAATCACTCATAGGAGAGCGACTCTGATGATTGCTGGAGAAAGAGGCTCATCCTCCATTATTCGATGAAAACAGACCGCCCATGGGGTATCTCACCCAAGTGTATCAGAGTGTTGATCATGGTGACTGAGTGTTTGCCATCCATCTCCTGGTATGGCTCCTATAGATTTCAGCTGGGCAAGGGTGTTGGAGACCCTACCAGGTTTAACAGCGGTAGCCCCAATTTTTGACTTGACTGCTGATTCTCAATGTGGTTCATAGATAATATATATATATATATATATATTTATTTTTTTTATAAATATTTTTATTGAAACAACAACATGCCATCTGGATTTACAGGATACATAAAGCAAAGTAGACAGACAATTCACCAACAAATCAGATATGTCATAATCATCAGTTAATGATAATTGTTCAATTTCCGGTTCTCTTTCCCCCACCCTGGCTCCCTCCTCCCCATTAAAGTAATTCGCCCTCCCGATCATGTACAATCAACGGGTCACATAACATACCCCGATAGCTATTCCATTTCTCCCAGATCTTTGTCCATTTTTGGGGGCATTCCCTACTCTCATAAATCATTCTTTCTGCCTGCATACACCAGTCTAAGTCTGTCTTCCATTCCCTCAGCGCCGGGGCCTCCGCCGCCCTCCATTTCTTTGCTATATTACTTTAGCGATTGTGAATCCCAGTGTTACCCACAGACGCTCCGCGTTGGTGAGATCTGAGTCCCCCCAGTTATTCAACAGACACCATTTTGGCGATTTACTCTCAGCCACATTATAAACTTCCCTCATGATCCTTAATATTTCTTACCAATACTGCTGAAGCGGGGGCACTCCCACGGCAGGTGGAAGAAGGAACCCTCCCGTCCTCAACCCCTCGGGCACAGTGGTGAGTCAAGTATCCCCATTTTAACCTGGGTGGTGCATGCATAATAGACCCTGTGGAGTATCTTTAACTGTATTAATCTAAAACGCAGACTGATGGCCTGGGGAGGCCATGGCTTTTATCCATTCATCGTCATCCAGAGCATCCAGTTCTCCCTCCCACTTGCTGCGAAGCTTCGTCAAGGGATCTGGAAGGTTATTAATGAGCTTACGATATACCAACGATATTACCTTTGTAGCCAAACAATCGTCCAGGAGCCTATCTTCGAGTGGGAAAGCTTCTGGGAGCACCCTTCCTTTGGGTAGTCTCGTTCTCAGTGAATGAGTGAGCTGAATGTATCTAAAGGTTTCGGATTGTGGCATTTGGTACTCCTTCTGCAACGCCGGGAAGGCCTTTACATTCCCCCCCCCTCCCAGAGATCCTCTATCCTGGAAATCCCGATCGTGTCCCACTTACTGAAATCTGCACGCAGCCTCCACAGGCCTAATTTTTTTGATTCCCACAGGGGGGTCATCTGTGTAAGTTTACCATGCCAGCCTAGCTCTCTAGTACTCTCCTGCCAAAGTCGGAGTGTCGTTGATGTCGGGATATGGAAGGTTCCCACCGCCACCCCTCGGTTCATAGATAATTTATTATTGGATGGCCACCTTCATTCAGACCAGTTGGTCTCTCTTCAAAGAAACATTCTCCTCGGGCCTACTAGTTTAATAAACATGCAAAGACGACCTCTACCGGTATGGACATCCCATTCTGCTGCCGTGCACCAGGTCTCAAAATGTGGTTTCTATCTTCCGCCTCCACAGTCTGGCAATTTCTCAACGTGCTGCAACCAATCCTACATCCCTAAAAGCTTGACATATATCAATGCAGGATTCTAAGCATCCGACATCCCAAACAACATTACCCCAGTATATAAAGGCACAGAGACATCAGTGATGCTACTGAGGCATTCCACAACCTCCTTCCAAAACACAAATAACTAGGCATTCCAAATAAGGAAAAAGGACATGGTTGGCTGTATCCTCTCAAACATACATCATTATTGGTTTTACCAAACCATAACATCTGTATTTGAGTATAGTAGCTACAGGCCCCTCATTAATTTTAATATTTACAGTAACTCCAAATCCTGCACATATATGTAGCAGTAGTATTAAGTAGTGAAATAAAAATCACATCCTCTGGATAAATTTCAGCAAGTCAAACCTGCGAATATTACTTGGAAGGGGATGAATCCCGGTAAATGCCATAACATGCTGATTTTGATGTAGAAAGGACTAAAATCTGCATATTATTCCCTATTATCGGGGAAAGACTCATAATTAGGTGGTATTTATGTTACACAATAAATTCCAACTCAGCGGAGTTGGATTTTATTTGGTGGAATAAATGTTGCACCAATTACTTGTAATCAGAGCCTCTATTTAAAATGTTATATTGTACCTGCCTCACCTCTTTAGGTTACATCAGTTATTCCTAAACAGTTTTCTCAATATGGCCTAGATCAGCCAGCCATGGTTGTCGCTTTAGAGGTTTGTACATCATGGATACCATTTTGTATGAAAAGATTAATTTAACACTTTATACATTATGGGTGAGGTGTCCTGTACCTCATTCTCAAGACCCACAAATGTTTATGGGCATGGCGCAGATGCAGGAAACGAAAAACCTCAGTATCTGCCATCTCATATTCAATTTTAAGTAGGTGAAATGCTTTTAGACTCTTCGGTCTACAAACATCGCTCAGGGTAGCTATCCACATAGAATTCGATCTATTGAATCCTGTTCTGATAAAAGTCTGCATGCCCCAGAATGTGTCCCTAAGGACAACATTTGACAACTGTCACAAAACCTGCATTGCCTTGCCGCCTAAAGAAGTATTTATGGGAGCACTTAAAAATGAACCTTTTTCACCTTCACTAATGAATTTAGTGATGTTAGGTATTTTAAAGGAAAAAAACTGTCCATTGTTCTCTTGAATGAAGACAATGAAATGTTTGCTAAAACATTAGTCCAAACACTTGCCTCTCTTTGTGATAGCCTAAATGGTTTTATATGTGCACAAAGGACATGAAAGTATGTGTGGCTATCATTGTGGAACTAAACTTAACAATTAAGGCTTGAATGCAGTAGGTTTTGGCACAATTTATTGGGATTGGATTTGAATAACAAATCGTATAAAAGATCAATTGCAGTATGGAGGACAATAAACAGTTGTGTTGATTTACATAGAAAGATGGTCAGGGAAGCCAAGTTGCAGGTCGATGAACTCAGAGGACACGCACATTACACATACTTAAACACATTTACACTTTTATATTTTACCTGGCTGATGGTGAGCAGACAGATGGCTGGATGCAGCAGCCTTTAGACCATGTTGGTGATACTTCTGTCAGTTGGGTGTTTTTAAGCTAGCTTTAATAGTAGCTTATTTGGAAATGTTATTGAGCTCTTGGGGACAGGGGTGGGTTTCAGGGTACAGAGTAGGAAAAATTAGCGCAAGTGGGAACTGGGAGCAGGTGCGCATTAACAAATTGCAGTGATCAAGTTGAAGTGCGACAGATGAGGGTCCAGGTCATAAATTGTTTTGAAGATTAAGGTAAAGATTTTGAGCTGGTCTTTGCCATTGGCTGCAATTCAAACACCCTAAAAGTAGGGTGGAGAGATGGGTTCTTTTTAGTTGACAGGGAGAAGAATGTTCAGGTTGAAAATCTGATAACATTGTCAATGGGAGAGAATGCATACTTGTTGAGTTCCATGAGCAAGTTGTTGCAGTAATCTAGATTACTAATAACAGATGTACAAAGGAGATTTGTATTAGGATGGAAAGGGAGGTGATGCTGGATTTTTCTAATGCTTGGGAGCTGATGCTCTGTCCCTAGGCTGCGGAAGAGATGATTCCTCAATTGTGAATCAATAGCATCAATAATCATTCCCTCGTTTCTCCATGTGGAGGATGGAGTGATGGTCTCTGAGATGGGAAGAAGATGAGAAGGTTGGTGGAGGTAGGAAGTTTATCCATTCGATTTTACAGCATTAAGTAGAAGAAAGTCCATGGCAACGTAGTAGCAGATAGTTAGGAGACAGTTAAGTGCAAGGTAGAGATGTAGGAATGTACCTTTATGGTGAAAGAGGGTAAAGAGAAGATTTGTGCGTCATCCACATATATGTGTACAATACGCCAAAGCAAGAAATAATTGCTGCCAAACAGGAGTTGCAGAGCATATTCATTGCAGTGACCCCAACAGGATGAGAGATGAATGCTGAATAGTCCAATATTGAGAAAAACTGTTTGGAGAGGTAAGAAGTGAACCACTCAAGCAACCCTATCAGTGACAACTAGTGAGAAAAATTATTGGCTATGTGAATAGCACAGAACATTTAATGATTAGCGTAAGAATTCACATAAAATAAAAAGCTACAGATGTGGGTATGTTGGGCACATAGCATGAAGTGAAGAATAAAATTCAATTTGAGGGCATGAGGAAGGAAGATGGACACTGAAAAACTATGTAGAAGTACAACTTTACACATAGTAAATTAAATATATGTATGTGAAAATGTACAAGACATGGTATTAGAAGATGATTACAAAAATAATAAGAAAAATGGGATCATGGTTGGTATCCAGAACATGTAAATTAGAAATAAGATCGATAAACCACACTGTGCTGCTCCTATAAATGATGGAAATTTTGAAGATTTTGTAGCTTATACACACTAATGAGCAAAGAATCATATATGCACATGCTTTAAGTATCTGATGATAGACTGGAACTGCGGTGAAGGCAAAAGACACACAATTGATGGGCGGAATGCAGAACAAATCAAAACATTCACCCCAGTCAAGAGATCTGGGTTAAATCCATCATTCTTTTGCTCACCATGCCACCCCAGTTTAGACCTGGCCATATGCAAATCAGTCTTGACCCTGTGTCTCATGGGAACAGTCCAGCCCGAACTGCCAAGCCAGGTCCTCCCTGGACCGGAAACAAGCATCCTAGGACCGGTTTCGGGGTTTCACCCCTCATCAGCCAGGATAGCTTGAATCCAGTGGAACAGTGAGCCCGGGACCCACGTCTGGGCATACCCAGCGCACTTAGGACGAGAAAGCAAAAGACACACAATTGTTGGACGGAATGCAGAACATATCAAAACATTCACCCCCAGTCAAGAGATCTGGGTTAAATCCATCATTCTTTTGCTCACCATGCCACCCCAGTTTAGACCTGGCCATATGCAAATCAGTCTTGACCCTGTGCCTCATGGGAACAGTCCAGCCCGAACTGATGCCAGTGTTGGATTTAATGTAAATTGCACTCAGAGGACATCTTAGAGATGCCCCCTGGAAAGCGACCATCACTGGGGTGGTTCCTGAATGGCTACCTGCCACCTCTCTGGGACCTGAAACAAAGCACATCCGGGGCAGAGGAGTCATGCCTCCTACCCCAGGATGGGCAGGTTCCACGAACTGGAAGCTTCAAAGGCTATTCCTTTGTTAGCTAGCCAAAGCCTCTGCTGCTATCAGGTGCTGGCTCCCACCGGTTCTGACCCCCACTTTGGGCAGGAGAATAGTCGGGAAAACCTAGAGAGAAAGGAAGGTGTGCCCACCTTGCCAACCCCACCCCTCAGGTTGGGGAGGCAAAGTGAAGCACACCTCTCAGTCCCCTCCATCTTGAAGATGAGGGGACTCCCCCAATGAGGACGAGGCATATGCCCCTCCACTGGAGGGTAGCATAAGTGGGGTTGTAGACACCCCAGGGAAGGGACCCATTGGTCCCAACCTGCACCTCCCCTGTAACGCCCCTGAATATAGGTATTATGGGGCACCCCTGAGCCTTGCTCCTTAGATATGACAACCTAAGAAGAAGAACCTAAGAGCCGTGCTGCAGAGAAGTTGACAACAACAACTGCTTTGGCCCCATTCCTACCAGCCTGTCTTCTGCTTCAGAGAACCTGCGAGCTGAAACCAGCGAGCCCTGCAGCTAAGCAGCCTCCAAGAACCCTGGAGACCTGCCCTGCCTTCGAAAAAGACTCTTGTCTTCCGAGAACATGGATTGTCCAACAAAGAAACTCCAACTTCAAGGACTCCGGATCCAGGCGGATCTGCGTCCCCAGCATACTCTGCACCCGACGTCCACAGCCCGAGTTCGAGTGACTCACCTATCCTGTGAAGTCTCCCCAGCGATCCTGACCTCGTCTGTATCAGTGGCTGACCTATGCAGGACCCCCTCTCGCCCTCAACGCCTGCAGCCCGACTGCGACTGGAACCAGTTGCCAAACCCCAACACCAAAAGGTACCCCTGCATATTCCGCCACCTTACTTTAGGGAGCCCAGCTGATGGTGTCCCCCAGCTATCCAAATTACCTGCCTAACCATTGGTCGCCTTTATCCAGCCTCCTGGTCCAAGCCTGCAGCCTCTTTCCGAAAACAACGACCTCCGTTGGAAAGCATTGGGTGCTCGACACTGATTTGTACCCTACACCCGGCCACCCCTGTGCCGCTGGTGGTGTAGCTTTGATGCTGCTTTGTGGCCACCCTGTGCTCACTTCATTCCCTGGGGCATTTGCCCTTAGACCGTGTCTACCTACCTTCAAACCGTGCCTCATCGAGGTATACCCCGACCCCATTGGATAACATTAGGCCCAGTGACCTCTGCACTCAGCCGCCCCAGTGCTGCTGTTAGTTCAGTACCTACCTGGTCTTAAACCTTGCCTTGTGTTCTCCTAAACCCCCAAAGCCTGGGGAAGTAAGTTTAGGTACTTACCTGCAAACTGTTTAACATTGTTTTCCTCCATAGATTTGCATTGTAGTTCTATCTATTGAAATGAACTGTCAACCCTTATCACTGCAAAAGCATACAAGTGTACTAGATTGACATCTACAGGAAACATTCTTAATACTGTAAAGTATATAACTGCATTTACAAAACATTACTGCACTCTTGAAAAGTATTGCTACTTTTAAACAACTGTGAAACTTACCTGCACTAAGTGACGTTTGGTTCTAGAAATAAAATAACAAAATAACAATGTTTTGTACAACCTAATGGTCTAAATTCAGTCTTTGAGTGCCTCTTTTTGCATGGTTACCCCTTACCTTTTTTGCCAGATACATGTTGCCAACTTGACTGAGCGTACCCTGGTTCCCTGCCAATCAGGCTTACAGGGCCCATGTTCTTTCCCTAAACTGTACCTTTGTCTCCACAATTTGCACACTTTTGGGCCACATGCAAGTCCCTTGTAAATGGTACACCTGGTACCAAGGGCCTTGTGACTAGAGAGGGCCTCTGAGGGCATGCCACCCCCGGAGACCCCTCACCTCAACACCCACACACTGCCACTGCAGGCTGCATGTTTTAGTGCAGACCAAACTAAAGAGTTGACATGGCCCACATCCCTGTATGCAATGCCCATCCGCACTGCCTGCAGCATGGGAAAGTCACCCCTATATCAGGCATTACAGCCCTAAAGGTAGGATAACCATACCACAGGTGAGGGCATAACTGCATGAGCAATATGTCCCTACAGTGTCTGTGCTATTCACAGACATTGTAAGTGCAATGAAGCCATTTTGAGTACATGCGCTGGGAGTTTGTCAGCACGAACTCCACAGCTCTATGATGGCTTTACTGAAGACTGAGAAGTTTGATACCAAACTTCTCAGCACATTAAACCCAGACTGATGCCAGTGTTAGATTTAATGTACAATGCACTCAGAGGGCATCTTAGAGATGCCCCCTGGAAAACAACAAGCCCCTGGTGTGGTTCCTGAATGGCTACCCACCATCTACCACCTCTAGACAGGTTTCTGGCCCATGCGTAGAGAGCCTCCGCTCTCTGGGTCCTGAAACAAAGCACATCCTGGGCAGAGGTGCATGCCTGCTCCCCCAGGATGGGCAGGGTCCACGAAGGGGAAGCTTCAAAGGCCGGCCGCCTTTGTTAGCTACCCCTGCTGCTATCAGCAACTGGCTCCCACTGGTTCTGATTCCCACTTTGGGCAGGAGAATCAGCAGGAAAACCTAGAGAGAAAGGGAGGTTTGCCCACCTTTGTCAACCCCACCCCTAAGGTGGGGGAGGTGAATTGAAGCACACATCTCAGTACCCTCTATCTTGAAGATGAGGGGACTCCCCCAATCAGGATGAGGCATATGCCCACTCCCACTGGAGGGTGGCATAAGAGGGGATGTAGACACCCCAGGGAAGGGACCCATTGGTCCCAACCTATACCCCCTGTAACACCACTAAATCTAGGTATTTAGGGGCACCCATAAACCTTGTTCCTTAGATACGACAACCTAAGAAAAAGAAGGCCTGAAGAGCCGTGCTGCAGAGAAGAGGACAAAGACACTGCTTTGGCCCCAGCTCTACCAGCCTGTCTCCTGCTTCAGATACCCTGCGAGCTGAAACCAGCAAGTCCTGCTGCTAAGCAGCCTCCACGAACCCTGGAGACCTGCCATGCCTTCGAAAAAGACTCTTGTCTTCTGAGGACATGGATTGTCCAACAAAGAAAGTCCAACTTCAAGGACTCCGGATCCAGACGGATCCGCGTCCCCAGCACACTCTGCACCCGATGCCCACTGCCTGAGTTTGAGTGACTCACCTATCCTGTGAAGTCTCTGCGGCGATCCTGACCTCGTCTGCATCAGTGGCTGACCTATCCAGGACCCTCCTCAACGCCTGCAGCCTCTGTTTGAAGAGTCCCCCCGACCACGACAAGAACCAGATGAGAAAACCCCGACACCAAAAGGCACCCCTGCATCCTCCGTCCCCGACTTTGGAGACCACAGCTGATGGTGCCCAGGTGTCCCGCAGCTATCCAACTTACCTGCTGAGCCGTTGATCACCTTCCTGCAGCTTCATGGTCCAAGGCTGCAGCCTCTTTCCGAAACCGACGACCTCCAGTGGAAAACAGTGGGCGTCAGACGCTGATTTTCACCCTGCAATCAACTGCCCTTTCCTGCTGGTGGGTAGCTTTGGTGCTGCATTGTGGCCCCTCCCTGTGCTCACTTCAACCTGCAGGGCATTTGCCATAAGATCGCGTGTACCTACCTGCAAACCGTGCCTCTTCGAGGTACCCCCAGGCTCTATTGGATAACATTGTGCCCAGCGACTTTCTGCATCCGGCCACCCTAGTGCCGCTGGTGGTGCAGTACCTACCTGGTCTTGAACCTTGCCCTGTGTTGTCCTAAACCCCCAAAGCCTGGGGAAGTAAGTTGAGTACTTACCTGCAAACTGTTTAACATTGTTTTCCTCTGTAGGATTGCATTGTAGTTCTATCTATTGCACTGAACTGTCTAAGCTTATCACTGCAAAAGCATACAACTGTACTTGATTGACATCTACAGAAAACATTCTTAATACTGTAAAGTATATAACTGCATTTACAAAACATTACTGTATTCTTGAAAAGTATTGCTACTTTTAAACCACTGTGAAACTTACCTGCACTAAGTTATTCTTAGTTCTAGAAATAAAATAACAAAGTAACAATGTTTTGTACAACCTAATGGTCTGAATTCAGTCTTTGAGTGCCCCTTTTTGCATGGTTACTCCTTACCTTTTTGCCAGATACATGATGCCAACTTGAATGAGTGTGCCCTGGGTCCCTGCCAATCAGGCTTACAGGGCCTATACTCTTTCCCAAAACTGTACCTTTGAATCCACAACTGGCACACCTCTGGGCCACATGCAAGTCCCTTGTAAATGGTACCCCTGGTACCTAGGGCCTTGGGACCAGAGAGGGCCTGTGAGGGTATGCCACCCTCAGAGACCCCTCACCTTAACACCCACACACTGCCACTGCAGGCTGCGTGTTTTGGTGCAGCCCAAACTAAAGAGTCGACATGGCCCACATCCCTGTGTGCAATGCCCACCCACACTGCCTGTGGCATGGGTAAGTAACCCCTCTAGCAGGCATTACACAGCCCTAAAGGCAGGGTGCACCATACCATAGGTGAGGGCATAGCTGCATGAACAATATACCCCTACAGTGTCCGTGCCATTCACAGACATTGTAAGTGCAGTGAAGCCATTTTGAGTACATGGTCTGGAAGTTTGTCAGCACAATCTCCACAGCTCCATGATGGCTTGACTAAGAAGTTTGGTATCAAACTTCACACCACATTAAACCCACACCGATGCCAGTGTTGCATTTAATGTGAAATGCACTCAGAGGGCATCTTATAGATGCCCCCTGGAAAACGACCATCCCTGGAGTGGTTCCTGAATGGCTACCAGCCATCTGCCACCTCTCTGGATCCTGAAACAAAGCACATCCTGGGCATAGGTATCGTGCCTCCTCCCCCAGGATGGGCAGGTTCCATGAACGGGAAGCTTTAAATGCTTGCTGCCTTTGTTAGCTAGCCCCAAGCCTCTGCTGCTATCAGGAGTTGGCTCCCACCGGTTCTGACCCCTCTTGGGGCAGGAGAATCGGCGGAAAAACCTACAGAGAAAGGGAGGTGTGCCCACCTTTGCCAACCCCACCCCTCGGGTGGGGGAAGTGAAGTGAAGCACACATCTCAGTCCCCTACATCTTGAAAATGAGGGGACTCCCCCAATGAGGACAAGGCATATGCCCCCCTCCCTCTCCCCACTGGAGGGTGGCATAAGAGGGGGAGTAGAGGCCCCAGTTAAGGGACCCATTGGTCCCAGCCTGCACCCTCTGTAACACCCCTAAATCTAGGTATTTAGGGGCACCCCTGAACCTTAATCCTTAGATACGAAAACCTTAGAAGAAGAACCAAAGAGCTGTGCTGCAGTGAAGATGACGACAACAACTGCTTTGGCCCCATCCCTACCAGCCTGTCTTCTGCTTCAGAGAACCTGCGAGCTGAAACCAGCGAGTCTTGCAGCTAAGCAGCCTCCAAGAACCCTGGAGACCTGCCCTGCCTTAAAAAAAGACTTTTGTCTTCCGAGGACACGAATTGTCCAACAAAAGAAGCTCCAACTTCAAGGACTCCCGATCCAGGCGGATCCGCGTCCCCAGCACACTCTGCACCCGACGCCCATGGCCCAATTTCGGGTGGCTCACCTATCCTGTGAAGTCTCCCCGGCAATCCTGACCTCATCTGTATCAGTGGCTGACCTATGCAGGAACACCTCTCCTCCTCGATGCCTGCAGCCCGACTGCGACTGGAACCAGTTGTGAAACCCCGACACCAAAAGGCACCCCTGCATCTTCCGCCCCCTGACTTTAGGGAGCCCAGCTGATGGTATCCCCCAGATATCCAACTTACCTGTCTAACCGTTGGTCGCCTTCATCCAGCCTCCTGGTCCACGCCTGCAGCCTCTTTCCGAAAACGACGACCTCCGTTGGAAAGCATTGGTTGCCCAACACTAATTTGAACCCTACACCCAGCCACCCCTGTGTCACTGGTGGTGCAGCTTTGATGCTGCTTTGTGGCCACCCTGTGCTCACTTAAATCCCCGGGTCGTTTGCCCTATGACTGTGGGTACCTACCTGCAAACCGTGCCTCTTCGAAGTACCCCCAGGCTCTATTGGATAACATTCTGCCCAGCGACCTCTGCATCCGGCCACCCTAGTGCCGCTGGTGGTGCAGTACCTACCTGGTCTTGAACCTTGCCCTGTGTTGTCCTAAACCCCCAAAGCCTGGGGAAGTAAGTTGAGTACTTACCTGCAAACTGTTTAACATTGTGGTTACCTACCTTCAAACCGTGCCTCTTCGAGGTACCCCCCGGCTCCATTAGATAACATTAGGCCCAGTGCCCTCTGCACTCAGCCGCCCCAGTCCCGCTGTTATATCAGTACCTACCTGGTCTTGAACCTTGCCTTGTGTTGTCCTAAACCCCCAAAGCCTGGGGAAATAAGTTTAGGTACTTACCTGCAAACTATTTAACATTGTTTTCCTCAATACATTTGCATTGTAGTTCTATCTATTGCACTGAACTGTCTAACCTTATCACTGCAAAAGCATACAACTGTACTTGATTGACATCTCTAGAAAACATTCTTAATACTGTAAAGTATATAACTGCATTTACAAAACATTACTGCATTCTTGAAAAGTAGTGCTACTTTTAAACCACTATCAAACTTACCTGCACTAAGTGATTTTTGGTTCTAGAAATAAAATGACAATGTTTTGTACAACCTAATGGTCTGAATTCAGTCTTTGAGTGCCCCTTTTTGCATGGTTACCCCTTACCTTTTTGCCAAATACCTGATGCCAACTTGACTGAGTGTGCCCTGGGTCACTGCCAATTGGACTTACAGGGCCGATGTTCTTTCCCAAAACTGTACCTTTGTCTCCACAATTGGCACACCTCTTGGCCACATGCAAGTACCTTGTAAACGGTACCCCTGGTACCAAGGGCCTTGTGACCAGAGAGGGACTGTGAGGGTATGCCACCCTCAGAGACCCCTCACCTTAACACCCACACACTGCCACTACAGGCTGCGTGTTTTGGTGCAGACCAAACTAAAGAGTTGACATGGCCCACATGCCTGTGTGCAATGCCCACCCAAACTGCCTGCAGCATGGGTAAGTCACCCCTCTAGCAGGCATTACAGCCCTAAAGGCAGGGACACCATACCACAGGTGAGGGCATGGCTGCATGAGCAATATGCCCCTACAGTGTCTGTGCCATTCACAGACATTGTAAGTGCAGTGAAGCCATTTTGAGTACATGGGCTAGGAGTTTGTTAGCACAAACTCCACAGCTCCATGTTGACTTTACTGAAGACTGAGAAGTTTGGTACCAAACTTCACAGCACATTAAACCCACACTGATGCCAGTGTTGGATTTAATGTAAATTGCACTCAGAGGGCATTTTAGAGATGCCCCCTGGAAAGCGACCATCCCTGGGGTGGTTCCTGAATGGCTATCCGCCATCTGCCACCTCTCTGGGACCTGAAACAAAGCACATCCGGGGCAGAGGAGTCATGCCTCCTACCCCAGGATGGGCAGGTTCCACAAATTGGAAGCTTCAAAGGCTTGCTTCCTTTGTTAGCTAGCCAAAGCCTCTGCTGCTATCAGGTGCTGGCTCCCACCGGTTCTGACCCCCAATTTGGGCAGGAGAATAGTCGGGAAAACCTAGAGAGAAAGGAAGGTGTGCCCACCTTGCCAACCCCACCCCTCAGGTTGGGGAGGCAAAGTGAAGCACACCTCTCAGTCCCCTCCATCTTGAAGATGAGGGGACTCCCCCAATGAGGACGAGGCATATGCGCCCCTACTGGAGGATAGCATAAGTGGGGTCGTAGACACCCCAGGGAAGGGACCCATTGGTCCCAACCTGCACCCCCCTGTAACGCCCCTGAATATAGGTATTTAGGGGCACACCTGAACCTTGCTCCTTAGATACGACAACCTAAGAAGAAGAACCTAAGAGCCGTGCTGCAGAGAAGATGACGACAACAACTGATTTGGCCCCATTCCTACCAGCCTGTCTTCTGCTTCAGAGAACCTGCGAGCTGAAACCAGTGAGCCCTGCAGCTAAGCAGCCTCCAAGAACCCTGGAGACCTGCCCTGCCTTCGAAAAAGACTCTTGTCTTCCGAGAACATGGATTGTCCAACAAAGAAACTCCAACTTCAAGGACTCCAGATCCAGGCGGATCTGCGTCCCCAGAACACTCTGCACCCGACGTCCACAGCCCGAGTTCGAGTGACTCACCTATCCTGTGAAGTCTCCCCAGCGATCCTGACCTCGTCTGTATCAGTGGCTGACCTATGCAGGACCCCTCTCGCCCTCGACGCCTGCAGCCCGACTGTGACTGGAACCAGTTGCGAAACCCCAACACCAAAAGGCACCCCTGCATATTCCGCCCCCTGACTTAAGGGAGCCCAGCTGATGGTGTACCCCAGCTATCCAACTTACCTGCCTAACCATTGGTCACCTGCATCCAGCCTCCTGGTCCAAGCCTGCAGCCTCTTTCCGAAAACAACGACCTCTGTTGGAAAGCATTGGGTGCCCGACACTGATTTGCATCTTACACCCGCCCACCCCTGTGCCGCTGGTGGTGTAGCTTTGGTGCTGCTTTGTGGCCACCCTGTGCTCACTTCAATCCCTGGGGCATTTGCCCTTAGACCGTGTCTACATACCTTCAAACCGTGCCTCTTCGAGGTACACCAAGGCTCGATTGGATAACATTAGGCCCAGTGACCTCTGCACTCAGCCGCCCCAGTGCTGCTGTTAGTTCAGTACCTACCTGGCCTTAAACCTTGCCTTGTGTTCTCCTAAACCCCCAAAGGCTGGGGAAGTAAGTTTAGGTACTTACCTGCAAACTGTTTAACATTGTTTTCCACCATAGATTTGCATTGTAGTTCTATCTATTGAAATGAACTGTCAAACCTTATCACTGCAAAAGCATACAAGTGTACTTGATTGACATCTACGGAAAACATTCTTAATACTGTAAAGTATATAACTGCATTCACAAAACATTACTGCACTCTTGAAAAGTATTGCTACTTTTAAACAACTGTGAAACTTACCTGCACTAAGTGACGTATGGTTCTAGAAATAAAATAACAAAATAACAACGTTTTGTACAACCTAATGGTCTAAATTCAGTCTTTGAGTGCCTCTTTTTGCATGGTTACCCCTTACCTTTTTTGCCGGATACATGTTGCCAACTTGACTGAGCATGCCCTGGTTCCCTGCCAATCAGGCTTACAGGGCCCATGTTCTTTCCCTAAACTGTACCTTTGTCTCCACAATTTGCACACTTCTGGGCCACATGCAAGTCCCTTGTAAACGGTACACCTGGTACCAAGGGCCTTGTGACTAGAGAGGGCCTCTGAGGGCATGACACCCCCAGAGACCCCTCACCTCAACACCCACACACTGCCACTGCAGGCTGCATGTTTTGGTGCAGACCAAACTAAAGAGTTGACATGGCCCACATCCCTGTATGCAATGCCCATCCACACTGCCTGCAGCATGGGTAAGTCACCCCTATAGCAGGCATTACAGCCCTAAAGGCAGGGACACCATACCACAGGTGAGGGCATAGCTGCATGAGCAATATGCCCCTACAGTGTCTGTGCCATTCACAGACATTGTAAGTGCAGTGAAGCCATTTTGAGTACATGGGCTGGGAGTTTGTCAGAACGAACTCCACAGCTCCATGATGGCTTTACTGAAGACTGAGAAGTTTGATACCAAACTTCTCAGCACATTAAACCCACACTGATGCCAGTGTTGGATTTAATGTAAAATGCACTCAGAGGGCATCTTAGAGATGCCCCCTGGAAAACGACAAGCCCCTGGTGTGGTTCCTGAATGGCTACCCACCATCTACCACCTCTAGACAGGTTTCAGGCCCATGCATAGAGAGCCTCCGCTCTCTGGGTCCTGAAACAAAGCACATCCTGGGCAGAGGTGTCATGCCTGCTCCCCCAGGATGGGCAGGGTCCACGAAGGGGAAGCTTCAAAGGCCGGCCGCCTTTGTTAGCTACCCCTGCTGCTATCAGCAACTGGCTCCCACTGGTTCTGATTCCCACTTTGGGCAGGAGAATCAGCAGGAAAACCTAGAGAGAAAGGGAGGTGTGCCCACCTTTGTCAACCCCACCCCTCAGGTGGGGAGGTGAAGTGAAGCACACATCTCAGTACCCTCTATCTTGAAGATGAGGGGACTCCCCAATCAGGATGAGGCATATGCCCACTCCCACTGGAGGGTGGCATAAGAGGGGTGTAGACACCCCAGGAAGGGACCCATTGGTCCCAGCCTATACCCCCTGTAACACCACTAAATCTAGGTATTTAGGGGCACCCATAAACCTTGTTCCTTAGATACGACAACCTAAGAAAAAGAAGGCCTGAAGAGCCGTGCTGCAGAGAAGAGGACAAAGACACTGCTTTGGCCCCAGCTCTACCAGCCTGTCTCCTGCTTCAGATACCCTGCGAGCTGAAACCAGCAAATCCTGCTGCTAAGCAGCCTCCACGAACTCTGGAGACCTGCCATGCCTTCGAAAAAGACTCTTGTCTTCTGAAGACATGGATTGTCCAACAAAGAAAGTCCAAATTCAAGGACTCCGGATCCAGACGGATCCGCGTCCCCTAGCACACTCTGCACCCGACGTCCACTGCCTGAGTTCGAGTGACTCACCTATCTTGTGAAGTCTCTGCGGTGATCCTGACCTCGTCTGCATCAGTGGCTGACCAATCCAGAACCCTCCTCAACGCCTGCAGCCTCTGTTCGAAGAGTCCCCCCGACCACGACAAGAACCAGATGAGAAAACCCCGACACCAAAAGGCGCCCCTGCATCCTCCGTCCCCGACTTTGGAGACCACAGCTGACGGTGCCCAGGTGTCCTGCAGCTATCCAACTTACCTGCTGAGCCATTGATCGCCTTCGTGCAGCTTTATGGTCCAAGGCTGCAGCCTCTTTCCGAAACCGACGACCTCCAGTGGAAAACAGTGGGCGTCAGACGCTGATTTGCACCCTGCAACCAACTGCCCTTTCCCGCTGGTGGTGTAGCTTTGGTGCTGCATTGTGGCCCCTCCCTGTGCTCACTTCAACCCCAAGGGCATTTGCCATAAGACCGCGGGTACCTACCTGCAAACAGTGCCTCCTCGAGGTAACCCCAGGCTCTATTGGATAACATTGTGCCCAGCGACCTCTGCATCCGGCCGCCCTAGTGGCGCTGGTGGTGCAGTACCTACCTGGTCTTGAACCTTGCCCCGTGTTGTCTTAAACCCCCAAAGCCTGGGGAAGTAAGTTGAGTACTTACCTGCAAACTGTTTAACATTGTTTTCCTCTGTAGGATTGCATTGTAGTTCTATCTATTGCACTGAACTGTCTAAGCTTATCACTGCAAAAGCATACAACTGTACTTGATTGACAACTACTAGAAAACATTCTTAATACTGTAAAGTATATAACTGCATTTACAAAACATTACTGTATTCTTGAAAAGTATTGCTACTTTTAAACCACTGTGAAATTTACCTGCACTAAGTGATTCTTAGTTCTAGAAATAAAATAACAAAGTAACAATGTTTTCTACAACCTAATGGTCTGAATTCAGTCTTTGAGTGCCCCTTTTGCATGGTTACTCCTTACCTTTTTGCCAGATACATGATGCCAACTTGACTGAGTGTGCCCTGGGTCCCTGCCAATCAGGCTTACAGGGCCTATACTCTTTCCCAAAGCTGTACCTTTGAATCCACAACTGGCACACCTCTGGGCCACATGCAAGTCTCTTGTAAATGGTACCCCTGGTACCTAGGGCCTTGTGACCAGAGAGGGCCTCTGAGGGCATGCCACCCTCGGAGACCCCTCACCTTAACACCCACACACTGCCACTGCAGGCTGCTTGTTTTTGTGCAGCCCAAACTAAAGAGTCGACATGGCCCACATCCCTGTGAGCAATGCCCACCCACACTGCCTGTGGCATGGGTAAGTAACCCCTCTAGCAGGCATTACACAGCCCTAAAGGCAGGGTGCACTGTACCATAGGTGAGGGCATAGTTGCATGAACAATATACCCCTACAGTGTCCGTGCCATTCACAGACATTGTAAGTGCAGTGAAGCCATTTTGAGTACATGGTCTGGAAGTTTGTCAGCACAATCTCCACAGCTCCATGATGGCTTGACTAAGAAGTTTGGTACCAAACTTCACAGCACATTAAACCCACACCGATGCCAGTGTTGCATTTAATGTGAAATGCACTCAGAGGGCATCTTATAGATGCCCCCTGGAAAACGACCATCCCTGGAGTGGTTCCTGAATGGCTACCCGCCATCTGCCACCTCTCTGGATCCTGAAACAATGCACATCCTGGGCAGAGGTGTCATGCCTCCTCCCCAGGATGGGCAGGTTCCACGAACGGGAAGCTTTAAATGCTTGCTGCCTTTGTTAGCTAGCCCCAAGCCTCTGCTGCTATCAGGAGTTGGCTCCCACCGGTTCTGACCCCTCCTGGGGCAGGAGAATCGGCAGAAAAACCTACAGAGAAAGGGAGGTGTGCCCACCTTTGCCAACCCCATCCCTCGGGTGGGGGAGGTGAAGTGAAGCACACATCTCAGTCCCCTCCATCTTGAAAATGAGGGGACTCACCCAATGAGGATAAGGCATATGCCCCTCCTCCCTCTCCCCACTGGAGGGTGGCATAAGAGGGGGCGTAGAGGCCCCAGTTAAGGGACCCATTGGTCGCAGCCTGCACCCCCCCCTGTAACACCCCTAAATCTAGTTATTTAGGGGCACCCCTGAACCTTAATCCTTAGATACGAAAACCTTAGAAGAAGAACCAAAGAGCCGTGCTGCAGTGAAGATGACAACAACAAATGCTTTGGCCCCATCCCTACCAGCCTGTCTTCTGCTTCAGAGAACCTGCGAGCTGAAACCAGCGAGTCTTGCAGCTAAGCAGCCTCCAAGAACCCTGGAGACCTGCCCTGCCTTAAAAAAAGACTCTTGTCTTCCGAGGACACGAATTGTCCATCAAAAGAAACTCCAACTTCAAGGACTCCCGATCCAGGCGGATCCGCATCCCCAGCACACTCTGCACCCGACGCCCATGGCCCAATTTTGGGTGGCTCACCTATCCTGTGAAGTCTCCCGGCAATCCTGACCTCATCTGTATCAGTGGCTGACCTATGCAGGAACACCTCTCCCCCTCGATGCCTGCAGCCCGACTGCGACTGGAACCAGTTGTGAAACCCCGACACCAAAAGGCACCCCTGCATCTTCCGCCCCCTGACTTTAGGGAGCCCAGCTGACTGGCATCCCCCAGATATCCAACTTACCTGTCCAACCATTGGTCGCCTTCATCCAGCCTCCTGGTACAAGCCTGCAGCCTCTTTCCGAAACCGACGACCTCCGTTGAAAAGCATTGGTTGCCCAACACTAATTTGAACCCTACACCCAGCCACCCCTGTGTCGCTGGTGGTGTAGCTTTGGTGCTGCTTTGTGGCCACCCCTGTGCTCACTTTAATCGCCGGGTCGTTTGCCCTATGACTGTAGGTACCTACCTGCAAACCGTGCCTCTTCGAGGTACCCCAGGCTCTATTGGATAACATTGTGCCCAGCGACCTCTGCATCCGGCCACCCTAGTGCCGCTGGTGGTGCAGTACCTACCTGGTCTTGAACCTTGCCCTGTGTTGTCCTAAACCCCCAAAGCCTGGGGAAGTAAGTTGAGTACTTACCTGCAAACTGTTTAACATTGTGGTTACCTACCTTCAAACCGTGCCTCTTCGAGCTACCCCCGGCTTCATTAGATAACATTAGGCCCAGTGCCCTCTGCACTCCAGCCGCCCCAGTCCCGCTGTTATATCAGTACCTACCTGGTCTTGAACCTTGTCTTGTGTTGTCCTAAACCCCCAAAGCCTGGGAAATAAGTTTAGGTACATACCTGCAAACTATTTAACATTGTTTTCCTCAATAGATTTGCATTGTAGTTCTATCTATTGCACTGAACTGTCTAACCTTATCACTGCAAAAGCATACAACTGTACTTGATTGACATCTACTAGAAAACATTCTTAATACTGTAAAGTATATAACTGCATTTACAAAACATTACTGTATTCTTGAAAAGTATTGCTACTTTTAAACCACTATGAAACTTACCTGCACTAAGTGATTTTTGGTTCTAGAAATAAAATAACAAGCATGTTTTGTACAACCTAATGGTCTGAATTCAGTCTTTGAGTGCCCCTTTTTGCATGGTTACCCCTTACCTTTTTGCCAAATACATGATGCCAACTTGACTGAGTGTGCCCTGGGTCCCTGCCAATCGGACTTACAGGGCCTGATGTTCTTTCCCAAAACTGTACCTTTGTCTCCACAATTGGCACACCTCTGGGCCACATGCAAGTACCTTGTAAACGGTACCCCTGGTACCAAGGGCCTTGTGACCAGAGAGGGCCTGTGAGGGCACGTCACCCTCAGAGACCCCTCACCTTAACACCCACCCCCTGCCACTGCAGGCTGCGTGTTTTGGTGCAGACCAAACTAAAGAGTTGACATGGCCCACATTCCTGTGTGCAATGCCCACCCACACTGCCTGCAGCATGGGTAAATCACCCCTCTAGCAGGCATTACAGCCCTAAAGGCAGGGTACACCATACCACAGGTGAGGGCATAGCTGCATGAGCAATATGCCCCTACAGTGTCTGTGCCATTCACAGACATTGTAAGTGCAGTGAAGCCATTTTGAGTACATGGGCTGGGAGTTTGTCAGAACGAACTCCACAACTCCATGATGGCTTTACTGAAGACTGAGAAGTTTGATACCAAACTTCTCAGCACATTAAACCCACACTGATGCCAGTGTTGGATTTAATGTAAAATGCACTCAGAGGGCATCTTAGAGATGCCCCCTGGAAAACGACAAGCCCCTGTTGTGGTTCCTGAATGGCTACCCACCATCTACCACCTCTAGACAGGTTTCTGGCCCATGCGTAGAGAGCCTCCGCTCTCTGGGTCCTGAAACAAAGCACATCCTGGGCAGAGGTGTCATGCCTGCTCCCCTAGGATGGGCAGGATCCACGAACTGGAAGCTTCAAAGACCAGCTGCCTTTGTTAGCTAAAACCTCTGCTGCTATCAGCAACTGGCTCCTGTTCGAAGGGTCCCCCTGACCGCGACAAGAACCAGATGAGAAAACACCGACACCAAAAGGCACCCCTGCATCCTCCGTCCCCTGACTTTGGAGAGCCCAGCTGACCGTGCCCAGGTTTCCCCCAGCTATCCAACTTACCTGCCCAGTCGTTGATCGCCTTCGTGCAGCTTCATAATCCAAGGCTGCAGCCTCTTTCCGATAACGTCGGACCTCCATTGGAAAACATTGGGCGTCAGATGCTGATTTGCACCCTACACGCGACTGCCCAGTGCCGCTGGTGGTGTAGCTTTGGTGCTGCATTGTGGCCCCTCCTGTGCTCACTTCAACCCCAGGACATTTGCGCTAAGACCATGGGTATCTACCTGCAAACCGTGCCTCTTCGAGGTACCCCCAGGCTCTATTGGATAACATTGTGCCCAGCGACCTCTGCATCCGGCCGCACGTAGTGGCGCTGGTGGTGCAGTACCTACCTGGTCTTGAACCTTGCCTTGTGTTGTCCTAAACCCCCAAAGCCTGGGGAAGTAAGTTTAGGTACTTACCTGCAAACTGTCTAACATTGTTTTCCTCTGTTAGAATTGCATTGTAGTTCTATCTATTGCATTGAACTGTCTAAGCTTTATCACTGCAAAAGCATACAACTGTACTTAATTGACTTCTACAGAAAACATTCTTAATACTGTAAAGTATATAACTGCATTTACAAAACATTACTGCATTCTTGAAAAGTATTGCTACTTTTAAACCTCTGTGAAACTTACCTGCAGTAAATGATTCATAGTTCGAGAAATAAAACAACAAAGTAACAACTTTTTGTACAACCCATTGGTCTGGATTCAGTCTTTGAGTGTGAGACATCATTTCTTGCCTGAGAGTGTACAATAAATGCTTAACACTACCCTCTGATAAGCCTAGCTGCTCAGCCCAGCTACCACTAAATTGAGAGTAAGGTATTATCTACTTTAATCTCTGCCATACCTTTGGGGACTCACTGGACTCTGTGCACAGTATACCTCTTTGTGGTACAGTATATACAGAGCCAGCTTCCTACAAACATCCACACCCAAATTAAAATAATGCAAGTTCAAACCAAAGCCTTTAGCATCCTGGCATTCTAAAGACATTGCTGACAATAAACAATCCATATGAGACAGGTAAGCAAAACAGAACTCCTGAGGAGCTCTTGATAGTGAAGGCCCTCAGTGCAACATGCAGACAGGTCATCACATCAGCCTAAGTACAGTACTATACCATCACCATCAATGAATCCACTAAAAGAAGCAGCACTGCATCCCTCCTGCCAGATTCACCTATTCCTCACTCCACAGAAAAGTGCAATGCCATCAACCTCTTCTTCAGTGAAAAAAATGCAGAAGATCCGAGAACACATTGATGGCCCTAAACCTACTTCATCTCATGAAGTACCTGGCCTGGTAGTTCAAGATGGACTGTTTCTATTGGAGCAGGGTCAAAACAGATTTTCATAAGGCTAGGTCCAAACTAATGGTGTGCAAAATAATGGATTGGGATGCGGCCTCAGTAATTACCAATGGCTGAGATTAATTCAAGCATTCTATCCATCACAGTTTTGTATACTTTAGTGTTGTCCTAAATACTGTGGGCATACAAAAACTTGAATAGCTGACTAACTGATCAATAGTTGAAATAGGCTATCCCACTGCCCTGTGTTGTATGCTGTGCTAGGTGGAAGTAAAATGTGAATGGCACAAAAACTAATCAGTAGCTGAAGTAGGCTGACACTGCTACCCACAGGAGGCACCTGAAAGGCCCTGAGGCAGCAGCAGACACAAACAACCATGGACAAAGTCAATAGCTCTTGCCTATGCAAGACCTATTGGCTTTGTCAATCTTTAGCCATATTGATCAGCGGCGTGGCAGCTGTTCAGCATGGCTAAAAGTTAGTGGCATGGCATAGAGTGGCATAGGGGAGAGTGGCGTAGAGGACAGTGGCGTAGAGGACAGTGGCGTGGAGTAGCATAGAGTAGTGTAGAGTAGAGTAGAGTGGCATGGAGTAGAGTGACGTAGAGTGCAGTGCCTTAGAGTGGAGTGACGTTGAGTGGAGTGGTGTAGAGTGGAGTGGAGTGGTGTGGCATAGAGTAGAGTTGGCACAGAGTGAAGTGGTAGAGTATAGTGGCATAGATTGGAGTGGAGTTGAATGAATGGAGTGGAGTGGCATAGAGTGGAGTGGTTAAAGTGGAGTGGCGTACACTACAGTGGAGTAGTGTTGAGCGGAGAGGTGTAGAGTAGAGTGGCATAGACTTGTGTAGAGTTAAATGGAGTGGTGTGCAGTAGAGTGGCATAGAGTAGAGTGGAGTGCTGTAGAGTAGAATGGCGTACAGTAGGGTGAAGTAGAGTAGAATTGCATACAGTGGCATACAGTGAATTGGCATAGAGTAGAGTGGAATGGAATGGAGGGGTGTAGAGTGGCGTGGTGTAGAATGGAGTGGCGTAGAGTGGCGTGGAGAAGAGTGGAATGGGATAGAGTAGAGTGGTATAGAGTGGTGTGGTGTAGAGTAGAGTGGCATGGAGTGGCGTTGTGTGGAGTGGAGTGGTGTAGAGTGCGATAGAATAAAATTGTGTGGAGTGGTGTTGAGTGGAGGGCGTAGAGTGGAGTGGCGTAAAGTGGAGTGGCATAAAGTAGTACAATTGTGGGTGTAAGTAACTCAACCAAGGAACCAAAATTAAAATGAGTGCAAAGGTATGAGGCATGAAGGGGATGAATGTCTGAAAGGCAACGATGATAGGCGTGCGGTGGCGGCAAGCATTATGAGGGTGTAATCTGCTGTTAGTGTGGAATTTTACATTGTAACGACTTAAACCAATCCACATAGAATAGCAAAGGATGATCTAATAGTAGAGATTTTGGGTAAGAAGGTTCAACTTCTAAGGCAGTACATTTGGAATGGGTTGGTGTTTTCTTGGGGGAGAGAATACAGTTCTAGTTTGCGCCCTAGTCTGTTCAGGCTAAGTTGATTTCAGGTAATCAAGTTCTGGAAATATGTACTTTGATTGTTCTATACTGTTCAGACGTTCTGATTTTCCATTGTGGATCAGTTGCTTGTTTCTTGGCTGTTGCACCAGCACTATGTTCTTTCTTCTAGGCACTTTATGCTTTGATGGACTATACCTCCATCTTTTGCTGCTTTTGAGGACTTCTTGTTTAGAGCCTAATGGCTTACATAACTTCCACTTGCAATGCTCACTTGCCAAATTCTAGCTGCTCTTTAAGAAACTTTACACAAGGCCCCTCATCTCAGCTCATCACTCCCCACATTAGTGAGGATTCCTAGGATCCATAGACTTCATTCTCTGGACTGTTCTCCAACACAGCAGCTTCATTCTTGATGTTGTAGATAAGTTGCAAGTATCACACTCATGCACACATATGAAAACCTCAGGAGCGGTTGTCCTTTTTTTCGCGGACCTCAGTATGAAACCCCTTGAAAGAGGCATCAAATGCTGCAAATGCAGTGTTACCTAAAATGGACATTTACACCTTTGTCCAGAAGTCTGTCAAGATATGGGTAAACCATAAGGTAGTCCATGAGATGAATATCTTCATGTTTTAAAAGATGGGAGCACAGCTCCAGCGTTTCTGCAGAGGAGAAAAGAAAAATAAATGTCAGCAGTTGATTGGATTCTTAACACAAGCGATTTCTATGGAAGTTATAAGGAACAGATTGTCTGGTCTTTGTTTCATGGTGTGCTTACATCTTATTGTTGAGGTATTCTATATGAGACTGCTGGGTGGGGTTTGTGAGTTTTAGAGAGGATGTGAAGAGACTGGGTAAGAGCTGCGTCTTGCAATATTCTGGTGATGAGATCCCTTTTGTTCATAATTCTTTTACCACTTGGCCCTTTCCTGCGAATTCTCGCTCAGTTTGCCACTTCTTCTTTCTTGAAGCCTCAAGGTATTGCAGATTATTTGAATTGGATAAGATGAGGTAAAATAAAAACCAAATGTATGGACAGACATACATTTTAAGCAAAGGATTTGCTCAGTTGGCTTCCATGCAAAATTTGAAAAATGGCAAAAGGGATTTAGAGTTTGGTGGATGTGGGAGATCTACCAAAAGATGATGAATGTTCTGTGTGCACTATTAAGAGAGAGTTTCCAGTATTAAACTCTAACTAGTGCTGCCAGTAATCCACCAGTTATTTATAGATGTCCCACATCCACCAAGCACTGAAAAACCCCCAAAGTATTTTGCCATTTTTCACCAGTCTTTAAGCACTCTATGATCTATGGGGCATATTTACAAGCCCCTATCACCACAGGAACGTCACTTTTAGTGACGTTCCTGTGGTGATTTGGGATTCACTTTAATTTCAAGGCAGCGTTAAGCCACTTAACGTGGCTCAAAGCTGCCTTGTAAATAAGGCCCTCTTTCCCGCTATACTTAGCGTGAAAGGGGTTGGCAATGGGTGTTGTGGTGGGCCGTTCCACCGCGACACCCATTGATTTTGACACTGCCCCATATTTAGAAGGGCAGCTTAAATATGGGGCAGCGCCAAAATTAAGACCAGGGAAAACCTGGTCTTAAACAGGCGCAACGAGGAGAAATTGTTTCATTTCTCCTTGTTTTTGCTGTTTCTATGTGTGCTGCTTTGTGCAGCAACACATAGCAGTCCAGTCAAAAACTTTATTTCGACCATATAGGTCATAAAAGCACATAAGGAAAACAACATTAAAATACATTTTAGAGAAGTAGAGCAATGCAATAAAACATCATAAAAGGTATGAGCATTGGTTCTGTATTTACAATTAGAACACTATAAAATTATGCAAAGTTGTTAATGCAATCTTGAATGTGGTCCCTCATAGCAACTCTTAATCCCATTTTAAGTGTAGTTCAATATACTATAGAGTTTGAGGTTTCTACATTAGTTGCGAGGGAGAACCAATCATTCATATTTTTAAGCAATTAATTAGTTCATTAAAGAAAAATAACTAGCAATATTTAAAAGCTTTTGATTTAGGCTTAAAATGCGCAAAATTATGATAAAAAGTCCAGATTAAAACACTAAAGTTGTATAAAAAAGCTAGAGGATAATTGATATCAAAAAAATAATCATACAGTAAGTGTATGAGGGGAAAGGATGGAATGGGATATAAAAGAAGAGAGAGTTACTATGAGGCTAGGGGTTTTCTGAATCGGTTTTCTTTAAGATGGCCCTACGTATGCACCACATCGAGTGTAGGTATCGAGAGATGGCAAACACAATAAGTATATCTGTTTCGTGCTTAAAAAGCCTATAAACCTCCATAGTGGTGCCTAATCCCCATATTTCTACACAATTCAACACATAGCACAGCACAGCAAAAGGCCATTGATTGTTTATGTGCAGGAAGGTGACCCTTCCTGCGCATAAACAATCAATTAAAAATGATGTTTTGCAACTTCTATGTGTGCTGCATTAAGCAGTACAAATAGAAGTTTCAAAACGCCATTTCAGATTGTTTATGTGCAGGAAGGGACACCTTCCTGCACATAAACAATCTTTCCCTACAACGCAGGCACCCTTGCACTATTGGTGCAAGGGTGTCTGCGTTGGCAACAAAAATTAGCACCAGCGCAGGGGAAATGCAGGGCTGCACCGTATCCTTGTAAATACGGTGCAGCCCTGCGTTTGGAAGTGGTGGAGCGCGGCGTTAAGCAAGGTGGCTAATGCCGCGCTCCGCCACTTCCTAGTAAATATGCCCCTATGTGTTTTGAATAATTCCAAAGGGCTGAAAATGTCGAATATAAATGAAATTAATTATAGAGTGATTATTCAAGGAAGCCACTATATCCTAGTGTAATAATTAGTTACAGTTATAAATTTAATAATTTCCCATTTTCTTAATGTTTATATATATATATATATTTTTTTTTTAAACGAGTATTTGCTGATACATTAAAACAGCAACCTCTCTTTCAACCAACTTATCACAAAGAAGATGGAAATGGCATGAACATAGCGTGGAGCTACTGTTATTATAAACCACTTTCATTGGCCCGATGAGGATTGGTTCAATTACTTTTGTACTATTAGAAAGACATTGCTCTGTTTGCAGTTGAGATCCTTGTTTGTAGTGGTCCTGCATCATCTTCAAGACCTGCTGCATCCCCTACAAATCAGTGACAGGAGGCTGATTATCATACCTAGCAGAAAACAGTCCATCTTTGTGGTCACTGCAACACCAGAACCCAAAGCATTGAGAGGCTCGAACCTAGGAGAAGAAACATAATGTTACCCTCTTCAGTCGAGGCTCCAAGGATAAACAACACCCACAATGTTACCAGACAGCCCTTCATCCTCCCCAAGTAGCTTTTCCATCCTTCTTCTCAAATGGTGGCTCCGCATGGAAACAAAAACTCCAAAAACATAATTTGCAGAGAGATAAACTCCATAATATGGATTGTCTTAATCTCGACCCTACTTAAATATCTCCCTGCAAAAATTTCAAATTGTATTAAATTCCTAAATTCAGCCAAACTCACTACCCATATTAGTGGGTAAATGTACTGTTCGAGCTCCAGACGGGACATCATTCCGCGCTGGTGCTCGATAAAGAAGAAGTCCAATTTTTTTGTAGACACGTTCATGTAAGACCAAAATTTGGGTGATTGGGGTTTTACAGTCTCTGTTTTATCAAGAAATGCTTTTGAAATCAATGGCGTTGTTACAAATGCCACAGAATTACGGCGTAGTCAAAATCTCCCCAGGGTAACTCAATTAACAGTGTTTTGCCCCCGACCATTTCACTTCCGCATTCAGAGTAAATGAGGTCGGAATAGGAAATGACGGGCAAATGCGGGTTTGCCACACCCAAAATCTGCACTTTTCCCCCATTACAATCTGTTATGCCTGACAAGCGAAAGTGCAACAATTTCACACAACTCCGAATTCGAGATTAGGCTCAAACAGTGCTTGTGCCCAATATCTGATGCAGCCAGTCAAAACCATCAGTATTCGTCAATAAGCCAGAAAACCAGAAAACACTTCCATAAACAACATAATAATTAAAACTTATATATACGATGTAACCCAAACTTGTAATGATAATGGAGGAGTGGAATTGTTGGAAAATGGGGCTCAAGTGAGGTTTGGATAAATGAAGGTTTGGGACAAGTGAACTGTTTTGAAGTAAGGAATTGGGGTGTGGAAGGTTGACAGATAATGGAGGATGGAGTGTGCAAAATGGGACAAATTGAAGTGGGTGGCAGTCAGAAGGAATGTTTTTTTGTTGAGTTTTAAATAGCGCAAACTAGACCCGAAGATATCAGGCATCAGAGTGCTTTACATGAGCACCAGTTTCGTTACAGATGAACACATTAATTTTTTGTTAGGCACGAGGAGATTAAGTGATTTGCCCAGAATCACAGGATGTTCAGCGTCGTAGCCGAGACTCGAACCCGGTCCCCCAGCTTCGAGGTCGACCGCTCTAGCCGTAAGCCGTAAGGTTCGAGTAATAGGGGTGATGTAGGGGGGTGGAATTAAACAGACTGGGTTTAAGGGAGGGACTGAAATATGATTTGGGCAGCATGAGGTGATTGAAGGTAACGAGAGTAAGCTATGGTAATTGAAGAGAGTAAGGTATGGGAGTCAGGGAGGTATACATTGGAACAAAGAAAACAGATTTGTAATAAGGCAGGTTTTGGAAATAGACAGATTAGGGAAGGATTGAACAAATAGGAAGAAAAATAGGTGGCTTCGCAGAATTCGGGTATAGAAGGCCTCATGAAGTGGCGTAAGTAGAGAGGATTTGCCTAAAACGATTTAGAGGGGGTATAGGTGTGAAGATATCTCGAAAACTGCGGTTAAGGTGGATTATCAAATCGGCAGTGCTTAATTTGTGCGGGTGCTTTCCGGTGCTCAGCACGGCACTTATTTTACAGGGCCGGGTCTATAAGATTGTTTTTCCCCTGGGCGGCAGGTCCGGTAATTATTAACAAAAATGTACCTGTCCTCCTTGGCCTCTGCTTGATATGTCTTTGCACGCTGGCCACCCTGGTCCAGGCATGTTGAACGTGCATCATCATCACGTTCGTGAGGTCAGCAGTGCATGCGTGCCCTTCACATGCCATTTCTATTGGAACAAACTTTCCACAATGTCGTAGAGCAGATTAGAAGTGCGTAGCAGCCTTTCTTTAATGACCTCACACTGAACTGAAATCCTGCATTTGACGCGCTCGTGGTCTGGGCCACTACCAACTTCAGTCATTGTCAGATGCAGGTGTGGACGTGTTCCTCTGTACACTTTAAAAACTGCCAGCCCTCTAATAGCTGTGCTGCACGAGCGTGGCAGCATTACTGGGCCGGAGGCACTGCAGGGCATTCTGAACTGCAAACTCCCGCCTGGCGTGCACAAGCTAATTGGAGCACCCATCCGGTGGCCCACTGTGACCAGTAATCACCCTCATGGATCAGGTAAGTGGAGGAAATCATTGTTGGCGCTGGGAGGAAGGGGGGTGGGGTGGATGTGTGTGTCATATGTATGCATGTGTTTTTGCCTTGGCCTTGAAAAAGAGGACTGTGCGTTTTTGTAGTGTTTTTGTTTCTTCGCGCCTTTTACCAGTTCACACTGTCTGCTGACCTCATGTGGGGAAACAGGATTGCAAGGGTACAAGATCACATTTATTTGAAGAAATAACCAAAAGGAATAGCAGATATCTGTATGAGAAGGCCGTTTCTAATGTTCCAGTTGCTTTTAACTTTATTGAAGTGAAGAGAGGGGCTGATGGGGGTGATGAGAACCAGAAAAAAAAAAAAGAGTTTTTAAAAACTGCCCCCACCATCCAGAAAGAAATGGAAACACTTTTTAATTTGAATGGGCTGAAGGAGGTTAGCTTATAGTAGTTAAGTATTTTTGCATATGAATTCCAAATAGTTGCTGCATTGTCTCTGCAGATTCAATTTTTGTTTAAAATATAAAAATCTATGTGAGCCACAACAGATGGATTTCCGAATAAATTCAACTTTCACAAACGTTTGTTATGGCAAAGGGGTCTGCATACTTTTTCTGCTTAAATTGTGCAAGGGTGTTTTTCTTCTTCATTTATTCAAAGCTCCAGTCACATGAGCACACAAAACAAAGTGAGTTTTCAGGAGAGGTGATCACATGGCCTAGTGACTGCAGCTGCCCACCATGAATCACAGTACACCCAGGAATCCCTGGGCTCAACACATTCTGAATCCGATAAATCTCCCTTTGCATGAAAACAAGTATAATGTACTCTAAATTGTTGAGCAGTGCTTTTCTGCCCTCATTCTGGGATCTCATCACACCATGTAAAGCTGCCAGAAATAAAATAAATCTTATCCGATATGAACTAAGGAAAAAGCATTAAGACTTGATGTCAGAAAGAGATACTAATCTAATCATTCTGACTTAATGGCACAGTGTGAAACCTGAGAGTCACCTGAGGTCAAATACATCTACCTTGCTTGCCCAAATCATGTGATCATAGGTTAGCTTTATTTCACCACGCAACCTTTTTCCCGAAATTGTGCTATAAATGCACTTTTTGCTTTAATTTTTCCCCAAAATGTAATCAGGGTGAGAACCTCCTTTACTTTAGGAAGGATCACTAACAGAAATTCTGATCAGGTATTACACCTAGGGGCAGGTTTACAAGCCCCTTGCGCCACTTTACTGCGTCACTTTTCCCATGTTAAAAATGACGCAAAAGTGGCGCATAAAACCTGTAAATCTGCCCCCTGATGTTCAGCCGTGCCAGTGGCAGATGTGGGTGGAGCCACTGGAGTAAATGGGTGGAGCCGGGGGAAGTGGGTGTGGCCTCCTAAGAAAAATTGTGAGCACCTGCACCTCTTATTTTACAAATTAAGCACTGCAAATCGGGTTTCAAGTCTGTTTGACTCACATTCTCGCTTTGTGGCAGGCAGTGTAACCCTCTCCTCTTCCATTGAGGAATCCGTGTAATTCAGCCATGGACTCCGTCTTCTTGGTGGTCTCTAGGCTCCAGCAGAGGTTGCCTCGTTTCCATGTCGGGGTCTTCAGTGTGACGGCTCCCTAGTAACTGACCTTTATATACCCAGAATGTGTCACAATGTGTTTCCTCATCACAATTGGGAAAGACCATGTGCCTCGAGGCTGTGGGGGTGGAACGGAAAATCACAGCAGCAATTGTGTTTTCAAAGTAATCTTTCTACCTGTTTAATTCCTTTAACCAGTAACGTGGACAGATGGTTGTGTAGACTCTGATGATTGCTGATTTTACCATGTCCCTTCCTTGCTTCTGCTACAGCGGAGTCGTCCCCGTTCGAGTAGTTGTGTTCATGTTCTCCTAGCCTCGTGACATCATAGTGCAGATGTTGTGATGTCATCGTGGGTTTATGCTGATGCTATGGAGATATGCAAAATCTATAAAAGGGTTAGGAGTTTGCCTTCTCTGAGATCACCTCATCGGTGTATTTCTGTACTTTGCCCTCATTCTCTACGACAATTTAGTAAACATTCTGAAGTGGGGTGTGGGGGTCACGGGTCACCTTTCAGTTTCAACATATGCTAGGAAACCTCTTTTTCTGAATCGCGGTTAGACTTTGAATTATATTATTTATTTAAATGTTTCACTTATTTATTTATTTATTTATTTGGTGCATTCTACAAACCTGATAATCACTCAGCGCATCCCCGGAAAGGAATAAAAGAATATACCTGAATAGACAATAACCTCCGAACGACCTTAATTAGAGAAGAAATACTTTTGGAAGGCATTTTTTCAACCAGTAGGAGATGGTTTATTGTTTATACCTAATTAAAGGCGTTCCATTTGATTTCTCAACGCATGTACATTACAATACGACGAACAGCAGTGATCGAGAACTGAATGTGACTTCCGTTTCAGAGGCAGCAGTCAGTCCTATTTAAAAAGGAAAGACATCGGATTTAAAGGCAGCAATATTGAACGCCCACAAAATAAAAATGTCGTGTGGCAAGAAAAGTGCATTTTTAACAGATTATCAGACTGCAGTGATCTTTTAAATTTTCATTAAATATACCCATAACTTGAACTATTCAGGTATTTATGTAATTTTGTAGTGACGTGTGTGCAAATGGGCATGTCAACAGAGGGTGCATGAACTAATATTTGATGAAAATATGTTAAAATGTCGCTTCCTTTCATAATAACTAATTACAAAGATGTTTTACCGCTTAGTGGAGCACTCAAACCCCGTGTGATTAGTTCTAGTCATTCAGCCCAGCTCAGACTTAATTTCTTCTTCATTGCATAGGAAATAATATAGCTTGCCTTTCTGTCTAATTTGCCCCTGCAGTTACTTGACCTTTTACAAGACTTCAAATTAAGCAAACACTTAACGGCGAGGCTATATATATATATATATTTTTTTTAAACATATTTTTATTTGCATTTGTAATTTGAGGCACTTGTATACACATTTTTCTCAGGTATTCACTTTACATTGCTTAATCAGCATAATTCTGTAGGCATTTCCATACACGTTTCCGCCTGATAACCCATCTAGCAACCACTTCTCTGTTCTCCAGATTTATCTGTACTCCTTCTAGATCTTATCTACCATACACAAATGTTTTCTGTCCATTTTTCCCCCGGATAATGCCTACTGCTATTTTTCGGTCCCATCCCATTGTCCGGGCTCCACCACAGACCAGGGTTCAGTACTGTCCTCATCAAATCAGACTCAAAATTTAAAATTTAAACAAATAACCCAACATCGTGCAGAGGGGGGTGCAGGGTACCACCATTCTTAGCTTTGAGGTTTTAAGTGCCAACTGTTACGCCTCTTCACAGGGGGGGTTCTCCTTACTGTCCGCTGCCGACCCAGTCCGAGTGTCTGGCTCTGTCTCCGTTTAGAGATGTCAATATTCCTTGCGCTACCGTCTACCTGCCCACACCCGTCCCGACCTAAGAGTGTCCATCTACCGTGGTATAGAGTGAGCTACCCACTATCTCTCCCTATCTCTCCTCCCGTTTCCTGTTCTGGCTCTGGATTCTCCCAAGCAGCCAGGGCTTCCCTCCATAGGTTTGCTATGGGCTGTCTCCTTATACCCTTCGATTCCTCCCAACTCAAGGCTCTGCCCTCTGCTCCGGCCCAGCTAATAACGTCCCGGTCCCAGCTGGATACCCTCGGCCCAAATGAGGACTTCCATTCTAGTGCTATCCGTCGCTTTGCCAATCCCAAGGCCAAATCGATCAGTTTATTCCCCACCTTTCGTTTAATAGGTCGCGGGAAAAGCCCCAGTAAGCAGGTCTCTATTGTGGGGGCTAGCTCCCTCCCAGTGCGTCTTTAATCTTGGCTAAAATCTCCACCCAGTATATATGTATGATACCGCAGCTCCAGGTCATATGTATAAAGTCCGCGTCCGCATGGGCACATCTCGGGCAATTCCTCACTTCCCCACCATGCATTACATTAAGCCGATGGGGCGTCATATAGACCATGTGTGTGTAGTTGAACTGAGTGTATTTGAGTCTAGTATTTCATGATATCTTCTTGGGTGAACGAAGAACCCTACTCCACTCCACCTCCGTAAGCTCTCTATCTATCACCCTCTCCCATCTCGCACGGGGCTCCCCCAATGGTGTAGTGGACGCGGAGACCAACGCCTCATGGTGCCACTTCACTTGGTGCCTTGCCGTACCCAGCGTGAGCAATGCATGCAGCACCGGGTGAGTCGCTGGCTCCTCCCTTCCCTTGCCCCACAACTGATCAAACGTACGAACCAAGGCCTCATATCGTAAAAACTGTCCTGAGGGAAGACCGTTGCTATCCATCAAGTCAGCGAACGGAACTAGTGAGCCATCTTGGTAGCAGTCACCTACCGAATCTAGACCTGCCTCCATCCATGATGCCATTTGCTCCGTCGTGAACATCGTCACCGGATCCCCATGAGGGAGCCCGACCAATGGCAGCGAGGGGGTGTACCATGGGGACCCCCTAGTCTGCGCATGCATCGCTTCCAAGTCTGGAAGGCTGTAAGCTGTAGCGCTGACCTGTAGGGAGTGGCAGTCATTGGCCTCAGTAATTTGGCTAGTAGTAGGTCAGGAGTATCATTAGGGTCCATCAGCCAAGTTCCTTCCGCGTTCACCCCCTCTACCCATTGTGCTAACCATTGCAGCTGGGCTGCTAGCATGTATAATTCAAAGTCTGGAACTCCTAAGCCCCCTTCCGTCACTGGGCGCTGTAGTATCTTCAGAGACACTCTACGCCTCCCGTTTCCCCATACCAGATCCCGTATTAGAGAGTTCAGAGGTCGAAACCATCCACGAGGCATCAGGACTGGCAGATTCACAAAAAAATACAATAACCGGGGCAGTATTACCATTTTAGTCAGCGAAACCCGGGCGAGGATGGGCAGCTGCAAAGTGCCCCAGAAAGACACACAGCTTCGAAGTGACCGCATGGCTTTGCCCAAGTTCCCATCTTTCAGGTCTTCCGTGGTGTGAAAGACTTGTATACCAAGGTATTTAAATGAATGCGGGGCCCAGTTAATGTCTGCCGGGAGCCTCTCTGGTCTAGGCGTCGGTCCCACCAATGGGAAGAGGTAGGTTTTCTTCTTATTGACCCTCAAGCCTGATAGGGATTCAAAGCGCTCCAAGAGTGTAAGAGCCGCTATAGTACCTGACACGTCAGACTTCAGGTACACCAGCAGATCGTCGGCATATAGGGAGATGGTGTGTAGCCGTCCATCTAGTCTAAGCCCCATGTCCTCCCCACCCTCTCGAAACAGTTCCGCCAGGGGTTCAATCGCTAGAGCAAATAGTAAAGGCGAGAGGGGGCACCCTTGTCGGGTTCCTCGCAGTATGGAGTACTGGGATGACACTGTTTTCCCCATCCGAACCCTTGCCAACGGGGATGAATAAAGAAGTTGTACCCATTTCACCCAACCTTCTCCTAAGCCCAGCCGTATCATTACCTCAAAAAGGTAGTCCCAGCCGACCGTATCAAAGGCTTTCTCTAAGTCGACCGAGAGTACGGCTGCTGCAGGCGCGGAGTTCCTCTCCTCGTGGAGGAGGACAGAGAACAGCCTGAGCAAATTATATGAAGTGTTACGGGAGGGGATGAATCCGTTTTGGTCCGCATGTATAAGGGATTGCATATGCGGGAGCAGTCTGAGTGCCAGTATTTTGCTAAGGATCTTAAAGTCCAAATTGAGCATGGATAGAGGTCTGTACTCTGTGACTGGTGCTCCGATCTCCTTAGTCTTGGGGAGAGGGATCACCAATGCGCTCTGGGTAGATTCAGGGAGCCCCCTAAATGGAGGGATTCTGCATACATGGTCACTAAATGTGGCGCCAATTTGTCCACGTATTGGGCATAAAATTCTGCCGGGAGGCCGTCGGGCCCCGGTGTTTTCCCAATTGCCATATCCGCTATCGCAACCCTGACTTCTCGCAGAGTCACCGGTCCCCCTAATTCCTCTTGCTCTTGTTCCTCCAACGTCCGGAGCGGTAACGTTTCCAGGAAGTCCCTAATACTAGCGCGGGAAGCCAGTGCAGGTGCGGCATATAGCCGTTCATAGTACCTACAGAACAGGTCATTGATGGCATCTGGGTCATACACCCGTTCTCCGGCATCTGTCTGTATTTGCGTGATCGGTGATCCCCTGCTCTCCGGTCTGATCAACCATGCCAACAAACGGCCAGCCTTCCCCTCCTCCCTCTGCATTTTATCTAGGTACTCCCTATGACTGTGGCATCTCAACCTCTCTAGTGTATCGTTATAGCTCGCCTGGGCGTCTTTTAGTTGCACCGCTGAGGTATCATCCCTCCCCTGCATATTGTCTAACTGACGGCTCTTGGACTCCAGGTCTAAGAGTTCCTGCCTAATTTCCCGCTGTGCACCAATCGACTGGCCCAGGCAATGTCCCCTTACCACCACCTTAAACGCCTCCCATTCCACCAGCACCAAGGACGTTGAATTGGCATTTATCGGGAAAAAGGTATCAATAAGGGTCCCCAATGACTCACGGAAGGGCGCGTCTTCCAACAACAAGGGATTCAATCTCCACAATGGAATCGGGGGACGTCTCCCTAGTGGTTGATATGTCATTAATAAAGGACTGTGGTCCGACAGGGTCCGTCCGAGGTATTCTGTATACTTTACTGATACACTAAAGTCTGGTGTGCTTAAAAAGGTGTCCAATCTAGTATGCACTTGGTACATTGGGGAGAAATATGAGTATTCCCTGTCCTCCGCGTGCTGTACCCTCCAAACATCATCTAAACCCCATTGCTCTATCCAACCCCTGAATCCTGCTGCAACCCAATGAGTCTGTGTTCCCGGGAGAGGCGGGTGTGAGCGGTCCGCTGTAATGTCCGCAACACAGTTAAAATCACCTCCGATCACTAAGCTCCCTCCCGCACAGCCAGCCATTTGAGCTGAAAGGGTACCAAGGAACATCACCTGTTCAGTGTTGGGCGCATACACACTACCTAATGTCACCTCCCTCCCCGCCAATCTCCCGGTTACCAGAACGTATCTGCCCTCGCTGTCGATTCTGGTACTGATGTGGTCGAAGGGGACCCCGTGCCTTACCCATATCAACACCCCTCTGGCATACGCCGAATAGGTAGTGGCATAAATCCGACCCCTCCATTTCCTGCGGAGTTTTTCGACTTCACTATGAATCAGGTGGGTCTCTTGCAGGAGGGCTATGTGGACATCTCTCCTCCTTAAGTATGCATACTCCTTGTGTCTTTTACTCATAGTTCCCATCCCTCTAATGTTCCACGTTATAAACTTTAGTACCGTATGTGTGGATGGCATCTTGATTGGTTCTCCCACCCTCGTCGATCCCTCCTACTCTGTGGTTCAGTAATTCCCCCTGCCTTAGTTGCCCACCTCCCTCTGCACTTACAACACACAAAAAGAACAACAAAAAATCCCCATAGGACAACTCCCGACCCCAGATCGGTCTGGCAACGGCCATCCGCCCAAACAGCAGGTAGGACTGCATCAGCAAGTAAAGGTCCCAAACCAGTAACATAAGGACCTAAAGGGGAGCGTGGCAGACCTCACAGGCAATCGGCGTACAATAAGGAGATTCCCCCATGGTGCAGCAGCCCTGGAAGACCGAAATAGCTCGGACCCAGGGGCCCACCCAGCCAGCCCCCGGCCCCCTCCCGGGCCCCGACCCCACAAAGGGAACCAGGAGAGACAGCAGGAGGAGAGGGGAAAGGCACCTGCCATCCTATTAAATAATCTCATCTGCAGTGTTCGGGGTCACCACCGGTAATTTAAAGCTACTATTACGGGACGAGTCCGACCCATCAGATCCCCTCCTGGAGCCAGATCCCTTCGCAGTCGACGATCTTCTGCTTTGCATCATGTCCGTCACCGCCTTCAGCAGCTCAGCCCTCTCCCTCTCCGTTTGCGAGAGGCTTGGTTTCTTGGGGGTTCCCCGCCCTTGTCGTCTCCTGAGCCTCTTCCCAGTTCTCGGTCCCTGGACAATGCTTCTGCCTTCTGCGCGTTCGGCTGTCTTTCGGTTCGGTAAGTCTCAATCCAGTCCCATGCTGCTTTTGGGTCCTCACAGAAATGTGTTTTCCCATCCAGCATAACTCGCAGCCGGGCTGGGAACATCAGTGAGTACTGGATCCCTTCATCCCTCAACACTCTGTTAACTTCCAAAAAGGAAACACGCCGCCTCTGAACCTCCAGGGTGTAACCTGGGAAAAGGGACACTTTACTATTTTCGACCAGGTATGGCCCCCCAGAGGGGGCCTTTTGCAGCAGAAAGTCTCTATCCTTGAAGTGGAGAAGTCTGGAAACCACGGGCCGTGGAGGCCTTCCTGGGGCCGGTGGTCTTGCCGGGACACGGTGCGCTCTTTCCAAAGTGTAGAAGGGTGACAAGCCCTCGGGGGGCCACCACGTCACGGAGCCAACCCTCCAGGAATTTAATCATATTGTCTCCTTCCACTTTCTCAGGCAATCCCAAGACCCTCACATTGTTCCTTCGGTTCCGCCCTTCTGCATCTTCTACTCTCCTCTCCAGAGTGCTGACTCTGCTAATGAGGTCCCCCATTTGGAGTGTCAGTGCTTGTTGCGCCGGCGCCATGTCCGCCAGGGAGTTTTCGGTCAGCTTTACTCTGTCCGCCAGCTTGGCATGTTCAGCTCTCAGCAAGCCCAGGCCCACTGCTACTGTGCTTATGTCCTGGTGGAGTGTCGCCTTAGTATCTGCAATGGCCACCAATATTTTCGACAATTGCTGCTGAACTGGGTTGTCGGAAGGTTCACTTCCTGGCTCCTTCTGTGTTAGTTCTTGTGCTGAGTCCTCGTGTTCCAGGGGGTGTCCCATCTGTTTCCCTCTAGGCTTTTCAATTTTGCAAGGGGAGCGTTGTCCGTCAGAGAGTCTAACCTGTCCCCCCTCTGGGCTATCAGAGACAGGCACCTGGCCTCTTCAGGTTTTGAACGTCTCAACCCTCCTTGTGATCTCACTCTCCGGTGTCCGTTACGTGCGTTACTACTCTCCCTGATCGTTCCCCCAGAGGAGCCAGGCCCTTCTTTGCACCAGTTCCCTGGTCTGTCGCTCTCCTCCAATCACTCAGGTCTCCGGCCCAGAGCCGTTTTGTGCCTGCGAGTTTTGGGCCTCAGTTGGACCTCTTGTGCCCACTCGTGCCCGTCAGGGTGTGCCAACTGCCCGCAGTGTTTGTTATGCCCCACCTCGCACCTTCTCACGGGAATCCTCCCCACCATCCATATGGGGTACGGCTCCCTTTCTTGATATGGTACTATCCCTGGCTCACTCCTGGTCGTGTTCTTCCCTTATACCTGCTCCCGGGTCTGTAGGCCGTTCTTCCCCTAGGCCTCTCTGCCGACCGCAGAGCGTTCAGCCCCATATGCGTGTTCTGGGGCACCACCGTTAGCCACGATCACAGCTCGCTGACTCACGACCCTCTCATTCACTCCTCTGCAGGGTCAGACATTTAATTCTCCCCCTTCCCCGGCCTCCTCCTATGTGTCCCCCAATACTCGCACTCCACACTCCGGTACCGGCAGCCCATCCCAGTGAGGTCCGCAAGTTGCCCACACTTTCTCCCAATGGGGGCCAGGTCCCTTTTCACCAGTGGTCTATGCCCACCGTGTCTCTGGTCATATCCTGTCTTGCTTTCTGTGGGCCCGTTTCAGAGTTTATGGGCCACCCCTCCCCAGGTCTCTCTGCCGGCCGCAGAGCATACTGACCTGGGTAATCCTGTAAGGGCTCAACGTCACTGCCCCGATCTCAGCCCGCACCTGCGTCACGCGTCTCCTCCACTGCTCGCAATTGCAGGCGGTGAAGCTTCTACCTTCTCTGGCCTCCGCCTACGCTTCCTGCAGCTGGATACTCGCGGTACGGGCTCAGGCCGTGTCAGCACTTCCTTGCGGTGTCCGCTAGACTCCCACGCCACCTCGCCACTGTCCGCTGATACTTGCGGTTCTGCTCTCCCGGTCACAGATCCTCCGTCTGCCTATCGTCCCGAAGCGCTCCTCAGCACCGGTTCCGCTCTGCAAGACGCTTCTCTCACGGATCAAGCCGCCATCTTGCGTGCGCTCTGGTCTCGCGCACACCTCCCGATCACTGCTTCCCCTGGCCCCTCCCGGGCTCTCGCCGGTCAGGCCGATCGTCTGCAACCCCCGGGCGGGTCAGGTCTCACCAGGGCGCCCCCGGGCCCCCGCCGTCTCCGTTAAGTCAGGATAAATTGGCTGGCTGGCGTGGAGCTCTCAGCTCACGCGTCCGCCATCTCCAGCCTCCAAGCCACGCCCCCAACGGAAAGGCTATATTTTAAAGTAAATATCTTGTATCCAATTCTTTCTTACACAAGTTACATGAAACAGTGCTGTTCTATTGACTTAGCAGCTCACCCTTCTTCCCACTCTCCTGTGTCGCCCCTTCTTTCTCACTTTGCCTCCTTCCCCCAACTGTCCCACTCACTGATTTTAGGCAAAATTATGGCGTGATAGAAGCAGCACCAGAAACCAACATGACAGCAGATTATCGTTTTCTCGTCTTCCCTCTTTCCTCCTTCCATCTTGTGTTCCTCAGAGCTTTGAAGCAGCCTTTTCATGTAACAAACGCTATACAAGAAACCATTATTCCGTAAGTCTCTGATATCTCTGAATTTAATGGTTAGTCTCTAGCATCCAGTGCCACTTGGATAGTAAACTCCTTACCAGGTTGTCATGGCCATCTGAGGTGCTCCAAGCCCCATCCTGTGGCCCTCAAACACCACACCATAGGGCTTAACCATCTTCCTTAACTTCAACTCCACCCACACAGAATGGACCGCAGACCCATCTCTCCACCCCTCTTCCCACCCACTCTGTTATACTCCAGTTATGGACGTTGGTATTGACAAACACCCATCAAATGCAGATTCAGGAGAATCTTGGTCTCAGAGATGAAATTAAAAGATATTTTGGAACTTGGGGTCTGTGGAAAAAAAGGTAGGCTGGTCTGGAGTGCTAGGCATGTTCTCTTTAAGATGGGGCTTGGGATATGTAGTGATTGGCAAAATATATCTTTTGAAGCCAGACTCTAATTTTTAAGCCACCTGTCCTCCAGCTGTAAGACATTAGTTCAGTAAACCTTTTTTTCTGCCCTCCACTTACACAGCTAGGGCTTTTTTGTCTCTAGTCCTCCGCATTTAGCAGCTCTCCATCACCACCAACTGTGCTCCTGAAATCCTGGTTTGAAATAAGCCCCAAGTCTGCCATGGGTCCCTAATGTTCCTAAACAATACCCGAGGCCTCTTGGATTAAAGACCAATAACATCTATCGGAGCAGCTGCTAAGGCAGCCTCGGGTCAGTCTTGGAGCTCTGTAAGCTTACACCAATCAGTAGCCCTGGGCTAGGAGTGTGCCAGGGCCTGCCCTTCAGCACCCTAGAAAAGATATCTGACTTGACGCCTGATGTCTCTGTTCTCTCTGAAGCCCTTCCTACTCCTTATTGCTTCATCCTACTCAGTCTTCAAGTTCTGTCTCTGGACATCAGTCTCAATTGGGATTGTAGAGTAGGGGTAAGATCTGTAGCTTCCATCAAACATTGTCAAAGAGAATGGGAAAAGTGGAGTCAACTGTCTCCCTGGAATCTCTTTGTCTGGTCCTAGTGCCTTTCCAACCCACTGTTCTCACTGATCTCTAACTCAGTGTCATACCATGATCCCTCTTATCCCTGATTTCTAAGACCTGTCCAAGCAATTAATCTGCTTCTTGTGACCTACTGCTTTCTAGTACACCCTCATCCCTTGATCTTCGCATCCCCTCTTGAGATCAATGTCAATAGAAGTTTCAGTCTGTTGTGTGTGCATTACTAGCAACCAACATGACTTGAAATGACTGCATTAAGCAGGTTGCATGCCCCATACTGGGACATTAGGTCATTAAATTGGTGAAGAAACATCTTTAGTGTTCCCTTCTTCTGAGCAGTAGTGCCACCTCCCGCATCCTAGACAGCAATGCATTAAAGTGAAGTTGTACCATCTCCTCTGTCTCAGGCAATAATTTTATCTTTCTTTCTTTCCTGGTACCCCCTCACCTTTAAAGTCACATACTTCCCTCTTCTGACCCCTCAAACGTTTAAGGTGGCAAGTGCGCTATACAAGTAACCACATAACATTGTATTCCCTCTCATCCTCTCCTGTCCACCATTGCCCATTCTCACTTCTGCTCTCCTTAACACTGTGAAGCAGACGTAGGGGTCATTTATAGAATGGTAGAGCAAGTCAGCTACCATAAATTGGCAGTTTATCTCCCCAACCAAACTTGCTTTTCTGCCCCACCCAATTAGAGGTGGGGCAACTGCAGGGTTAGTCCTGTCAGACCCTCAGCTAGCTGTGTTGGCACAAACCTATGACCTTGCAGACTGTTCGTCACTGGAGTGCAAGGCAGCCTTGGGCAGGGAAATACATTAGTAACCCAGGACACAAGATAGGAGATCACTGCACATCAGGATGATTGATTGTTCTTCAATAACAAATTTACACTTGTAAGTTTGTGTTTGATAAAAGAAACAGAGGTTCTGAGCTGCCCCAAAACAGCATGGGAGCCTCTCAACATATCCCTCAGCCTACAGTGTAGCCACTTGCGTGGTATCTCCTCTGTAGACTTAGAGATCCCTGCCAGGCATGAGAGAATCTCTAAATATGGGAAGGGGTCCTTCTCTGGGGGCAGGGTGGAGAACCATAACCTCTGCTGGCCTGGTTGGCCGGTCCTCTGCCCATCGAGGGCTAAAGGAGGCCCATAGCCACCAGTCCCACCTTTCGTTTTGAGGGTTAACTCCCTTTTTAAAAAAGATAACAGCCACTCCCCCTCCAATCTTCTCAGCCCTAGGTTGATGGATTAGCAAGTTATTCCTAGATCCATCTCCGAGTCAGGGGGAATCCAGGCTTCAGTAATGAAAAGGATCTCCCATTCATCTGATTCCAGTAGGACATTAAGTTCTATGGCATGTTTCACCAAAGAGCGGACTTTTAGCAGGCCACATTTAATTCCCTTCCCTCCTGATATTATGCCGACCGGGGTTGTGGTATTAATCTTCACATGTTCAGTGGCAAATGGTGGCTAAAGTAGTGGATCGTTGGCTGAGGCATGGCAAATTATGTGGTGGAAGTGGTATTTTGGCAACATTTTGTGTGGTTCAGTCCTTGCCTGTGGATCTTTCTGAAGGGCTTTGGTGGAAGCTTCTGATTGATCTGAATGGACCCTTCCAGGCTCTGACAAGGAGGGAGGTTTAGGCTATTGTGGTTGTAAATTAGTATGGCAAATGTCCAGAGTTGAATGTTGATGAAAGTGTGACTTTGAGTACTATAATACATTTTTATAGGATGCCTTTTGTAAAGTGGGCGTTACTGAGTACTTGGTTACTGATAATAGGCCCCGGGTTGACCTGCATTAGGGTTGCAAATTATCTTGTCAGGTGTGGTGTGGAGCATAAAAGGATTACTTTTTACCACCTTAATCCAATGGTCAAGTTGAAGCTATCCAACTTGCAGCAACTGGTGAAATAAATGGGAACAGAGCATTCCAATCTATATTGCTTAAAAGGCTACGCTTAATTCCGTTATGGGGTTTCACCATTTGCATTGTAGAGCGGATGGAAACGAGGTCTCATCTAGCACCATGGTGGTTGAAGGAGAATGTCAAGGAACCTACACAGGAAGATAATTTTTGGGGGTAATACATAGAGTTGAAGAATATAAAAAGAGAAATATAGTTTATTTGGATGGAAAGAGAGGGAACCCTTCTGAGAATCTGCCTGGAGTGTATGATTATGTAAGAAGCAGACATCATAGGAGTTATAATAAATCACAATCTAAACTGTCTAGTCCTGTCTCAGTCACAAAGAATGAGCAGTTTAGGTTGAAGGGGATAATGTGTGGAATACGAGTAAGATATCTGTGTATAGAGGGCAGGAGTAATTTGATACTGTTTCCCCTGTTCCTGGCAACGTCTTGCCATGTTTGCTTATGGATGATGGTGCTTTCTGTTCATATGTCCAAATGGAGTAGGTTTGGGAGACGGTGCAGTTAGGCTAGTAGTAGAGCTAGGGAACTTTCTGCCAAGTTTATGGATTACAATATTTTTTATAAGTTTAGGTTGTGGTAGCTTTAGATTTGTTTTCCTTCTTTTTATGGTAGGTGTTCCGCATGTGTGTTCCTTTTGTTATGTTTCTGTAATGGGGAAAGCGTGTGTTATGTGTCCTTAGAATCTGTGTATAGGAATGTGTGATGCTGGTGATGTGCCCTAGTAAATTGCCGTCCTAGTTTCATGACCATGAGTAATGGAGCAGGGGCTGAAGCACCCAAGCTGGAGGGGATTGGAAAAACCACAGGTAGTTGCACAATGGTCGAGGGGAAGAAAGATCCTATAAATAACAGGGAGGACCAGGGACCAATAACTATTGTCGAACAATGAGCACCCCTCCTTATTACTTCCCCCTTGCTTAGGGCAGTGCACCCACACAATGGATCACTGCAAACCATCTTAGATATGTCAACATTAGATGCCCCAACCCCAGACTTGTTGCTACCAAATTAGTGTATGCTGCATGCAGCTCCACCAGTGCTGGCAACCTTAAAGTGAAACCACCCAGCATCTACACATGATGTGTAACAGCTGTTAGATGTAATGAAACCTATGGCACTCCCCCCCTCATTGCAGAGCCATGTGCTAAGTCCACCTCCTAGCCAAAAGTAAAGTGCAAAAAGAAGAGGAAAGTTAAGAGAATTAAGAAAGCTAGATTGCCTCTGAAGCGCACAAAAAAGATAAGGAGAATAAGGGGTTTTAACCCCGGATGCAGGAAATGTTTCCGGAGACACCGCCATCCAGGCAGGGGCTCCCTTAAGTGTACTCAAAGATAACAACACTGGAATTGATGGTGAAGAGCAAAGTGGTGCAAATGGTAGGAGCTTTGTGCCATTAAACCCATGTGCGAGGGTTTTTCTGCCTGAATCAAACAGCACGGTAGTGGTAACTAAACCGCTGGGGATATTTGAGAATTGTAATGTATTGACTGCCCAAACACTAGTGAAATTTACTTTTATTGATCTATTCCCTGATCCAGTATGTCCATTACCATTAAATCAAGCATGCCAACTAGAAGTGTTTTGGGCTATTCATGCTCTTAGCCTGCTAGCCTTGCAGGATATTAAATTAGTGAATCCCTGTGAGCGCGCTAGCCCTAGCTCCCAGGCTGGCTAGAGTGGGGTATATAGTGACGTGGAGTTTTACGCACCAGTTACTCCGAATCTGATCAATGATAACATGGACCATCTGCATGTGAGGGGCCTAGATATGATCAACCAAAGTAGGGATTGGAGCGTAGCATTGCGGCGAGAATGCCAGATGGAGTTGGGACAGGAGAACTCGGAGCAACACGATACGCGAGTCCTCCTCAGAAGACCGTACGCACTTTACAAATTGACTCCCGGTGTCCTAAGGGAAGCAAAAAATATGATAGTTACAAGGGAAGAAATAGAGCTGTTATTATCAATCAGAAGAGGAGTCTTAAACCTGCAGCAGGTGGTGGCATTAATTGGCCCTGGCTGCCAGCAGTACTGGGTCTAAAATAAACTCCGTTTGGGATACTTCAATTGCATGCCATATTCCAGCCACACCACATACAACATTCAAATATCACCGAATTTATATCACAGTAGCCAAAAAATCCAATATGAAAATGTTTATTAGGTTGATTTAAAAGCTTTCTTCCTTCTTTTTGAGGTAATCACTAAAATATATAAAATACAGTATCCACAAAAATATCAAACATTAAACTCACAAATATAGAAAAAAGTGCAAGTCAGTCTGACTGACTTGCACTTTTTCCTATATTTGTGAGTTTAATGTTTGATATTTTTGTGGATACTGTATTTTATATATTTTAGTGATTACCCAAAAATCAAAAAGAAGGAAGAAAGCTTTTAAACCAACCTAATAAACATTTTCATATTGAATTTTTGGCTACTGTGATATAAATTCGGTGATATTTGAATGTTGTATGTGGTGGGGCAGGAATATGGTATGCAATTGAAGTATCCCAAAGGGAGTTTATTTTAGACCTAGGGGCCGATTCCGATCTCGGTCGGAGGCGCACCCAATACCATTCGGTCGGGAAAAAAGCCATGCGAATGCCTGTTTCCCGACCAATCCGTACAGCATACCGAACGAGTAAGTACGATGCGCACAACAGCACAGAATCCGGCCGAGTCGTACTCACCCAATCCAGGTCCTGTTCTCCGACCGAGGCGAATCCGGAAAGCGCAGAATCGAGTCGCACGGAAGGGAAAATGCAGCCCCGTCCGGCCGAACAAGTATGATGCGCTTTCGTACGCGCCGAACCCGTCGCTACGCACGGCACGTCAAAGCATCCGGAGAGGCGCACATAAGCTCCGATTCGTGCCACAACACGATCCACGGCTACAAGGCGAACACGCCAGCGGCGAGGGCGACGCGAAGCGGCGAGAAAGACGAGCGACACGAACCAACCATGAATCCCTTCGTCCCGATCATACCAATAATCTACATTTACTACCGGAACAGGCACGGACGCGTACGGCGCAGAAGGTAAGTCAGACACCAACCACAAAACACATACAACACGTACACGACACATCACACACACACAGAGGGATGCAGAATTTACTTACACCAGCAACAGCAGCACCATAGGGGCGGGATGCCCATCACCAATGCCACATATGCACACAGGGGACTGAATGCGCACCACCACCTACCCAGGGGTGGCCGGATGCCAACCACCACTACCACCCTTAGCCAGGGGGGTGCCAGATGCCCACCACCACTACCACCCTTACCGGGGGGCTGGATGCCTACCACTACTACCACCCTTAGCCAGGGGGTGCCAGATGCCTACCACTACTACCACCCTTACCCAGGGGGCTGGATGCCTACCACTACTACCACCATTAGCCAGGGGGTGCCAGATGCCCACCACCACTACCACCCTTACCAGGGGGCTGGATGCCTACCACTACTACCACCCTTAGCCATGGGGTGCCAGATGCCTACCACTACTACCACCCTTACCCAGGGGGGCTGGATGCCTACCACTACTACCACCCTTAGCCAGGGGGCTGGATGCCTACCACTACTACCACCCGTAGCCAGGGGGTGCCAGATGCCTACCACTACTACCACCCTTACCCAGGGGGCTGGCTGCCTACTACTACTACCACCCTTAGCCAGGGGGGTGCCAGATGCCCACCACCACTACCACCCTTACCCAGGGGGCTGGATGCCTACCACTACTACCACCCTTACCCAGGGGGGGCTGGATGCCTACAACTACTACCACCCTTAGCCAGGGGGGCTGGATGCCTACCACTACTACCACCCGTAGCCAGGGGGGTGCCAGATGCCCACCACCACTACCACCCTTACCCAGGGGGCTGGATGCCTACCACTACTACCACCCTTAGCCATGGGGTGCCAGATGCCTACCACTACTACCACCCTAAGCCAGGGGGCTGGATGCCTACCACTACTACCACCCTAAGCCAGGGGGCTGGATGCCTACCACTACTACCACCCTTAGCCAGGGGGTGCCAGATGCCTACCACCACTACCACCCTTACCCAGGGGGCTGGATGCCTACCACTACTACCACCCTTACCCAGGGGTGCCAGATGCCTACCACTACTACCACCCTTACCCAGGGGGCTGGATGCCTACCACTACTACCACCCTTAGCCAGGGGGTGCCAGATGCCCACCACCACTACCACCCTTACCCAGGGGGCTGGATGCCTACCACTACTACCACCCTTAGCCATGGGGGTGCCAGATGCCTACCACTACTACCACCCTTACCCAGGGGGCTGGATGCCTACCACTACTACCACCCTTAGCCAGGGGGCTGGATGCCTACCACTACTACCACCCTTAGCCAGGGGGCTGGATGCCTGTCACTACTATCACCCTTACCCAGGGGGCTGGATGCCTACCACTACTACCACCCTTAGCCAGGGGGTGCCAGATGCCTACCACTACTACCACCCTTACCCAGGGGGCTGGATGCCTACCACTACTACCACCCTTAGCCAGGGGGTGCCAGATGCCCACCACCACTACCACCCTTACCCAGGGGGGCTGGTTGCCTACCACTACTACCACCCTTAGCCATGGGGGTGCCAGATGCCTACCACTACTACCACCCTTACCCAGGGGGCTGGATGCCTACCACTACTACCACCCTTAGCCAGGGGGCTGGATGCCTACCACTACTACCACCCTTAGCCAGGGGGCTGGATGCCTGTCACTACTACCACCTCTACCCATGGGGGGCTGGATGCCTACCACCAACACCACCCCCACTCATAGGATGGACAATGCATGACACAACCAGCACACCACAACCTAGGGAATGCAAGAAAAAGACATCCCCCAACACCATGACAAGCGTGTGTAGACTGTGTCAAATGCCTACAACACTGAACATGACTTTGAACATACAATGTGACCCCCTATCACATGTGCCACACATATATGTGTGTGGCCCCCACAATGCAAGCAGGCCATGACCATTGTGGCAATGGGGTCAAACCCCCATCATTACAGTGACCAAAATGTAAGTGCGGGGTCCATAGCTGAAGCACATTTTGAACAGTGTGGCAATGGGGTCCAAACCCCCATCATCACAGTGACCAAAATGTAAGTGTGGGGTCCATAGCTGAAGCACATTTTGAACATTGTGGCAATGGGGTCCAAACCCCCATCATCACAGTGACCAAAATGTAAGTGTGGGGTCCATAGCTGAAGCACATTTTGAACATTGTGGCAATGGGGTCCAAACCCCCATCATCACAGTGACCAAAATGTAAGGGTGGGGTCCATAGCTGAAGCACATTTTGAACAGTGTGGCAATGGGGTCCAAACCCCCATCATCACAGTGACCAAAAGGTAAGTGTGGGGTCCATAGCTGAAGCACATTTTGAACAGTGTGGCAATGGGGTCCAAACCCCCATCATCACAGTGACCAAAATGTAAGTGTGGGGTCCATAGCTGAAGCACATTTTGAACATTGTGGCAATGGGGTCCAAACCCCCATCATCACAGTGACCAAAATGTAAGTGTTGACAAAGAAAAAGCTGCAACTGCCAAACTGCATGGATGATTCCTGGTCACAGAACATAAAACACATCAGTGGCAAAGTAGTGCATGTGTCCCATTGCAACATAAATTGGGGGAGGCAAATACTGCAGTGCAAATAAGACATACCTTTGGCCATGTGCAGACAAACAACACCCATGGGGGCTGACACTGTCAACATTCATCAATGACACAATGACAGAAGTGACCATCAGAATGCAGACCCACATATTTGCACCAATGGGCACACAAATGCAGATACCCTGTGGAGACTGTAGATGTGAGGTGAACAGATACCATACCATGGCAGCAATGGGACACACAAACCATGATCATTGTGCTGACCGATGACCTAGGAGTCCCAGGGACAGCAGGGGAAACCCACCAAACTACATACAGCCAATGGCACACCCAAGATATGCCAATGCAGTGGTGCAGATGCACAAACACAAACAGGCAGACCCACACTGCACATCATACACAACAGGTGAGGGGGTGCCAGTGTCCCCAGGCAACCACACAACACATGAGGAGACCTGAATACCAATCATACAGATGTGCATACAGTGCCACACAAAGGTAACTCATGGATCCAAATCCCCTATGTGGGCAAGCAGGCATTGTCAGATGAGAGGGAGCACAAATCACACATGTCACACAGGCACGTAGGAACAGCAACTGACACAGTAAGACACAGACACACCACAGCACTACCCCCAGAGCCCCCACAATGTGGTGACCCTGGGCTGCATTACAATCCCACTGTGATGACAAAGCTAAATGTCGTTCACACTGTGAACCACAGTCATGTGTCCTGAGCAACAAACTACCATCACACCTACACAAGCACAAATCAATCAGCACGGCCAGTAAGCCAAGGCCAACATGGAGGCAGGGGCCTAGCCGGGCAACAACTCTCATCTGCACACACTCAACACCACACCCCTCGACCTCCAACAATGTGCAGCAGTGAAGCACACATGCACTGGTGACATTGCACATGCACCCATGACTATTCCAGGGTGGTGGGTGGGAACCAAGGTGCAGAAACACATCACACATGGCCACTCAACAAGACTCCTGAATGTCTGACACACTGCACACTACGCTGTACATGGACATGACGGCAATACCACACCAACCAATGGGATCCCAGCCACAGTCACACACCAATGAAGAAGCCAAGGTCACCCACAAAGAACACACATAGACAACAACCAACATTGCAGTCCGGACCCTGAGGAGTGCCAGCAGTCACACACACAACGTGTCACAATCACTGAAAGATAACACAAACTGGAAATCACATGACAGGGGCAAACAACAAGTGCCAAGGGGAAACCTGACTGTGACCTATCTGCGTCTGCACACAAACTCAGCCCTGACAGCAAACACACCTATGGGTGACACCCTGATGACCAGTAATGTGCCATGCACCCACATCACAGAGAACCCAGAGAGAAGACGTTGGGGGAACATAGGTCAACTCAGCAAGCATCACAAACAGGTACAACACTAGGGATCACAGCATGCACAGCTAAACGGAAGTGAACACACAGACATGCTCATACAACACACACCTTGGGCGCAGGCAATGTCACAGGAGTACACACTGCCATGAGGGGACTCCACTTCTGTGTGAGGAAAGCTGTGCCATATGTTGCCTCAGTAGGGCCCCATCATGTCAGCTGAGCACTTGGTCACACAATCAACAATTAGCACCAAATGAAGGCTCCTGTCACATCAGCCTGGTCATGGAAGTGCCAACGAAATCATCAGCACAGATCCAACACACTTGTATAGCAATGTTGCACTGACAACACAGATGAGTCCTTCCCCATTGATGCCCAAACCTGCATGTCCAGTGGAGATGGCCACACGGTCAGGGAAGTAGACGAATTGAACAATGGCAGGCACAACAGATGTGCAGGGGTGGAAGCCACAGATGTGAAATTGCTAATGTAAGTAGGAAATCCCATTGCCAAATACTGAACACATGACACCCTCAGATGCTGCTATGGATGACATGGATACACCACAGGATAGGACACATTCCCCCTGGACCACATGGGTTCCTGCACAGTAACACTTCATTATCATGAGACCAAATATCACCATCACTGCAGCAAGGGCATGGTTAGCATCATCAACAACATGTACATCAGAAGCATAAGCACTAGAGAACAGAAAGTTGCTTTATTCAGCATATGTGTGTATTGAAAACTGAAAGTCCAGAAAAAACACAAAGGCCAATGGCCAGTCCATTGTCAAAGTCCAAACAGGGTGACAGTGGCAGATGTCACCCTACGCATGCCTGCACTGCACAAAACCAGGGACAATCCACTAGGAGGGGCAACCGGGGGGGCAGGCCAGGCACCGCAGGGACAGGATCAGGGCTCACCAGGAGGAAGCAGGGAAGGGGTGGTGGGTGCTGGAGAGCCACTGACAACTGCAGTGGAGGTGTTTGACATGGTGTGTGCCGGCACAACTGGAGGGCATGACTCAGATGTTGTGGGTGCCGGCACGACTGCAGTTGACCCTGCAGATGGAGTGGACAGGTCCGCCACTGCAGTGCCCAAGTCAGACAGGGTGGTAGTGGACTCCACTGCAGTGCCTACCACCAGGGGAGGAGAATGGGGAACAGGCAAGGTGGGCTGGACAGAGGGGAGGACACCCTCACCACATCAGTGGCACAGACAAGCGCAGCGGGGGTGTGGTGCCGGGAGAGCAAGTGGCAGGGGAGAAGGCCGGATCCTCTTGGGGATGGTATATCTGTGGGTGGGGGTACCTGGGGCAGGGTGTGGTGGGGGCACCTGTGGAGTGGGGGCCTGAGGGATGGAGGAAGGAGATCTGGTGCCTGAGCTGCAGGGCGGCGGCGGGGTCTTGCTCTTACGACTCCGGGGGGACTTGCGGGTGGGGGCCTCAGTCTGTCTGCGCCTGGGGAAGGATGTCCGGGGGCGAGGGGCACTCTGCTCCGTGTGGGTGGGCTTCCTCTTCCCCCTGAATGCTGTATCAGCTGGATCGGAGGGGAAGAGGCCGAGGTCACTGAGGATGAGCCGCTGGGTCTTTGGGGTTGCAGGTGAGGCAAGGGAGGGTGCTTTGGAGGGAGAGGCAACTGAGGACTGCGCAGTGCTCGTGGATGCGTGTGTGTGTTCCAGGGCCCCATCCCCTGTGAGTCTGGCTTCAGTCCCCTGACTGTGCGTGCATGTGCGTTTTGTTTGTGGCGTGTGTGTCTGTGTGCTGGACGTGTGTGTGCTGGTGTGTGCCTGTGCCGGTGTGTGTGTGCTTGGGACGGGTAAGGTGCTGGGGAGTGTGGATGGAGCAGAGGCAGGAGGGGTGAGGGACTGTCTGAGGAGGGACACTGCTGCCGTCAGGGAGGAGTCCATGGACCTATTGCCCCTCTGTAGGTCAGACATGCCCGATGAGATGCCCTCCATGAACGACACCAGCTGAGTCAACAGAGCGGTGTGCGCATGGAGGACACTCAGCATGGCTGTCTGCCCTACATGGAGCTGGCGAAGGAGGTACACAGACTCCTCACTCAGGGCAGCAGGGGACACAGGGGCAGGGGGTGCGGTGCCTGGCCCAAAGGAGACACACTCCCGAACATGGGAGCCTCCACGGACCTGGGGAATGGGAGCCGATGGGAGGGTGGTGCTGGTGGTGGCGGGGACAGCAACACTAGCTGGGGTGTGGTGGCTGCTGACACCTGCCTCCATAAGGAGTCATCCTCCGAGTTGCTCTGGTCCTCAGCTGAGGTGGATGGTGCTGAGGACTCCTCGGTGTGGCTCCCCTCGCCCTCCGTGCCACTGGGTCCCTCCGACCACTCCTCGGCTGCTGACCCAGTCTGGCTCTCCGGCTCCTCCTGGTCCGTGGAGCTGTCCCCTTCCGTGGCCGTGGATGTATCTGCAAACAATGGGGAAACAGACAGACATCATTCACCTGCACCAAACGCACACACCACTGTGAGCACAGCACATTACAGAGCAAGCCCTGGCATCATTAGTTGAACATTGCTAAAAGTGCCCTAACTGAACAGGAGAAGCCAATTGTCAGTCTGATGCCAACCATGGCACTCACATCCCACATGGCCTTGCACCCATCTGTCTGGTGTCTGTTGGATAGCAACACCCCAGTGTGGACACGTGCACCACCTACACAGTAGTTGGACAGTGCAGAGGACACGGTGTAGCATGTGGACATGCACACATCACAACTCTTGCCACTGAGTCAGTACAGGTTTCCGGATGAAAGGGATGCCCAGAGTCAAATAGGAAATGCATGTGATGCATACCAGCGACAGACACCATGATGCACCCATGTCCTGATAGCCATCGCCACAATGGTGTGCATGTAGCACATGTCACTCCCCTGCAGGATCACCAATAAGTAGACACATGCCATGGCGGAGGCATGACTGCTAAGTCATACATCACTGTCTCAGTGATGTATGACTTGGCAGCCAGACAACAACACTCTGCACTGTGTCACAATAGTAGGTCATGGGGAATGCAAGTCCTGGAGCTGCACAAGTGCACATGTACATCCCCACACAACACATCATCTTAACCCTCATCTGTCCAGGTCATACCGATTGGACATATGGGAGACCTGTGACACTACCCTCTGAACCTGAGCCCCTCACAATCTGCTGTGAATGGGAAACAGCTGCCTGAACTTCACATTCGCATACCCCAGTCTGCACGGGCAGCTGATCAAACACCTATGTGACACACAAGTATCGTCTCCTATGGTCACATCTCCAGTGGCATGCTGAGCCCCTACTGAGAAACACCCCAGCAGTCCTGGCAACAAATCCACAGCACACTGACACAGAGGCAGACACCTGAGGGGGCAAATCACTGCGCACAATGTGTCAGCTGATACACGGGAGTGGGAGTACAGAGTGCATTGCATGGCCTGGAGTAGGCATGACTGTCCTGCCCCACATGAATGAGGGATGAGCCCTGGACAGTGGATAGCTGGCTATGTATGTGTGACACACGTAATCTGCACACTCCTGGGGCCCAAACATTGTTCCCACCCGCTGCATGGGTGTGTGCCACATACCCCAGGCACATGTGGTGGCTCAGCTCAGCAAGTGGACCGCATATCAAAGCAACACGCAGATTACATGTCCGAACACAGGCGTTGTGTGAACAATGGACCCACCCATGATGCCCACAACAGAGTTAGGGAAACAGATGCTGTCCCCACCTTTAGTGAAGCAAACTGCAAGGACACAGTCCCAAGTGACACAATTCCCTGAATGTAAGGGCCACACCTGGGTATCAGATGAGGATTGGGCAGTGCACAATAGAGGGACATGGCTCCTGGACAACATGACTGCTGTACTGTGGCAGTTTAACCAGGCCAGAGGAGGGCACATAGCATGTAATACAGAGTTCACAGTGCAGTCTTTGACTCACCCCCTCCTTGCTGCTGTCTGGCCTTCAGCTGCCCATCCAGGTCTGGAAACACCACCGCCAGGATCTGGAGCATGTGGGGGTCAGGGTCCGTGTTCCGCCCCTCCTGCGAGGAGGCGACAGCTTCAGCTGGACCCGTGCAATCCTCCGGGTCCAGCCCCGAAGGTCCTGCCACCTCTTCTGGCAGTTGCGGATCCGGCGCTTGTAGACCCCCACGGACCGGACAGCCCGGACGATGTCCTTCCAGATCTCCTGCTTCCGATGGGCATTAACCTGTCAGGATGACAAAGTGAAAAGGCCATTACTACACATGCAACATATCCGTGCATGACACAGTTGTATATACATGTCTCAATCACAGGGGCACATGATGTACACAGGCAGTGCAACGCTGCCCTTGGACAGTTTGCCAGAAGTCACTACATGGTATCATTGCATGGGAAGTAAAACCTTGTTCAAATGCACTGTCACTGCACCATACCTGTCCAGTGCATGTCACTACACACTATGGGGGGTGACAACTACTCAGTGAGCCTGCTAGCCAGTGGCGTGCAGACTTTCAGCCTTGCTAGTCAGACAAAATGCACATTCAGAAAGGCAGTGCACAGAACACTCACCTGCTCCGTGGTGTCCCATACAGCTTGCTGTACTGTGGAAGTAGGCTGTCCAGAAGGGCCTGGTTCTCCTCAAGGCTGAAGGCTGGGGCTCTCTCCACAGTATGTGCCATTGCAGGGTCCAGAGGGGGCAGAGACAGCAGCAGTGCAGTGGCAGATGTCGTCCTGGAGCATGTAGTGCAGGCAAGTGAGCTCTCAGGGGAACAGCCAGCAATATATATGTGCTGGAGAGGCAGATACTGTCCCATGTGTCCAAAGTGATAGGTCCAAGTCGTTTGCATCTTCTGAATCTGGCCAATCCATGGAATAGCAGCACCAATACACGCCCACAGCATCCTTCAAATCTTCAACTTCATGACATACATGATTTTGCAACATTGTTGTGGGTGACCAACTGAATTTCCAGCAACCGACTCGTTCGAATTTCGAAACGCGTCCGTTGCCAGGCTAGGCCATTGTCAATGGGTGCGCACCGATCGGTCCATTGCTGTTCAACGCGTACAGGGTACAACGCGTACCCGCACACATTGAATGCAATGGGCCGGCCGGAGGCACCGATCGGTCCATTGCAGTACAACGCGTACAGGGGTACAACGCGTACCGCACACATTGAATGCAATGGGCCGGCCGGGGCACCGATCGGTCCATTGCGGTACAGCGCGTACAGGGTACAACGCGTACCCGCACACATTGAATGCAATGGGCCGGCCGGGGGCACCGATCGGTCCATTGCTGTTCAACGCGTACAGGGGTACAACGCGTACCCGCACACATTGAATGCAATGGGCCGGCCGGGGCACCGATCGGTCCATTGCTGATCAACGCGTACAGGGGTACAACGGCGTACCCGCACACATTGAATGCAATGGGCCGGCCGGGGCACCGATCGGTCCATTGCAGTACAACGCGTACAGGGGTACAACGCGTACCCGCACAAATTGAATGCAATGGGCCGGCCGAGGGCACCGATCGGTCCATTGCGGTACAACGCGTACAGGGGTACAACGCGTACCCGCACACATTGAATGCAATGGGCCGGCCGGGGCACCGATCGGTCCATTGCTGTTCAACGCGTACAGGGTACAACGCGTACCCGCACACATTGAATGCAATGGGCCGGCCGGGGCACCGATCGGTCCATTGCTGATCAACGCGTACAGGGGTACAACGTGTACCCGCACACATTGAATGCAATGGGCCGGCCGGGGCACCGATCGGTCCATTGCAGTACAACGCGTACAGGGGTACAATGCGTACCCGCACACATTGAATGCAATGGGCCGGCCGGGGCACCGATCGGTCCATTGCTGATCAACGCGTACAGGGGTACAACGCGTACCCGCACACATTGAATGCAATGGGCCGGCCGGGGCACCGATCGGTCCATTGCAGTACAACTGCGTACAGGGGTACAACGCGTACCCGCACACATTGAATGCAATGGGCCGGCCGGGGGCACCGATCGGTCCATTGCTGTTCAACGCATCCCTGTACAAGTGACTGGCATATGTCACCATGCCTGTCTCAGATGAACATATGCCAGCCACAGATAGCTCCCAGGGAGTGAGGGGCACACCTACAACATGACAGCCTGTCCAAACTGTATCATAAGGCATGTAAGGCTGCATTTCCTATTGTGTGTATGTTGGTGTACATGTTGTCCTGTGGGTGTCACCTGGGGGCAGCCACCCCCAGGCTGTGCACGTGTTCATGGGGACAGGATCCTGGGTGTTACGTGTACATGACCACTGTGATGTGCAACTGTTCATATCTGTGCATGTGCCATGGTCACATTTCACGGTGGTGTATGTGTATGTCATGTCACATACCCCGTGAGTCCCATGTGGGACGGTATGTTTGAGCCAGGGTGTCCCAGTGGCACAATAGTGATGGTCCTCCACAGTCTGTGTGCATGTAGTGTTTACAATGTCTCTGATTTCATGTGCACAATGGGAGACAGTCTCCACATCCACGTTGTGTGTGCATGGACTTTGATGTTGTGCATGTGTGTGTCACAGACGTCCATGTCTGTCCTGCAGTGGCAAGTGGGACCACTACCTGTGGGGGTCATGGTTGTTTTGCTGTGGTGTATACATGATACTCCATGTAATGCCAGTGTCCATGTGGCAATACAGGGTCCCTGGGAATGTACCTGTCGTTGAGCTGTGATGCCTGGGGCACATCTGTCCTCACATGTCACTGTGGGGGTGATTGTGACACGGCAGCAGGAGATGGGAACTGTGACACGGCCTCATGATATCCAATGGGCCAACCTGGGACTTATTGATGCCACTTGTTGAACCGTGATGACAGATGTTGGCCATGTATGTACCATACATGTCCTTACGGAACTGCACACTTCATGTAGTTGTGCCTCATAATGATGTATGTTGTGATATTGAGTGTGTTCAATGCCGCATATGTGGGGTGACTGACAATCTTGCTTTCTTCTCCTCTGCACTGCAGGGCTCCTGCTGTCCATCGACCATTCCCAGACCTGGCAACGATGGTGGAACGGGACAGCATCCGACGGTACCGCTTCACCAGGCAGCTGATTGAGGATTTGGCAGTGCAGTTGGCCCCACATTTGCAGCCTGGCCGGCCGTATCCTACAGCGCTGACCCCCAAGGTGAAGGTGATGGCAGCCCTACACTTCTTTGCCACCGGTACCTTCCAACATACTGTGGCGACTGCTGGTGGGATGTCACAGACCATGTTGAGCCGTGTGCTCCGCGATGTTTTGGAGGCAATGTTGCTATTCCTGAACCGGTACATCTATTTCCCTAGACTGCAACGACTCACTGACGTGAAGAGTGACTTCTATGCCCTGGGGAGGATGCCGCATGTCATTGGCTCCATTGATGGGACACATGTGGCTTTGGTACCACCACAGGCCCAGGAGCAGGACTACCGTAACCGCAAGCACTACCACTCGGTCAATGCACTGGTGGTGTGTCTTGCAGATATGACCATCACACACGTGTGTGCCCGTTTCCCTGGTTCAGCACACGATGCCTTTGTGATGAGGAGTAGTCGCATCCCCAGGATGATGGCACAGATGCAGAACCAGCGTGCCTGGCTTGTCGGTGTGTACTGACTTTGTGCCATTGTGTGTGATCTGATCTGTAGTATTCCGCCCACTTTTCCAAGTCAGCTAATGTGCACTTGTCTGTCCGTAGGTGACTCGGGATAGCCCAACATGCCGTGGTTGCTGACACCCCTCAGGAACCCTGTGACACCAGCCCAGATGCGCTACAATGAGGCACATGGTCGGACCAGGAGAGTGATTGAGCGGACATTTGGTCTCCTGAAGAGCCGCTTCCGCTGCCTGGACAAGACAGGAGGGTCGCTCCCATATGCCCCAGCGAAAGTGTGCAAGATTATCATCGTCTGCTGCATGCTCCACAACCTGGCAGTGCGGAAGGAGTTGCCTCTCATCCAGGATGACAATGACCAACATCCGCCACCTGTGGAGGATCCTGGCCTGGACCACGATGCCAGTGATGATGATGATGATGAGGGTGATGTCCGCACACAGCTCATCACCAACTTCTTTAGCTGAATGTGAGTATCCTGAGGTGTCATGTCAATGATGTGAGTTGGCATGATATGTGTAGGTGGTGCTCTGGTGCTGTTGGAGTGTGTCCATGGGCTACTTGACTGGATGTGTGTAGCGATGTGTGCTTACAGGTGGTCTGTACTCCCCAACAGTGTTGACATGCTAACTTGGTTCTGGGTGGGTATCTTGTAACATGTATTGTGCATGAATTTTGCTGTTCTGTCCTGTTCTCCATTGCTTTTGACTATGTGTCATTTCTGTCCTTCACAGGGTACTTTCAGATTCGTTTGGTCAACTGTGTCCACCGACGACGTGATTGTAATTCCAGGGTGGTAGCTGTTGTGTCCCTACAGGTGATGTGCGCCACACCCATGGACTTCCTTCCTTCTACAGTTGTTGACTGTGTGCCCACTGCCAGGTGGGATTTCCTTGCATCTGTAGTGGTTACGACATGTTGCAACTGTGTAATAAACCTGTGCTTCACTTTGTGATGTGCGTTGTCTGTGGTCACACATTTGACTGCCATTTGCTTACTGCACCTGTGGGCTACTTGACTACAACTGGGAATAGGTGTGGTGTCTGTGCATTGCACCGTCTACCCTGGCAACATCAGTGTAGGCAATGAGTCAGATGGCCTAGGTGTGTATGTGTTGTGTAGCCCTGGTGGTGTGTCTCCCTCATATGTGTCACGTTGCCTTTACTCACATGCCTGTGTTGTACTTGCTGTTGCAGTTCGCATACACAGTGTAATTTTGCAGTTCATCATCCCCATGACAGCACCCACGTTGGAATCACAACAGAGGCAAGTATGGTGTATTAGTGTGTTTATTGTGATACATTTGTGTGAATAGTGCATAGGATGGTTAGTGCTGTACATATATCTTGCAATCAGAAGTTCCTAGGTGAATTGAAAGTCCTGGTAGACAAAATCCCCAGTATCGGGGCCACAGTTGTCTGAGACATTGGTCCAACTTGTACTCCCCATGTAATGTGTGGGAGTTGTGTTGCCGTCAACAGGGTGAACAGTTTGTGCACAAAGGTGAACATCCAGAACAGGTTCAGGCTTCCTGGGAGTTGCACTTGGCCATCGGCCTCTCACTTGCCACACCTCCTCGGACGACCCCTCTTCTTTGGGGGGCCCCTCAAGTACAGGCTGCTGCGGTGCAGGGGACTCTCCGCCAGAGTCATCCTCCCTCCCTGTGGCAGTTGCAGTTTGTTCAGCACCAGATGTTGTTGGCACACAGGGAGGTGTGGACTGGTTGCTGTTCATCTGGCGGAGGCATTGTAATATGTCCCTGTGCACCTCCGTCATCTCTTGCAGTGCGTCCCACTTGGACTCCACGCGGGACATGTGTGAGTCCAAGCGGGCATGATGGGCAGCCTGCTGCTGTTTCATGTCTCTGAGGAGCGCCACTACCTGGCTGAGATCTCCGGTGCTGGACTGGTACGCATCGGCTATGCGTACCAGTTGTGGGTCATCATGCACACCAGCAACCTCTGCAAGCAGCGACCTCTGTCTCCCACCCCTCCCACCACCCCTGCCGACATGTGCAGTGCGTGCAGTGGCACGCACAGATGACCCTGGTCCCCCTTGGGGGTTGGTGGTGGTGGTGGTGTCCATGGCCCCACGTTGGTCCAGGGTCCCTGTGCTGGTGTTGCTCCTTGTTCTGTCCATGTCGGCAGGGATGGTATTTGTGGTGACAGTCGTTGGAGGGGTGGGTGCAGGGTGTGCAGCTGGTGGTCCTGCTGGTGCTGCAGCTGGTGGTCCTGCTGGTGCTGCATGTTGACTTGCACCGGATGTGCCAGGTTGGTCTTCTTCGTCCGAGGAGGGCAGAGGCTGTACGACACCAGTGAGCTCTGCATCCTCTTGAGCCTGGGACTGGGACTCCTCAGCGTCTGCTGCTGTGTCCCCATCATCACCTGTTTTTGGGAGACACACACAATGTATGTTATGTTTCTGCAGGCATCAATGGTTGACACACCTGACAGTTGTGACTGTGCCTCTGGGTGCGGGCCTGTACATTGCATTGTCCTAAGTTGTCACAGTCAGGGGTTGATATTGGTGTAGCACATTGTCCTGCATTATTTGGGCATTTCTATGTATTTGTTGGGGTGTGAACATGGTCTGCATTGGTTGTATTTGGTTGACAGCCGGCCCTCCTTCCCACCCAGCCAGTCAGTTATCCCACCATGGACTGTGCTTGCATTGCAGGGAGTGAAAGTTGTCTTTCAGGATGTCAGTCAGTGGTGTCCTGCTGTTGGTTGTTGCACAGTTGCCAGCAGGGCCTTGTGCTCCCCACAGCAGTAGCCAGTGTCAGCCATCTTGTCAGTCCTTATCCACTCCCTGTGATGTGAGCATGGTTCAGGGTGGTGTTGATGGGACAGTTGTGGGGGTGAGCTATGTCTGTGACTATGACTCCCATCATGCTATTGCCTCCACCCCACTTCCCAGCATTCCCATACTTACTTGCTTTTGTGGGGAGTTCAGTGTGTGTGGGTGTGAGAGCAATGGCAAGATGGCTGACAGTGGTGTCCTGCTGTTGGTTGGTGTGCGGTTCCCAGCATGCCCTTGTGCTCCCCACAGCAGTAGCCAGTGTCAGCCATCTTGTCAGTCCTTATCCACTCCCTGTGATGTGAGCATGGTTCAGGGTGGTGTTGATGGGACAGTTGTGGGGGTGAGCTATGTCTGTGACTATGACTCCCATCATGCTATTGCCTCCACCCCACTTCCCAGCATTCCCATACTTACTTGCTTTTGTGGGGAGTTCAGTGTGTGTGGGTGTGAGCAATGGCAAGATGGCTGACAGTGGTGTCCTGCTGTTGGTTGGTGTGCAGTTCCCAGCATGCCCTTGTGCTCCCCACAGCAGTAGCCAGTGTCAGCCATCTTGTCAGTCCTTATCCACTCCCTGTGATGTGAGCATGGTTCAGGGTGGTGTTGATGGGACAGTTGTGGGGGTGAGCTATGTCTGTGACTATGACTCCCATCATGCTATTGCCTCCACCCCACTTCCCAGCCTTCCCATACTTACTTGCTTTTGTGGGGAGTTCAGTGTGTGTGGGTGTGAGAGCAATGGCAAGATGGCTGACAGTGGTGTCCTGCTGTTGGTTGGTGTGCAGTTCCCAGCATGCCCTTGTGCTCCCCACGACACAGCAACAGTGTCAGACATCTTTGATGGGCCTTTCCACTCTCTGTGGGATGTGCATGCGTGAGTGTGAGCTTGCTGGGCCATGTGGTGGGGGATGTAGAGCTGTGCCTACGACTCCCATCATGCTATTGCCTCCACCCCCTTCCCAGCATGCCCATGCTTCCTTCCTTTGACTCTGCTTCCCTGTGGGGTGGGCTGCCTGTGCTGACAGGATGGCTGGGAGTGTTGTCCTGGCAGTTGTTTGGCTAAAAGTCCAAAGAGTGTCCCTGTGCTTCACACAACATAACCCAGGGTGGTGGTTCTTTGTGGGATCTTCAGTTAGGATGTGAGGCATTGCATTCTCCCAGGTGGGTTCTGTGGAGTATGTGTTGAGGGGGTGTGTGAGGGGAGGTGCTTGTGACTATGGTCAGTGCTGCGAGTCCTCCTTCCCACCCAGCCAGATATCCCACCATGGAACGTGCTTGCATTGCAGAGAGTGCAAGTTGGCTTTCAGGATGTCAGGCAGTGGTGTTGTGCTGTTTGTTGGTGCACAGTTCCCAGCATGCCCTTGTGCTCCCCACAGCAGTAGCCAGTGTCAGCCATCTTGTCAGTCCTTATCCACTCCCTGTGATGTGAGCATGGTTCAGGGTGGTGTTGATGGGACAGTTGTGGGGGTGAGCTATGTCTGTGACTATGACTCCCATCATGCTATTGCCTCCACCCCACTTCCCAGCATTCCCATACTTACTTGCTTTTGTGGGGAGTTCAGTGTGTGTGGGTGTGAGAGCAATGGCAAGATGGCTGACAGTGGTGTCCTGCTGTTGGTTGGTGTGCAGTTCCCAGCATGCCCTTGTGCTCCCCACGACACAGCAACAGTGTCAGACATCTTTGATGGGCCTGTCCACTCTCTGTGGGATGTGCATGCGTGAGTGTGAGCTTGCTGGGCCATGTGGTGGGGGATGTAGAGCTGTGCCTACGACTCCCATCATGCTATTGCCTCCACCCCCCTTCCCAGCATGCCCATGCTTCCTTCCTTTTGACTCTGCTTCCCTGTGGGGTGGGCTGCCTGTGCTGACAGGATGGCTGGGAGTGTTGTCCTGGCAGTTGTTTGGCTAAAAGTCCAAAGAGTGTCCCTGTGCTTCACACAACATAACCCAGGGTGGTGGTTCTTTGTGGGATCTTCAGTTAGGATGTGAGGCATTGCATTCTCCCAGGTGGGTTCTGTGGAGTATGTGTTGAGGGGGTGTGTGAGGGGAGGTGCTTGTGACTATGGTCAGTGCTGCGAGTCCTCCTTCCCACCCAGCCAGATATCCCACCATGGAACGTGCTTGCATTGCAGAGAGTGCAAGTTGGCTTTCAGGATGTCAGGCAGTGGTGTTGTGCTGTTTGTTGGTGCACAGTTCCCAGCAGGGCCTTGTGCTCCCCACAGCAGTAGCCAGTGTCAGCCATCTTGTGAGTCCTTATCCACTCCCTGTGATGTGAGCATGGTTCAGGGTGGTGTTGATGGGCCAGTTGTGAGGCTGAGCGATATCTGTGCCTACTACTCCCATCATGCTATTGCCTCCACCCCCTTCCCAGCATGCCCATGCTTCCTTCCTTTTGACTCTGCTTCCCTGTGGGGTGGGCTGCCTGTGCTGACAGGATGGCTGGGAGTGTTGTCCTGGCAGTTGTTTGGCTAAAAGTCCCAAGAGTGTCCCTGTGCTTCACACAACATTACCCAGGGTGGAGGTTCTTTGTGGGATCTTGAGTTAGGATGTGAGGCATTGCATTCTCCCAGGTGGGGTCTGTGGAGTTTGTGTTGAGGGGGTGTGTGAGGGGAGGTGCTTGTGACTATGGTCAGTGCTGCGAGTCCTCCTTCCCACCCAGCCAGCCAGATATCCCACCATGGAACGTGCTTCCATTGCAGGGAGTGGAAGTTGTCTCTCAGGATGTCAGTCAGTGGTGTCCTGCTGTTGGTTGTTGCACAGTTGCCAGCAGGGCCTTGTGCTCCCCACAGCAGTAGCCAGTGTCAGCCATCTTGTGAGTCCTTTTCCACTCCCTGTGATGTGCGCATGGTTCATGGTGGTGTTGATGGGACAGTTGTGGGGGTGAGCAATATGTGTGACTACGACTCCCATGATGCTATTGGCTACACTGACTTGCCCAGCATACACAGAATTCCTTCCTTTCAGTGGTCTTCACTGTGTGTTGGTGTTGTAGTGGTGGCTACATGTCTGGATGTGTTTGTTAGTTCTATTTGTGCCACTGCCTAGCTGTAGTTGTAGTTGTGTTTGTACATGTGATGACACGGTTAAATGTAACTTTGAGATTGCATGTGTTGTGTTTATCTGACTGACATACACATTTTGGGATGATTCTGTTCTGGTTGCTGTGTAATTGCTATGAGTGCATGGTTTGACTCTCCCCTTGACAGTGATGTGTGTGTGTATTGTGGCAGAATATTGTGTACATTTGTTGTGTACTCACCAGGCTGTGGGATGTTCTCTAGTCCATAGACGCTCACTGGCGGAAGGATGGCCCGCACCTTCTCCTCCCAGGGCCTGAGGTATACTGGCTTGGCAGGAGGGCCACTGCCGGTGTATTGGCTCAGGAGGTAGTCCTTCTTGAGCAGCTCCCGTACCCTCCTGCGCACGTCATACCACCTGTTCTGGATGTCAGTCTTTGTGCGCAGACATGGTGATTGTGCGTTCACCCTGTTGATGATCCTCTCCCACATCTTGGTTTTCTGGGAGATGGGTGTCTGTTGGACCAGTGTGCCAAACAGCTGTGGCTCTACCCTGAGGATCTCGTCTACCAGGACTTCCAATTCACAATCTAGGAACTTGTGATTCTTCTTGGGGGCATGGTGATGGGTGGTGATGGTGAGTGATGTGTGTGTTGGTGTGCAGGTGAGGGTGTGTGAGTGTGTGTTTTGCTGGGTGTATGTGAGGTAGCTATTTGTTGGTGTGCTGATGGTGTGTGGCTTTTGTGAGGGATGAGCTGTGGGTGTGTGGTTGCTGTCTGTTGAGTGCTGGCAGTAGAATGGCATTTGCAAAGGATCATGGTTGGGATTTGTGTCCTTTATATGGGTGGAGTTGTGGGTGTGTCTTTGTTCTCTGTCCCCACCCCCCCCCCCAGTATTTATTGGCTTTGTAATTGCTTGTTTGGCCTTTTTCTTTGTATTTTTCCTTAGTACTTTTTGTGCATGTTGGAAACGTTCTTGTGACCGAGTCGGACCCTGCATTTGTCTCGTACGGTCTTCTCCGTTTCGTTCACGCTGTGTTTGTGCAGTTTTCTATGCTGCGTACGCGTCGGTCGCGGTGTTTTGTGTTACTCGGCTCGGTTTTGTATGCGTGTCGGTCGTACGGCTTGTCCTCCGTTCGACTCGGTCGTGGTTTTCGCACCTTGCATCGTACTTAGCGGTTTGGAGTTCGCGTGTACGTTTCGGTTGGATTTGTTCCGGGTGCGTGTCGGTCGGTTCGATTTGCGTGTTTTTCCGGCCGGATTGCTGTTTTCCGTGCGGCTCGGTCGTTCGGCTTGGGTTCAGTATGTGTCGGTCGGATTTTGCGCGCCTTGCATTGTACTTGGCGTGTCGGGCGCCACAGGTACGTGTCGGTCGGAATAAATTCCGGCTCCGAGTCGGTCGGTGCTTTTTCCGGCCCGAATCGGAATCGACCCCCTTGTGTCATTTTGGTGTCCTGTGCCTTTGGTGAGTTGGACCCCTCTCTTTTTTAGAGAGTGCCAGCAGTACTGAACAGCCCTAATACAGCAGGTTACAAAACTTATTACACCTCTGCCGCCTCATTTTAGCTAAAAGGGCGCCCAGTTTCCTGTCCAAAATTGTACCGCTAGACCTGGAGAGATTCGAGGCATAAAGCCAGCGGGATAACCATTATGTCCAGGAATATAGCCGGCCTACAATAAAAGTTTGAGGATGAGGACAGAGTGGCATTTGTTAGTACCAAGAAAATTTGCTGGTTTCAGGATACTTGGGCTGTGAATGGTACTATATCTGAATCAGTGTCAGGCTGCATGGGTTTTGCCACCAAAGCAAATAGATCCAGTAAGAGGGGGGGGGTCTCTCCTCCTGGATCTCAAAAAAACTAGCTTATATGGTATCAAAAGTTTCTTTATTTCCGACTCGATTATGTCTGTTGCACGTAAAACTTACCAAGGCCCACAAGCCATATAAGTTGTTGCCAATGTCTATTTGAAGCCCAACCAGTGTGGTAAACCTGAGGATCAATAAGCAATACTACAGGAAGTCATCCATGGAATAAAGGCCAAGGTGAAACCCGGCGACATTCATTATCTGATAGTATGTGGAGATTTTCACATTCGCCCGCCCAAATGTATATGTAACGAGGCAGCGAGCAAAGAGGAAGCAAGCTTGGGTATCCCTTTGCCTGATATTGCCTGCTCTATTCCAATCAGCAGGCATAGTAAAGGGAGATCCTCCGCTAACTTCCTCTCCAATCTAAACCTAAGCTTCTGAAATAGCCGAACCACCAGGGCTCCTATGTTCCAAAGCAATAAGAGAAGTAGCATCCTATTTCCAAACAACCAATGGGAACTGGTGATGAAATGCAAGTAATTCAGCGGCCTAAGGGTGATCACAACCCTCTGTGCTTCAAGCATGGAATAGAGACAGGGTTTGAAAGTCCTCCATGTTATATTGCTAGTATCTTCCCAGATAACAGTAGGAGAGATGTAAAATGGATTGCGGATAGCTACTCAATAGACAAGAACATGCTGATGGCATCCATAGAGGAATATCTTCTGAATATTCAAGCTGTGGAAAATGGAGACCATATTGTGATACTAGAAAATTATAGGGCTCTGTCAAGTGAGCTTACACGCAAATGGTCTACATCGAGAGTGGCCAAGTAGAATGGTCGGTTAAAGAATTACTCTGGGTGGTACGATAAGGAGTGTAGACTTGTCAAGTCAAAGGTCTCTAACGCATATAGGTACCGGCATCATTCGTTAATCAATGATCAAATGTTTAAGAGCGAAAGGAGCAAATGCAAAGCCCTACTAAGGAAGAAGAAATCAAACTACCAGCAAGGAGTGTGGAGCGACCTGATTGAGGCAGCAGAAGAGAAAAATAGTAGATCCTTTTGGGGGAAAATTGCCAGAGTGTTCAGGGATGGTCCAAATAGTCATGGCCATCAGATTTGCTCACACACCTAGGTGGGCCACTAAAAGGCAGTATATAATAGCAGTGGTGGTTTGACACATTTGGGAGAACTTGCCAACCATAGACCAAATGGAGAACTAAGCATTCTACGCGTGGAGGTAGAAAGAGCAGTCATAGAGCAAAAGGCCAATAAAGCACCTGGCCCCGATCGTGTCCCGGTGGACATGTTTCGCTCTGACCTGAAGGTCTGGTCAATGGTCCTATCTAAGATGTTTAGTGCTGCTATTGGGAAAAAATGCATCCCCTCTTCGTGGCAAACTGCTATCATAGTGCCCTTCCACAAAAAAGGAAGTAAGATGCTTCCCAATAATTACAGGCCTATTTCATTATCAGACAGCACCTGAAAAATCTTTGGCTGTGTACTTTTAAATAGGCTGCAAGGGTGGATTGACAAAAATAATGTTCTAATCGATGCATAGGCTAGATTCTGTACAAGCATCAGCACCATCGATCAAGCTGTCAAACCATATATGGTGTGTGCCAAATACAGAAGGGTGCTCAAATTGTCTCTATACCTATCATTTATAGATTTAAAATTGGCGATTGATCTAGTTAACAGATCCAAATTATGGCAATCACTAGAAAAAATGGGGGAGGAAAACAACCGTCCTTCAAGCTCTTAAAACCCTGCATGCAGAAACAAGCGCTTCTGTTCGCTACAGAAGCTCTGGGGTATACACCCCTCATTTTACAATCTGCTCTGGTGTACAGCAAGGCTGTCTACTTGCCCCGCTGTTCTATTTTTAAACAAATGCAAAGAATTTATATCCAGAGAGAGCCTTGGATGCCCCGAAGTTGTGCAGTAAAAACAAATACTCATTCTTCTTTTTGCATATGACGCAGTTCTATTGATGCTAACGCAATGCATAAATCTTTGGAGAACTTTGAGAGCATCTGTAGCCAGAAAGATCTTTGCATTAACACACAAAAAACAAAAATAATGCCAATATCAATGGCTCCGCCTTGAAGGAAATCCGCAACGATAACGGGTCAGGTGCTTGAAACCATTAAGAGCTATGACTACTAGGGCATTCGCTTCATTAACAAACTGAACTGGCATGACCATATTGAAAAGGCAACCAATGTCTTGCAGCGTCAAGCAAACGCCACCCTTCGGACTAGATAAAAAATTGATTGCCACATCCTGAGCATTATCTTACAAGTTTACAGACAAAAAGCGGTAGTAGCAGCTACTCTGGGGATACAGTGACTGCACGCAATCGCAAATAACTGAAAATTCATTCCTGCGATCCCCTTTTGAATTTAAGTAAATCGCAGCCGCCATGGGGCATCATATCTGAGAGTGGTTATGGAAGCATCGACCCTACGAAATTTCTAGTACAATCCCTGGCTAATCTATGTTTTAGAGATGCCTGGATGAACTTGGACTCTGTCATCTTTGGTCCAGTCCAGCTCTTGTAGATCACGCCACAGTTGGCTTGGTAAAAGACACCTTCATGAGCTGGAAACTTCTCGCCTTGGACAGGCCTGTTCCTCACATTTGACTGTTAGCTATTTGCAAGTAAAACATACATTAGGTATTTAGCTAACTTAAATTGCCACTGTTGCAGGCCGCACTTTGTATTTAAACTTCTGCTTGGGTACTCTACCTACCAGAGTGTATTTGGCCAAGTTTGCTGTTAACCGTTTTGGTACCGATTGCTGTGATTGTAAGTTTGGAGTGTGGGAGACACACCTCACTTTTTGCTGTTTTGCACTTAAACCAAGCACTTACGCTCCAAATGGCTTGTACCACTGTCTAAGCAGTTCTCGACCATAGCTTGACTAAAGCACTTGCACTTTGCCACAGAACGGTTAATCCAGCAGTCTGTATGGCAGTGGCCAGTTATATTCTGGCTGCCTGGCCAGTTACAAGAAGGTACTTGATAGCCCAGGCTCAAGCTAACGATTAATTATGTTGGTGTTCCTTTGGATAATCGTCAATGTTGTTGCTCTTTTGGGATAACGAAGCATTGTTGGCCAAAGTATAGGACGATTGTCCCATAGTTTGTCACCTAATCAATGAAAACTTTGTCTCTTTGTAGTTTACAGCCTTTATACGGGGGGGCTGAATATGTAGTGTGAAACATGGAAACTGGTGATTTTAAAGGAATGGGTGTGCTGCTATTTGTTTTTAAAGATCTTTTATTGGTTGCATATTTATTATTGTATTATTTAGTTTGATATACAATGGCATATTTATGCTCATAAAGGGAGATTGGCTCACAATTGCTATTGTTTCTATTACTTACCGGTAATCACATTACTTCTAGTCCTACTCTCGCTTCTCTCCATTACGCAATGAGGCCCCTGCGCCTCGTAGACACACCCCCTATAAAAATGCACCGCCCCCTCCACAATGCCTGTACGTACCAAGCCACCGTAGACACAGTTGGCCGGGCCACCGGGAGGGAGGGCGGGTCGTAATGGAGAGAAGCGAGTGTAGGACTAGGAGTAATGTGATTACCGGTAAGTAATAGAAACATTACCTCCACGTCCCTCTTGCTTCTCTCCATTACGCAATGAGACATACCAAGCCAAGAAAAACCAGGCCAACTGTCCAAGCACAAGCCCAAAACATCGGAACAAAACGCACCAAAGAAGGGCAAACAAACAGGAAAGGCAAGCCAGACGCAACACAGCTGACCAAAACCCAGAAGCAAGCCCAGCCCCGCCCCCAAACACGGGCAAGAAAGAAGACCCAGAACACAAGGAGCCAAGGACCCCCCAAGCCAGCAAGCAGACACCACAGGGCAAAAAACAGCAGAGCCAGAATGTGCAACCCCCACAGACAAAAGGGGAACACCAGAGAGCCCGCCAAACAGGAGGGAAAGCCCCAAGAGGGACACATCCACCGAGGGAAGGACCACCCCACAACGAAACAGGAGACCAGACCGACCAACAGACCACAGCCAAACCCAGAAAGGCTAGCCCAGGGCACCAGTGGCAGAGAAACAGAAAAGGGAACCATGTGCGCACGAGCACACCAAGCCCCCAACCAAGAGCCAATGCAGAGCCAAAGGAGACCAGGCAGACCCCCAAAAGGCACCTGCACAGAAGAGGCGGCCAAAGCCGAGAGACCAAGGCAGCGACAGCCACCCAGCCCCAACCGGAAGACGCCAACCCCAGAAATGCCCGAGAAGGCACCAGGAAAAACGCAACCACAGGGCCACAGAACCGGAGAAGCCAGACCCCCACCAGCGCCAACAACAGAGGAACCAAAGGAAGAAGACCGGCAGGAGGCCCCAGAAAGAACCGGAACCTCAACCCACCGAACCAGGACCCCGGAACAAGGTCAACAGAGGAAAACCAGCAAGAGGCCCGCTGACCAAGGAAACCGCAGGGGAACCAACCCCAAAACGACCCCCCCCCCAACATCCCCAAACCGAACCGGGGAGCAGCGAAAGGAGGACCCCGAACAGACACCAGGGCAACCCACGCCCAGGCCCCACAGTAAACAGCCCAGAGCCCAAACGGCAGGAACTGGAAGGGCCCAGACAGAACAGCGAACCCCAAAAACCACAGAAGACGCGGACAAACGGGGACGCGCAGGAACGCAACCCGCAAAAAGAAAGCAGGCAAGAACGCCCCAGAGCCAAAAGGCAAACACCCCACCGGAAACAGCCACATCAACCAACCAGCCACAGGACAGGCGCACACCGGACAACCCAAGCCAGGAGCACAGCCCGAGGAACCGGCAGCATGGTGGAAGGCAGACGCCAATCCCTCCAGGCCGAAAGGCCCACAGAAGGAAAAGGAATGGAGAACAGCCCACCGGAAAACCAGGGGACCCAGGCAGGAACAAGGGGCAGCCACAACAGCCCACCAGCCGCCAAATTAACCCAGCAGTCCAGGACAGCAGAGGAGGCCTCCACCGGCGCCCCAAGGAGTGAAAGAAGCCGTGGCCACAAGAGGAGCACAAAAAGGAACCAAGCAGAACGCACAGGGCCACAGCGCCGCCCCCAACCACCCAGAAATGGGAGAAGCAGGAGCCAGAGAACACCGCCCAACCACGGAACCGAAGAGGGCAAAGCCCAAATCGGACCACGGAAAGCCACAAAACACAGACCACAAGCCAGGAGAGTCAAGCCAACAGCACTAGGCACACCCAGGTGGGCACCCATCCAGGCACGAATCAGGCCCGACCCAGTCCAATCCCCGGGAGCAGACGAGAACAGGCAACCCACGGCGGTAGGGCCACAGGAAGAGGAGACAGCGAAGCCCACAGCACCCGGCAAGCCCAGACAGCCACACAACCAGTTCCGACAACGTCGAACGCCTGAGAACAGATGCAGGCAGGAACCACCAGGGCCTAAAGGCCGCAGGACACAGACGCCCCCAACCAGACCTGCAGACGCAACACCCTGGAAGACCACAGGCTGGGACAACAGCACCCGCGAAACCGGTACATATGCCCCACTGGTACAATAAGGCAGGCAAGGCCAAAACCAGGGGCCAGCCAACAGACCTAAAAATCCACCAGAGGCCGGCAAACCATCGGAACAGCAGGCAAAGAGGCCCAGTACAAGAAACCGCCAACAGGCGGAACCAAGACGGAACAACCAGGCAGAAAGAAGCCACCACGGCACCCCACCAAACAGCACACAGGGGAAGCCAAAGAGAAAAGACCACAGCCATACTCAAGGGGGAGAAACAGCACACAGAGAAGCCCCCAGAGCGACGAGCAACAGCCCAAACAGACACCGAAGCCAAAAACAGGGACCCCAGCAGGAGTGGACTCCTCCCCGAAGGCCCCCATCGCCACAGGAAGCCAAAAACAGAGGAAGCACAGAAACGGAGGGGAAGGCCGGCCCGAAGCCCTGCCCAGCATCCAACCCGGATGCCCAGCAGCTGGGGGGACACCCTCAGCAAAAACAGCGCCAGGCCTGCAAGCACTGCAACGCAGACACAGAGGCAGAACACAGGAGAACCCACAAGAAATGGGAAAAGGACAGTCCACTTTGTCAGGAAACAACCCAACAACAATAGGCATAGCACCGCAATGCATAAAACAAAAAAGGACGTCCAACCCAGACGGACGGAGGGGCAAAGGGAAAAGAGCACCACACCCACCATCAACAGACCCCCACCACAGAGGCCGAGAGGCCCAGCACCCGAAACAGAAGGGCCAAAAAGGGAGCAGCACCCATACCGAGGGGCCCAACAAGCCACAGCGACAGCCAGAGCACCGCTCCAAAGCGCAGCAACAAGCCCAGGGACAGCCGCAGAGGAAGGAGGCCCCAAAACCCAGGAACCATGACAGAGCCAAACCCGCACGTGGAACAGAACGCCAGACACGGGTAGACAGGACCACCAGGACGAAGGGAAACCCCACAGCAACCACCAGAGGACAAGCCCCCATAATGAAGGAAAGAGCCGAAACCCAGAAGAAAAGGCCAGGCGGACAGGTAAAACCAGAAAGACAACCTGGCAAGACCCAAGGCCAAAAGCCTCAAAGCACCCCCACCGACGCAGCCTACAGCACCAGGTACACCCCGAGGACTCCCATGCGGGCAATAACCAAGCCCAACCCTGCGTAACCTCTGAGAACAGATGAGAGCAGGGGACCCAGGGCAGACCAGCCGTAGGCCCTGGCACCCACCCTCAGAGGCAACCGACACCAAAGACCAGACGTCGACAAACCATCGTAGGAGCAAGCCTGCACAAACCCCTGTGGCAGGACACGAACACCCGGCATGAAAGCCCAGCCCCAGCAAGAAACAGGACCCAGAGACAGGGAACCACCGCCAAGGGCCGCAAGCGGGCCTGGCCAGCGCCAGCCAGAAACATTCCCCAGAGCACCACTGACAGGGAAGCCGAGAGCCAGCAACAACGCCCCACCGGAGAAAAGGCACCGCAGACCTCCAGCTGGGAGAACAAAACCAGCACAAAGGTAGGGACAAGTCTGTCGCACCGCGAGCAGATGCAGTCTCCCCCCCACGTGGGCCACAGGATACACAAAGCAGCACCCCTGGCCCTAAAGAGATAAATAAAGAAAAGAAAGTGGGACAGACACCCCCCAGATCCCAACAGGGAACCAGCAGGTAGGGAAACGCCAAAACTGCGCAGTCACCCCCCACAGCATCGCCAGCAGGAACCGAGAGGTGCCACAGACCAACAAGCGCATACACCGCGCATGAGAAAAATACACCCAGGCCGTGGGCCCTCCAAAGTGGGTGCAGAAGCACCAAAGGACCCAGGCGCGTGCTGCGGCAGAGCCCCCAACTGCCCACCATGAGACCAGCGCACAGGCAATCACACACCCCGGCTGGAGAAAGGCACAGCAAACCTCCGGCCGGCGGAAAGCAGGCCATGCCCACCCAGACCAGAGGAAGGCACCACCAACCACCGGGAATGGCGGCAACAAAAACAAGGGAGAACGTGCCAACAACACTGGCAACGACTCCCAGCAGCGAGGAGGAGACCCAGCAACCCGAAAATGGCCACAAGCTGACCGGAGGGAAGCAGCGCAGACCACAGGCCCTGCAAGACAAGAACGAGGGAGGAGCAGAGTGACCCACCCGCCGTGACTGCATCACCAGCAGAAAGGAGCACCGCATTCCAACAGGCAGACATGCACCGCAGACACTGAGAGGCACAGCACTCCCAAAATCCACAAGCAAGGGCCAAACACATGCAGCACCAAGCTGCCTCTGCGCCATCCTGACAGGGCGACAGACAGAGCACCGCTCTTAAGTGCCCCAACACGCCCCAGGAGCACCATAGCCCAAGGAGTCCCGTTGAGACAGGCCGCATGGCCAGGCCTAATCTCGCGCCACTTCTCTGCACCAGAATGAGAGCACAGCGCTGATACGTGCAGACCGGCCACGAGGAAGCTGAGCCACAACACGAGTCACTGCCCGTCCCAAAAAACTCACTGAGAAGGGAAGCATCCAGGCAGAAGAGGAAAGAATCCAGGTCGGAAGAAATGCCGCCGAAGAAAAGGAGCCAGTAAGAGAGAAGAACCAGCTGCAAGGAACCTACGCTGGAGTGAGCGCACCGCACCCACCCGTACCATGTCTACAGACACAAAAGAACAGGTATTGTGGAGGGGGCAGTGCATTTTTATAGGGGGTGTGTCTACGAGGTGCAGGGGCCTCATTGCGTAATGGAGAGAAGCGAGAGGGACGTGGAGGTAATGCGCCTTTATGCTTACTGTTGAACTGCTGAGAGAGGGTATCTTGACGTGATCTGAAGAGGGCGGAGAAGGAGCTGCCTGGATGAAGGGAACGCAGTGGTGTGTGCAGGAAACAGAGGTGCTGATGGGGCCTCTTACTTGCATAGTCCAGCTGCATATTCTCTTTACCATTTAGACAGTTCCCTGGCTCAGGGGATTTTAACTTCCCCACTGACTGGTGAACCAGCTTGCAGACAGATTACCATGAGGTTCAAACTGATCTACTTCTGGTTTGAGGACTTTGGCCTCTGCAGAGGTCCTCATGTTTGGACATATGAAGAGTAACTACATACCCTCAATCACTGTGGGGCATATTATCAAGGGCCGGCGATAAATATCGCAAAGCGCGCTTAGCGCTTGCATATTTATCACCGGCTATCTCTGTAATTTATCGCCCGATTAGCGCGTTATTAACAACGCGCATCGCTGAGGCGATAAAAATTTCAGAGATAGCGTGGATATCGCCGTTTTCCATGGGAAAACGGCGATATCCTAGATGATAGGGCCTGTGGTCTTAGCCACAGAATCCACCCCCATGTTAAGTATGCCTTAGTCAGGAATTTAACAGACGTTAAATTCCTGCGTTAAGCACATACTTAACGCGATTAAAATAATCGCTTCCCGCATTGTAAATATCGCGAAGCTGCCTTCGCGATATTTACCCATGTTGTTTCCACAGACACGCCTACTTTGCATCTCATTATCGATGCGAAGTCAGGCGTGCTGGAAACGGGAGCAAAATCAGCAAAACACGCGATAGCGTGTCTTTGCTGATAAGGCGATATAATTATCGCCGCTTTTCGGCCGAAAACGGCCGCAAAAGCGGCGATAATTGTTTATCGCCGCCTTGTTAATATGCCCCCACAAGCCTTCATGTCACTGTGCACACCATTTTCAAATACTTATGTCCATGAGCATTATGTTTTATGCACGTAGGTAATGCTAGGTGCTGAGCAGAATGTTCTACACACACCTCTCCACTCTGTCATCAGGGGTCATCAGGGGCACGAACATTCAGCCTGTGATGCTCAGTAAGAGAACTGTATGCATTTTAGAGGATTGAAAATAAGCAAGCTAGATTTTGCTTGCCATTAAAAAAAAGGATCTTACAGCATATTGCCAAATTGAATCCGCTTGCTCCCTGGGACATGCAGACAGGAACCGTGGCCTGAAATAGTTACACAAGGTGGCAACCAGATACTTCTGCATCCAAAACATTGGGTCCTTCGGTGTAAGGACATTTTGCTGCACCAATTACAGACAGAAAACATAGAGGCAAATTCATTAGGTTACAGGCCGTCCTCCTCTGTAACCTGCTGGAACATCACTGGGAGTCTGCAAGCCTTCTTGTTCACAGCAGCAACCTCTAGTTGTCCCATTTCAAGATGGTGTTCATGCGGTAGTTTAACCAGACTGAAAGCCCCGCTCTCCAGTGAGGGACGGAGCCACAACAAGTCGGAGACCTTTCATGGTTCATTCTTTTCCATTCATAGCCGATGAGCAGTGTCCTCATCTAACCAACCAGTAATTAAAACTCCAGCTTCTGTAACATTGTGGAACTGGTATTCTAAAGGAGCCTAAACACAAAAAAGAAATAGTAATAAACCACCTTGGCTTAAGTTCATCTGTAGCCATCAAAAGTTTAAAATGGCAGCTCGCGGTGAGTGGTCAGCAGTAAAAATGCGCTTTATGGACTTGTGGTTCCCAATATACCCTCAGCCATAGAAGTCTCAGAGGACTACCACAGTTTGCTATCCTCACCTTTAAGAATGTAAGCAATTCGAACTGCATCACCAATGAGTCATTGGGCCATAATATTGTACATGACTATGATGCAAGCTCTTGCAGCTAACCAGTGTAGAAGAATAAAGAAATTGTAGGTTTTAAGAAATGCTTCGCTTCTATGCAGTGCTTTATAGACTATTATGAAAGAGCACACTAATATCACAAAGCACTGTGCGGTGATCCAGCGCGACTAATACAAATTTTTCCTTATGACACTAATCCAGGGAAACACCTACACAACTTTGATCACTTGAAACTTATGTCGGTGGGGCCCATAACACCGCATGCATACATTCATTCAAATCTGGATCAAGCGTTAAGGAAAAATGAGTTGCTGGACAAACGGGATGCCTTATTAAAATGACAGAATTATAACCTATACATCATATACATTTATCTTCAGATCCTGTCGGTTCTAAACATCAAGGTATTCCGCTATTCGGTTGATGGACCAACTAGTAGAATCAGTTGATGGTGATTAAGACCAGCTTAATCATAATTAAAACCTTTAGCATTTATAAATCACAGTTTTATTTAAAGAAACCACAGACTCGTTTAGAGTTAGCATATAATTTTATCTAAATTTCTTTAAGCATAGGTAAAGTTCAATTTATTAGCAGCATACATTTATTATATCAGTAAACATTTAAGTAAAAAGGTTAAAATGTAGATGGGAAATATTCATTACCCTTGGCCATTGGGCGATGACAAGAATGGTTCATCAGGAAAGAAAAGATGAACCGCAGATTGCAGAATGGACTCCCAAAACTGACTGACTGTCCCGCTAACCTCCTTGGACGCAATCCCTCCCGGGCAACTCCCGCAACGGTCTCATTCCTTTTCCCAGTCAAAGTCCAAAGTTCAAAATGACAGAGTCTCTCACAGCATCAGGATAGAATAAAAGGAGAAGTTTTTTTTTCACAACGTAAGAGCAGACCCTTTTATACCCTATTTTCTGGCTCACTACACTTAAAAGTTGCAATCTTTAGGGGCAGAAATCACGCTAATTGGTCCATTGGAGGGGTGGTGAAGGTCATCTCATCGCCCTCCTTGTTTGAACCGGTTTGGGGACAATAAGGCATACAATAACTCTCATGTCCAAAGAAGTCCAAAAGTAGTTCAATTTGTTAATATAATTTGTAACAAACTCCGATGGTCACACATTAGTTCATCCCCTGTCGTTCGTTTTTCCCATCCGTTCCCAGGCATATGTGCTGAACTCCTGGCACGCCTTTCATAGCAGGTCAGACTGGCCTTGACATCTCTCACTCTGGGCACAGGCCGCATACACGTGACTGGAGCTTCTAAACTGCCCAGGCGCAGGGACCATTTTATTCGGCGCACGCATCTCATCCTTTCCAGCGGCCATTTTGGAAGCATGGCCCAGTAGGCCCGATCGGAACTAATATAAGAACAAACACAACGGAAATTAGAACATGGAACATAAGCCTTTCTGTTTACCACCCGCCATTCTAAAGACCCGTGTTAGGTATTACCTAGCAGAAGCAACATTTAAAGCCATTTTACTTACCACCTGCATTCTTTACCAAGGTGCAATTTACTATGCGACACAAATCATGCATTTTACTCTATTTACTACTCAAATCACAATTTTAGGTTATTCAGCTTCACATTTATAAATAAATTAGATTTTTCATGCATTTAGCAGGTTGCCCACGTGTACTGTTTAACAAAAAGATGTATTTGTTGATTAGTTCATGCGTTTCAAATGATTAGTACCATTTATTGTTATGGGGTCATTAATTTCAAAGGGGTACAAAAAAATATTTTGTTTCCCCTGCTCCATCACAGTGCTTTATAGACTATTATGAAAGAGCACACTAATATCACAAAGCACTGTGCGGGTAATTTAAAGTTTGACAGAAGGTACTGCATCGCAGACATGACAGCTTACCCTGTCCGCCAAACTGATGGTCTGCCCTCCCCCTTAAGGTTGAGAGGACGGTCAGCCCCTGACGTGGAGGCGGAGGGGGAAATCTGTCGACGGAAAGCCATGTCTGTTGGCCCGACAGTATAGTACGTCAGACTAAAGTCATCACAAATCCCACTCTGTTTAGAGTGTATGGTCTGATGGGTCTTTTGTTTGTCCATCATCACCAGGAATACCAGGTGATGGGACACAGGAAAAAAATAGGATCCTCGCACCCACACCATGAAAGAAAACTCTCAGGGTGTGGGGTCATTAGTTTTTTGTTACTAATAAAGTTCCATTTTGGGAGAAAAATAAAAAATCTTAAATTTGGTGCTCAGCCGTCAAAACCAACAGCGGCCGTCCACCAAACCTTTTGTGCCTTGAAGGG